>JARHVA010001083.1:3237500-3277500 GCA_037957365.1 Torreya grandis
CTCTTTGATTTATTATGAGTGATGATATTGAGCATATATGAAACTTGAATATTATACATTGAATGGTGTGCATATAATGAGATTGAGTAGATTGGATAACTAAATATGTGTAATGGATTCTAACATGTGGGGTATAATTTAATCATAAAAATGTGTAATAACCAATTGTGTAGAGTGATCTTAATTAGGTGTAGAAAATGTGTCTAAAGAATAATGTTGAATAAGTGAAATAATTTTATAGGTTGAATAATAGTGAATAGGTGTAAAAACCAATTATAATAGTGGTGAGGGTATAGGAGGATATACCTCTACCTATTTTTTTAATTCAAATTTATATAATGGCATGGTATTTGAAAAACACATAAAGGTGTGAAACTAACCCATGAAACCATTATAATCAATCATATATGGTGATAAAAACTTGTTTAACCAACCATTAATTAATAAATACTTGATTTAATCATGAGAAATTAGTTTATGGAATTTTTCATCAACAAATATAAATTGTTAATTTTTCTAATTTTTTTTGTAACGTTGTTTACTATTTACACTTTATGATATTATATTTATTGTGTTACTTTTGGTACCCACATGTGTGTTTGAGATGATGTAATTGTACCCCTATTTATTCTTGATCCATAAATATGATATGAAAGTAAGCCTTATTGGAAACTAAAGGATATGGTCATGTGAATCCTATCATAATCATGTATGGGATATTATCTTGTTGACCTAGTGTCAATATTTTCTAATGTAATAACATTTATGTCTATAAGTTTTTCAATATTTTATCACACTACATAATTTTTTTTATTTGCATGTCCATTGATATGATGATAGTTGAAAAATGGTCTTACCCCCACTCATTTAAGTAAATGGTGAGGGTAAAAGTATGACATAACTAGATTATATTATTATCAAATAATTCTATAGAATAACACTTTATCCAAATTTGAAAATAATAAAATTAAGTGGTTCATTTATTTTTTTAGTACGTGAATTCTCATCATTTGTTTCCTTGTAACCCCTATCCTTTTATTAATTATTTTTTTAAAGACTATAATTGTAATCTTTTCTATAATAGATAATATATTTGGTCCCATTTATTTATGGGGGATTTCCTTCTAAGGTGAAGGTGGAATAAGATCACTTGAACTTGTTTCATTATGTGACTCATAGTTAATATCAAATGCATATTTGAAAACAACCAAATAAATATTCTTAAAGGAAGGATAAAATTTTGAATGTTCTCTTTACTTAATTGGAGAGATAATAACCTTGATAAATATAAATCTCTTATTAAAATTTTAGGGTTATGACATTAAATAATGTAGTGTATTCTTAAATCTAAAAATATAATATTTAAAAATATCATTTTGAACTTTATTTATATTTTGGAGATGTTATAATGTGAATTTCATAACCTTAAACATATAAAAGTTGGATAATAAATCCTGTTATATTTTCTTAAAGTAAGATAAGAATCCATTAGGGAGACTAGATAAATAAATTAAGTCTTATCTTTATATAGTTTTGTATAGTGTATTTAATATAATTCATCCATCATTAGAATACTTCTAAAAAAAGATTGTATACTTATCTAGGTGACTACTATGTTCTATAAGACCATCAAGAATTTGTAATTTAGGCATAAATATACTTTGGGAAAACTAGACAAAAATAAAAACCATATTATAGGTTATCCTATAATAACATTTTTATTCATATTAGCCTTACATAATATATATTATTTTGTAAGATAATTACTTGCTGGAAATGATGTGGATAGTAATAATAGTAGTGATTTCTAAATATATCTTTTATTTCTATTAACTCACTAAGTACTCTAAAAATTGTTAAAATAGATTCGCCACAAATTTCATTGCATTTATAAGAATTTAATTCTAGGAAACATCATTGCATAATTTTTAATCAATGCATAATGTGTCATTTTCATCACATTGTGATCCATACCATGAGACATAAGACTGAGTATGCATGGGGCAACCAATTTTGGTTGTGTAAAGTGAATGCAAAGATGAATATTTAGATATAAAAATAAATACACATTAAATATATTATAAGTATTAACTTTTAGGAAATTCAAATTGTATTTAATATGAAAGAATAGGGGAAAATGGTACAATGTGTTACAATGTGTATTTTATAGAGTAGATATGTGGAACTTGTTATTTATGTTATGAATTTATACTAAATTAAACCTTGATTGGATGCATATGTAATATATCTATATAAAATAATATACAAGTATTTACAATTATGTTAATTATAAATAAAATGGTTATAATTCATTTCACCTTACTCACTAGCTAATAGTTGAGCTTCTAGGTTTATGGTAATTAATAGTCCAATTGAAAATATCATATATTAGAAAGTTTCACCTAAAAAGATACATATTTAGATAATGATAAAACATGGATATGATGGAGTGAATATATGTGTGGGAACATGAATATATGAGAATTTTATAGCGAGATGGACAAGACTATGAGTTGAGGAGTGCATAGTGAAGTATGTAGGATATGATATAGGGTGATATAGGTGTATAATTTTGTAAGAAAATATGATAATTATGCATAGGAGTGTGTTAAATATTCATGAATATGAGTGAATAGGTTTTCATAAGAGGTGAAATATATTTATAGGAAAATAAGTTAGAAGCTTATTATATTGGGCAGGGGTTATGCATGAATCATTCACCATTTCTTGAAGAGCATTGGTCTATATGGCATCAGTGTGTAGTTAAGGGAACTAAACTCAAAGTTTTTTAGAGTTTAACCACTTATCTTTATCAACATATTATCCAACCTTGATTACATAGAAAATTTTATGTGTGTCTATCACTTCAATGATATAGTCCTTCTCTATATCATGAAAGCATTTGGGATCCAAATCCAAAGGATGTTATGTCACAAATGGATCAAAATGTGGTGGACTATCATGTTTTATAATTTACTCATTGAATATTGTGTGCATGACTAAGTATAAAGGTAGGTGAAAAACAAAGCCATTCTCACTAGCTTCATGTAGAATGGTATAAGAACCATATCATAGAGGATTGATCTTCCTATGTGTACCTTTAAAATTAAAATTTTGAATATGCAACCAAAATTTATCACCAAATCAAAATATATGAGGTCTGGGATGTGCATCATGGCCCCATTTTTTATTTTCTTGTGTGTAAGAGAGAATATACGAAGCCTATTTATTTACATATTACATGTGGCACAAAAACTTCTCTGATTCATCTTATTGTCATTCCTATATGTGTGACTTAGTTCCAACTAGTTCATGGTAGGATTTGTCTATAGGTGCAAAAGGTTGAAACCCAATACATGTTTAGAATGGACTATGTCTCATGGAAATTTGAATTGTTGTATAATAGGCATGTTGAATGTATAAAATATTTTTATCCCTAGTGAAATTATGCACATGATTATACATGCGTAGAATATTAATAAGTGTGAAATTGACAACTTTAGTTTTTCCATATATTTTTGAATGAAAGGTTGATGAATGTTCAAACTAAACTCCATTAAAGTAGCCTAGTTCTTGACAAAAATGATTTGCAAAGTGTAGATCTTATTAAAAAATGATGAATGTTGGGAGTCTAAAATAAACCTAAACATGGTTGAATATATCCTACATAATCTAAATTATGTCAATGTATTTTTTCAATTGAAAATGATAGCCATATTTGAAAACCTATCCACTATGATCAAAATAGAATCGTGATGTTGGTTAATCATAGGTAACCCAATCATGAAAACCATGATGGTGGATTTACATGGCCTAGATGGAACTTGTAGAGTTGAGTAAAATTCTAGATTCATGTTCATGGGGTTATTGATGCAAAAATGAATGAAAATATTGATGTAGAGATCCATATCTTTATGAATTTATGGCTAATAGAAGTTCCATTTTAATGAAACTAGATTATTTTTCATGCCAAAGTGTCCTGAGGTCTTTGTGTAATACACCTCCCAAATGAGTCATTAGTGAGGTATGCCAATATTAACACATATATACTTTATTTTTTAGCAAAAATGATAATATAAGTATAACTATGGAACATGTTTACATTCTGCAACATTAATGTCAGTGTCCATGAAGTCTTGATAAACTTAGTATAGGGATACTCAATCTATGAAATTTTGGCCTAGTGTATCCAACACTATGATTAGTGTGTGAACTAGTAGTTATCTAAGGTAATATGTTGCTTTGTTTTCCTTCCTTTTATTTTGTTTTATCACAATATGGATTTAATTCGAGTAAGTCATCCATTTCATGTGATGCACATTATCCATTTTTCTTAGCATATGTATTAACTAAATTGGATTATGACCATAATGAAAATTTGTCTCCTTCCTTATAATTTACTGACACCATTACTTTATTTATTGAACATTAATATACAATTATTTATCATAGGTTGATTGTTATTACACCATGGCACTAAACATCTCTAGTTGGTAGGTGACTAGATGCCCATGTTTCATGAGCACTACATTAAGTGCATATGCAGTACATCAGTGTGAATTTCAAAGGAATGTACAATGTCAGGTGTTTAAAAAATATGAACTATGTAAATTTCATTGTTGCTTATGAGTCTAATTAAAGTTGGATTTTTTAGGTGTTATCTAGCTGAGCAACCAATAGATTTGTGAGAAACTAAGGATGAACCTATGGTATAAAGTACTGACCAAATAAAAATCAAGTTTATGATATTTCATGGAGTACACCAATCTTGTATCCCTTTGATTTTATCTATATCTAAATATATTACTATGAAATCAATGATGTAGCTGAGGTACTAAATATGTGTAGTGTCAAATGTATAATCAGCTAAGTTGGCTTACAACTTATGGTGATACAAGGTGTCTAAGATTTATGATATAAGAGCTATATGATCCTCCAAAGTCCTATTTAATATGATAATGTCATCCAAGTATAAAATGATGAATAATTTGAGAAAGGCCTAAGTAAATCATCCATCAAGCACATGAAAGTGGTTATTGCATTGGTTGGGTTAAAAGGCATGCCCAACCATTCATTAAATTCTTACTATTTATTGAATTATATCTTATGTATGTCTTAAATATGGACTAGAACTTGATTATAAATTTTCTTAAATTTAATGTTAATAAAGTATAGTGCACCTCATAGTTGGTCCAAGAGTTCAGAAATATGTATAAATTAGTATTGATTCTTCACTATTATTTTATTGAGTGCATGAGAGTTTATGTAGAGACACCAAGACCCACCCTTCTAGGGTGAAAATAATATTAAACTCAAGCAAGGAGAAGATATGGGAATGATCTCTCCCTGATCTTGGATCTATTGCATTTGATGCAAGACTTCATAATTCTTTATAAATAATATGTGATATAGTGGGTTGTTCAGAAGAGGGGACCTAGGAGCCAAATCATTGTGGTGATTTAGTATGTAATGTATTGGAATCCATTTTATATCTACAAATACTTGGTTACTAAATTCTAATAAATTATCAAGTTACTTTTGGTATGAAATTATGTAATTAGTGTGTGTTTGTAAAGTTTGTTTCATTTTTTGTGCAAGTGTATTAGGATGAATCATGAGTTACATGAATTTTTGCTTGTGTGATAAAAGTTTAAGTTATTTTTTGGTAGAGAAAAAGGTGGTTTTTGTCATGGGTACTGATTTGATGAGGTCATAAAATAGATATTTTTCATGAATATTATAACTTCATAGCTTAGATTGATATGTAGTTTCATAATCATACAAATATAATATTCATAATAAGATTCCATAGACCTCAAAATGTGTGATGTGCCAAGTGATGTTTTCCTCCATATGATTGAATTTATACTAAAAAAGTACATTATCATCAGACCTATATATCATTACCCTAATGAATCCATCCTAATTAATATGGATTGGCATGGGTAGTAGTGGTAAGATCAATTAGATTATGCAATGATTTTCTTATGAATACTACTATTAATGATGACATGAAGACATTGATCCTTCACCTAGAAATTATTTTATAAGATATGTTCATCTTTCTTAAAGATGTAGATCATAGTGGTTATATTGTTTATATAATATATATTATATCTTTTTTATTCATAAATGATGATCCTAATGTAGATTATGTGAGAAATTATTAATTTAGACAACATTAAAATTCACTTTGTTTCAATGAGTGACGGATATGGAACCACTTATCACCAAACTCATTATTTCCTTTCTCTATGGTAGGATGAATAGAATATTTTAATTTTTTTTTAATATTGTAAGGTTTCTCAACTTTGTGAGAAGTATTATGCTTCTTCACAAAAGGATGTTATGTGTATTTATATAAAGTGTGGCCCTTTCACACTATGTTGGATGAAAAGGTGTAACATTCATTCATGTTTTCATTTGCTCAGATATTTATTATGTTATGATAGGATTTACCTAGAGTGTCAAAATTAAATAAATACATATGCTGGAAATATGATTGTCATTGCTATCAAAAGGGATTGATATTATATCTTCCATAGATAAAGACTTCAAGAAACATGGTTATCTTGATCGAATCCCCTATGTAATAGGATTATATGTGCTAATTTTTAGGTCATGTGAATAAGCACAACAAGAGTTATGCAGGTGCAAAGTTATCATTTTAGACATGTTCAAATGGTCTCCATACTTAGTCAAAATCTACAAAAGGTCTTTTAAAGTTGTCATGGTTTTACAAAGATCATCTATGGACATTTGAAATGGAAATAGATAGAAGATGTGTTATGGGTTTTTCAAGAGCATCTTAAATATATGGTCTATAGGTTCAAAGGAGAAGGAAGGATCTTAGAATTGAATTATCTTTTCCCTTAGACTAGATAGGGTTTTTAGTTAAACCCTAAGGGTTTAATTCATGGCATCAAATAGGATTTTCTATTTTGATGTTGATTGGATATAGCCTAAACCTGGTAGTTTATGTTATAACTTAAGCCTGTGTTGTCATTATAAAACTATCCTCTTGACCTATAAATTATCATCTTGAGTAGTGATCAATGGAATTAATATTTCCTAAGTCTTAGACATTACATTATGTCCCAACTTGATTAGTAGATATCACTTCATCATACATAGATGATCCAACCAAACATAATGAATTCAAATTATCAAAAGTTTCTCTGATTAAATGTATGAGTGATAAGTATCACATTTGTGAAGATTTTTAGATAGAGACCGAATAAGCATAAGCTTCTTAGAGTTAATGATCAAGCTTGTTGGAAGATCTGATAATGAGTGGGCGATCATATAAAGAAGATATAATGGAGTGAGTGGACTTAGATGGAATAAAGTGATTGATGTTTATCAACATGGTGGTGAGTTAAATATTGAGCAAGTCTAAGAAGATCAACAAAGTGAAAGTGATCCAAATATATAAGAAGAAATGATATGGATAAAGAAGATCAATTTTTAATGTCTAGACAAAGATAAAGATCATGCATCTTTGAAGATCGAACAACATGTAGAATCTTGGATAAAGTAGATCAATGGACACATTTTTAAATTGAAAAAGCTAATGCTTGAAATTATACAAGGAACTAATAGATATCTAGAGCCTATAAAAATGTGATCAAATTGCACATTTTAAATTAGATCAAGTTAAATATAGGCCATTGGATAGTGGTGCCAAATACAAGATTAATGTTTGACATTTAAAGATAAGTTAAGTCTAATGGTTAGTTTTAGGAACATGTAGGAACTTATGTGTAATCTTTATATCTCAACACATATAATGAGATTGATTGATTAAACTAATCAAATCTATATTAATGATCATGTGCATAAAAACATGAGTCCATAAAATGCTACATATAGTAATTAGATAAGAAATTACGGTTTTGATGTATGGAATAGAGATGCAATAAAGTTACAGTTCAAGTCATAATGAGTTATAGTAAATAATTAGTATGATGTGGTATAATCTAAGTATGAACATGAAAAATATGAATACCTAGATCAATTATATATATATATATATATATATATATGATATCTAGGAAAAATGAAAAGGTTAGTGAATTTATTGAATTATGTCAAATAGAAAATATAGAGACAGAGGAGAAGAGAGAGAAAGAGATGAAGTGTGTCGAATAAAGATACATATAGACACATAGATAGAGGGGTAGATTGGAATAAAGAGAATGTGTATAATATGACCAATTGTAGACTAGACCTATAACAAAGAATATATATTTGGATTCATTTAAGAATCTATTATGTAATTTGGAGTTATAGATCCATACAAGAATCTGATAAGTTGGTGTCATTAGATAGATTTATTTGGTACTCAAATTAGGGAGTGGGTGCTTATTTAGAGTTAAATATCTTAAACCAAGGGATTGGTATCTCCTTAGGATTGGTGTCCTTAAAAGTGTAACCAATGAGGTTTATCAGTGAGGCTTTGAACTATGAGGATGGATTAGAATAATAGTATCTAGCATCTATTCTCACCATGGTGTTTCCCTTTAGGTTTTATAGGTATACATCAAATGTCATGTGGATTTGTGTGTGTGTGTGATCTCTTCATAATTGATTTGATTTGCATATATCTTTTGATCTACATTAAAATTAGTTAAAGGACTAGTTTTAATTGATATATTGATTCACCCCCTCTTAGTATCTATTTGTGTTCTAAAAATTGGTATTAGATCATTGGTTCCTTGAAATAATCTTAATAAACTTAGGTAGATCATGGAATAGTGAACACAAATGGATAGTCAAAAAATATCTTCAATAAACAAGGTACCTCTCCTTGAGGGTCAAATTATACATTATAGAGTATAAGAATGGAAGCTTATCTATCTTTATTAGGGTTTGATATATATATATGTCTATGGTAAATGGATATATAACCCTTACTACAAATCCTACTAATCATCCTACTAAGAAGGCATATGATAACAATGCAAAGGTAAAGAATGTTATTATTTGTGGATTGTAAAACTTAGAGTTTGTCAAAGTTATGTATTTTTATAATGCATAAGACAACTAGAATAAGTTGAAGAGCATTTATGAATATGATGACTAGGAAAATCAGGCCAAGTTAAAAACTTACAGAGGAAAGTTTGAAAGCCTTAAAATTATTGAGGAAGAGAATATTTTAGACTACCTCCCCAGGGTAGATGAAATATTCAATATAATCAGAGGCCTTGGAGAATAAATGAAAGAATCAATCATTGTTAAAAAGGTATTAAGATCTTTTCCATCAAGATATGATTCTAAAATCTCAAAAATATATAAAGAAAGAGATCTAGATAAACTCCCTATTGATGAGTTGCATGGAGCCTTAATTGCCTATGAAATGAGAATGGGAGAGGTAGACACCAAGAGAGAAGTTTCATTCAAATTTTCCAAGAAAGTAAAAGTAGAAGCATCCTCATTTAGATTTAAGGATACTGATGAAGAAGAGCCCAAATTTTTCAAGAGATTGAATAGAGGATTTAGAAAGTATAGAAGTAAGTTACCCTTTAAATGTTTTAAGTGTGGTAAAGTAGGATTTTTTTTAATTAAATTCCCTCACAATAAAAAGGATAAATCTGAGAAAGTAGAGAATATAAAAAAGGTGAAACCCTACTATCCCAAGAATAAAAATTTCTTCAAAAACAATAAATGTCTATACATAAAATAAGATAGTGATTCAATGAATGATAGTTATAGTTCAAATGATGATCATGATTGTGCTTTTGTGGCTGAGGGAAATGAATCCATGCTCATGGAATTAGGATCAGATTCTATAGATCTATATTAGGAAGAATTTTAAGACTTTGATGAAGAAGAAGAATAAGGATAAGTGGATCTATTGTGTGAAAGCATTTGTACCTTAGAGGAAATCAACAAGCTGAGAAAAGAGATCTCAAAATAGAAAAATCATAGATAAAAGGAAATTAAGAAAATGAACAAAAGTATTGAAAAATATGATTAGATGGTAAAGATTAAAGTTGAAGATGCCAAGAGGATAGGAGATGTAGTCAAACTTAAAATACAATCTAAATTTAGTGAATGCATGAAGTTAGAAGCATAGATAATGGCTTTGAGAAAAGATCTTGAGAAGGAAAAAGGTCAACTAGAAAAAAATTTGAAGTTGATAGGAGGATAAAACATTCTTGATTATTTTTTCAACTCTCAAAATCCCTCAAAAGAGAGATCAGGTCTAGGTTATGAAAAGGGAAAATTTTCCTCAACTAGTACATCTGTTAACCTATATAAAAACTTCAAAGTAGAAGGAGAAGATGGAATAATAAAAGAGAAAGATAGCAAGGACAAAAATAAACACTTAAACATAGATAATGTGAATAAATTTGAACCTTTAAAGAATATTGAAGAGAAAAAGAAGACAAAGGTAGTTGATTCAAATGGATACACAAAAGTGAGAGACTTAAAGAAGCCAAAGTTTAGAAGAGCTCCTCATGCTACACCAAGAAATGCTATGACTAGGTATTCCTCATCTTTGTATGGTTATTTTTATATCTATAATTAGTTTGGTCATAGGGATATTGATTGTAGATTTTTACCTATAAGGAGAATAAATTTTGTAAGTAGAAACTGATTTGATCCTTTGTTAGATATAAAGGTAATGTGTTATAATTGCAATAACTTTGGTCACATAGCTACACATTATGGAACTAGATTTGTAAGATCAAAAGTACATAATGTAAAGAAAAGCCTTTTAGAGATTCAATATCTTTAGATCCATGGTTGAAATTGAGATTGGATGAAATATCAAGTTATTAATATCTAATAAATGTAGAGAATCCACCTCAAATGAGTTTATAGAGTATTGTGAGAAGCATGGGATCAAAAGTCACTACTGTACAATAAGTACTCCATAATAAAATGGAGTTATTGAGATATAAAATATGAAAATCAAGGAGACGGCCAGAATAATGATAAAAAAAGGCCAAGTTACCTAATGGATATTAGATATAAATAGCCCAAATATCAATATACATCTTGGATAGAGTTCAATTGAGGGTAAACAATGACAAAAATCCCTATGATCTATGGTATGGAAATCCTTCCTCTATTAAGTAATTCAAAGTGTTTGGAAGTAAATGCTACATCATGAGAAAGGAGGAAAAATTGGGGAGCTTTCAATCAAGATGTGATGAAGGAATATTTCTTGGTTATTCCACTCAAAGTAAATCCTATGTATGTTACAATAAAAGACTACACAAGATAGAAAAAAGCATCAATGTCAAGGTTTAAGAAGGATTGAAACATGTTGAACCTGACAAGGAAATCAATATTGAAGAATTAAATATTGAAGAGGAATCAAATAATGAAGAGGCTAAGTAAATGAATGAAAAATCACCTCTAATATTTTTTCAAAAGGATCATCCTAAACAACATATAATTGGCAATAAGAATGGAGTTCAAAAAAGGAGAAAATTTGTAATGAATAAGGATAAAGTAATTTTTTATCTAATGTTTGAAATTGAGCCTAAAACCTATGTTTAAGCCAAAAAGAATGAGAATTAACTAAAATCCATAAAATAAGTGTTGAGCTAAATAGAAAAGAACAAAACTTGTAAATTAGTCCCAAGACCTTCTAATAATAATCTGATAGGTAAATCATAGTTCTATAAAAAAAATCTCAATAAAAATGGAGTTTTTATAAGGAAAAAATGATGGTTGGTGTGTAAAGTATATGCACAGTTTGAAAGCATAGATTTTGAGGAAACATTTTTTCTAGTTGCTAGAAGCTATAAGAATGTTTCTAGCATTCTCTATTTAAAATTCTAATGAGTTGAAAGTTTTATATTCTTGGACAAACTCCTTTATCTAATAAAGAGATAGAAACATTTAGAAAAATATTCAGATAAAGTCAATTTGCCATTGATGTCAAAGAGGTAGAGAAAGTACAAATGCTCTTTGTGGGAGAAAAAGAGAAAAATTCTCTTTACAAAAGTGAAAATGTCAAAGAACAAGTAGAGAAAGTGTCCAAGTTGAGTATTAGGAAAATGTTCCATTTATTAAGAGGGATCATGTATGGTATGAGAAACTTTAGTTCATACTCATCAGAAGGAAATATAATGAATGCTAGAGAAGGAGAAAAAAAAAAAGATAAGAGAATTTAGTTTTCCATCGATGATAAAGGGGAGACTATTGGAAATATGATTGTTATTGATATCAAAAGGTATTGATGTCATATCTTACACATATGAAGACTTCAAGAAAAAATGGTTATATGGATATAATCTCCTATGTAATATGATCATATGTACTAATTTATAGGTCATATTACTAAGCATAATAAGAGTTATGTAGGTGTAGATTTAACCTTCAAAGCATGTTGAGATGGTCTCCATAGTTAGACAAAATATTTAAAATGTCTTGAAATGTTGTCATTATTTTACAAAGATCATTTATATATATTTATAAAGGAAATAGATAGAAGATCCGTTATGGGTTTTTCAATATCGTCTTGAATATATGGTCCATAGGTTCAAAGGAGAAGGAATAAGCTAAGTTGAAAAATATTTGCTCTTAGACTAGATAGGGTTTATCAATTAAACCCTGAGATTTTAAGTCATAGCATTAAATAAGCTTTTCTATTTTGATTTTAACTAGATATATCCTAGACTCAATATCTAAATTTATAATTTAAGCCTATGTTGTCATTATAAACCTAGGCCCTTGACCTAGAAATTACCAACCTGACCAGGGATCAATGGACTTAATATTTCCTAAGTATTCAACTTTATATTATGTGCCAACTTGATCAATGACTATTTATTCATTATATTTAAATGATCAAATGAAGCATAATGATTTCTAATTTTCAAAATGATCTCTAAGTAAAAATTAAAGTGATATATCTCACATTTGTGGAGCTTATCATTATTAGAGTTAATGATTGAGCTTGTCAAAAAAATTGATGGTGAGCAGATGATAATATAAATAAGATACAATGGAGTGAGTGGATATATATGGAATAAAGTGATTGATTCTTATCGATATAATGGTGGTTTAAAGACTAAGCAATTCTAATAAGATTGATGAAGTGAAGTCAATCCAAATATATTGAAAGAAATGAGATAGATAAAGAAGCTTGATGTTTAATGTCTAGATAGAGATACAGATTTTCCATCTTTAGAGGTTGAAAAACACATGAAAGCTTGGATTAGGAAGATCAACAGACCTTTTTTAAATTTGACAAATTTAAATTTCAAAAGTGTATAAAGATCCAATGATTATTGTAAGCCTATTATAATGTGATTGAATGGATGCATTTTAAACTTGAGCTAGTTAAAAATAAACCATCAAATAATGGTGCCAAATGCATGATCAATGATTGACATTTAAAGATAAGTCCAATCTAATAGTTAGTTCTAGGAATATGTAAGAACTTATGTGTAAGATCTATATCTCAACATAGATAATGATATTGATCAATCTAATTGATCAAATATATATTAATGATCATGTGCATCAAAACTTGAGTCCAATAAATTTTATAAATAGTAATGAGATAGGAAATTATAGTGGTGATGCATGGAATCAATATATAGGAAACTTACAATTCAATTCATAATAAACTATGGTCTAGAAATGGCATGATATGTTGTAGTTTGAGTGTGAACACATAGAAAATACAAGGACCTAGATCAATTGTACATATATGATATCTAGGAAAAATGACAAGGTTAGTGAAATTATTGAATTATGTCAAACAAAAAATATAGAGACACAAAGGAGTAGACAGAGAGAGAGAGATGAATTTTTTCAAATAAATATAGATCTAAAGATGAATATAGAGGGGTAGACTGGAATAAAGGCACAAAGAGAATGTGTAAAATATGATTAGTTACATACTCGACCTATAACAAATAATAGGAGATTTTGATTCATTTATGAATATATTGTGTAATCTTGAGTTATACCTTGATAGAAGAATCTAATAGTTTGGTGACATCAGATAAACTGAGTTGGTTCTCATATTAGGAAGTGGGTGCTTACTTAGAGTTCAAGCTCTTAAACAAGGGTATTGATGTCTCCTTAGGATTGGTGTCTTTAAAATTGTAACCAATGAGGCTTTGAACTATGAGGCTAGATTAGAACAATAGTCTCTAGCAACTATTATCATCATGTTTTTACCCTTTGGGTTTTCCACGTATACATCTAGTGTCATGTGGTTTTATATGTGTGATATCTACACAATTGATTTGATTTTCATATATCTTTTAATTTGTTTTAGAAGTAGTTAAAGGACTAGTTTTAATTAATATACTGGTTCACCCTGTCCCTCTTAGTATCTAGTTGTGTTCTAACACCATATTCATAAATATATAAGTTGAGAGTCTATTTATGTACTTAAAAATCATATGTTCTTCACTAAATGTCTCTTGCAAGAACATAGTGTAGTCATGGAATGTGTTGGTGTAGTCTTCCACTGACTCACCCTTACATTTGAATAATTGATTTAACTTGATCTATGCATATTAAAAGTGATGGATAAGGTAGTATTCATCCTTTAATCCATCAATAAAAATATCCCAAAACTCAATTCGAACACAATATTGTGTACACTATGCACTAAAGGTCTCCCACTAGTGGACCACCAAAATTGACATCTTCAATACATTGAAAGTTATATTATCATCATTTGTGAAGTGATTTAAAAATAAGTATGCCTTAATTTATTGAATTTAGGCATCTAATGCTTTGGTATCTATCTTTCCTTCAAACAAATGGATTTCAAAATTGAATTTTACCTTGAAGGGAGTTTATCATTAGAACTAGTTTTGATTTTATTATGGAGGTGTAGATAAACTTTTGAGGTTGAGTTGTATTATCAAATTGTATAAGTAACCAAAAAAATTGGTGCATTGTCCTTTAGTTAATTCTAAATAAACCTTTAAAAATATGGTTCTACCCTATGTTTATTTTATTCATCATCCATATTGTTTCTAATATGATGTACTTACAAATATTCTAAACTAAAACAAATTGATAGACCTTATCTCTAGTTACACTCATATATTTACATGCATATAAAGGTATAGATCTACTCTGATACCACTGATACACACCATGATGCCCAAGATTAAGTGTGTGTGATAAAACTAAGTTTGGTTGTGTAGAGTGAATGCAGAGATGTGGATTCATAATTAAAAATAAATTCACATTCAATGGAGTACAAATCTTAAATTTCATGAGATGTAACTTCTATTCAACAATAAAGAACAGGGAAAATGGTATAATTTACTACAATGCATGTTTAAAGATTATATACATAGAACATGATATTTATGTTATGAATATATATATTTATATATATAAAATTAACCCTTGATTAGATGCATATGGTACATCCTTATACAATAAGAGTACATGAGTAGCTATAACTATTTTTAGTTATAAAGAATATGGTTATAAGTAATTTCCCCTTCCTTGTTGGGCAAAGGTTGAGATTCAAAAATGGTGGAAACTAACAGTCAAAATAAAAATATTATTAGATGGAAAATTCCACCTAAAAAGACACACATTCAGATAAGGATGACACATAGATGTGTTGGATCAAATATATGTGTGAGCATATGAGTCTGTGAGTATATGATAGTGATGCACATAAGAGTATGAGCAAATGAGTGTGCAGTGGATTACCTAGTCTATGATTGAGGGTGATATGTACACATAAGGATGAAATAAAACATGATAATTATGCATATAAGTGTCACCTATTTTCATGGAAAGGAATGCACAAGTTTACATAGGAGGTGAAATTTATGTGCATGAAAACAAAAAAGAAATGTATTCTTATTTTTGTGGGTTGAACACCTATCACATTATGTTTGTAAAGTAATAGTATAGATTTCATCACATTTCATCTCAATAGAAACTTCATAAAAATTTATATTTTCACATTTATTTTAAGATAATAATGAAAATTTCCATGTT
Organism: Torreya grandis; assembly: GCA_037957365.1. Lineage (NCBI taxonomy): Eukaryota > Viridiplantae > Streptophyta > Pinopsida > Cupressales > Taxaceae > Torreya > Torreya grandis. Next base: position 3,253,458 of record JARHVA010001083.1, read on the forward strand.
TCATTTCAATATAAAGAGAAAAATCACTGTCATTTGTATCACTTAGAATTTATAGAGAAGGAGAAGAATTATTAATTTATTTTGTATCATTTAAGATTTATAGAGAAGGAGTATATAAATTAAATTATTTTTCATCATTTTTTTACTATAGAACTAGAATAAACATCTTTAATAATTTCAATAGAAGTAGTATCACATTCTACTTGAGGAAAGAGCATGCCAATAATTTCTATGTTAGTAGGAGTGTCATTACATGTAGACATATTATTAAAAATTAAGACATCATGATAATAGAATTGTATATTATCTCCACAGTGCTATTATAATTTCTATGATATGTGTGACATCATAAAATTTAAATAATGAATGAGGTAAATAACTACTACCTTCCACTTGTAATAGTAATTAGATAATAGAATAATGTAAATAATAAGTGGGGGAACTAGGGTCTTATATTTTAAAATTAATTTATTCATTCCCATGTTCAATATATTCATCACTATTTTACCAATGTTATTTATTATAATATTTATAATCATTGTCATTTCCTCCAAAATCACACTCCTCATCTAAAAATGTAACGTTGTTAATTAAATAAGTTAGATCATTCACCCATTCACTATAACAATAATAAGGCATGGAATGGATATAATAAGACATACAATGGCTTGAAAATAGAATTTCAAAAGGATGAGGACTATTAGGGGTTTTACTTGGATTATTAATTTTTAAATTATCAAACCCTAGGAAAAAAGTAATCATAAACATAAAACTTAATCATAAGATAAAGACAAATATAAATAGTAGTGCCTTGATAAGGTTGAAATAAAGAAATAAAAATTCCAATAAATAGTTATATTTTTTAGGAAATATAAATATGGTTTTGATATATAAAATGATGATAAAATATATCTATAAAGTATTTTTAAAATGGACACACTCTTTATCCTCTAGACTAAATTGTATCAATATAGTATAATCCTAATTCTAAAAAATCCCATACAATTTTTTGGCAATAAAAATAGGTTTTTGATCCAACTAAGATGACTAAAAATAACTTGGATAATTTTAAAAATAAATACTTTATGGAGCATATATGAGCTAAACAAGTAGGAGGGAAAAATACAAGCCTATGATAGGAATCCCAAATAGTAATACCAATGTGAAACTTTATGGAAAAATAAAAAAAACTTTCGATTTACAAAGAGGATAAGGGGAAATTAGAAATCAGGTCAAAAAATAAAAAACATTTAAAATCCTATAATAAGGATGAAAGGAAACCCTAAGGGAACCTAAATTCTACTATGCTTAGTATAAGAAACCAATTAACTAATATATTTTACCTAGATTTGGATTAATGTGATTAATTAACCCTAATTAGTGAGAACTATTGTAAATCAATTTAGATTAAAAAATATATAATAAGATTAAATCTAATAGTTAAATATTGAAATTATTTTATCTACATTGGGATTGATGTGTTTAATTAACCTTATTTAAATTTAATTGTTGTAAATGATTTCATATTACAATAAATACACACACACACACACACACACACACACACACACACACACACACACACACACACACACACACACAAATCTCAATGTGAATGCTTGGAATCAATTTGGAACTATAGATTACTAAAAATAAAAGATAAAATAAAGGGATCATATATTGAGTGATTAACTTTTTTTTGGAAGACTAAGACTGTAGGAATATTAAAGGGATGATAACAAACTATATTACATGCCACTTGGATTAAGATTCGAGCCTTTGTGCACATCTAGATGACAATATTAACCTTATATCAGCACCATATGAATCTATGATCCCTATTTGAGATATGTGTCTCTTAAATTTTCCCACTCTATTTTTATATAAGTAGGTGTGCATGTTTTTACTTTAGTTCTATGTGTCATCTAAAAAATTTATTATGTTTGTGACTTATATAAATTCATCTCCTTCATTTGAAACCCTAGATCCACTTGAAGAGATATAATTAGGCTTTAAAAATGGGATTAAATTTGGGTTGATCTAACCCCAACCACTCCATATCGAATGGTTGAACACTATTTACATATCCAATACCCTAAAGAGGGAAGTCAAATTACATGTAGTTATCCAAATTAGGTGAATGTGTTAAATCATGTTCATTCAATGAATGTAAGTTGTGATATTATTTTTGATACTTGGAAATTGAAAATTTATGATTAGATATTGAGCACTTCAAACTTTATAAATTCATACTCCTAGTGACTAATCAGTAATTTTGAAATATTATGTTAGTCCTATTGAATGTGCATATGTTTGAGTATGTTTAATAAATTTTTGATAGATTTTCAAGAATATTATACCTATTTATTATTTATAGGAGACCTTTTGGGTACTTTATCACACCACCAACATGAAAATGTATAGACCAACCCATAATAATGATTTTTATTTTAAATTTTATTATTTTTTGTGTGGGAAGAAACTAATAGACTCATACCCCTCCATTATATTATATGTTATTAATATGACAATACTATTGAATTGATAGGAAAACTAATCTAATGATATATAAATTTCTAAGAAAGATATATAATTAGTTTTACATAGACCATGGTATTTCTTAATGGTGAAAAAATTAAAATTTGGAAGGATATACACATATAAGTCATGATAATGTGATATAATGGAGAAAGAGAGTTTTGTTCATATGAAAATATCATTCACGGTGAAAGTAAGTCAAAAATGTCATTACCAAGTATAAATTACTAAAACTTAGCATCTAAAAATCCCACCCCCTACCTTTTTCCTACTATTTAAAGTAATAAAATAACTATATTTAAATTATAAATAAACATACTTGAGTATATAAGACACATATAAGGCTCTAAATGTGCAACTTGATCCTAATATTACAATGAAAATGTAGTATTCAATGTCTTTAGAAAAAAAAATGCATATATTGAAATTTTAAATTGAAGAGTAATGAAAGGGTATACTTGTATTTATGTAAACAATGTTCCCTTATAACTAGTTGTAGATCATGCTTCCATATTGAAGCATCAGAGAATGGTTCCTCTTCTTCAAACCCTTTGGAATAAATTCTAGTGATCAATCTCAAATTTTTGTAACTATGGAAATTATCATAAATTAAGAAGTAAAACTACCAAAACCCACATTAAAATGCAAAAAAGGTAATAATGTTAGGTCATTGAGAGTCACAAAACATAAACTATAGTAATCCATGTAACTAGTCTTGCATTTAGTGACCCCAATATCAAATGTGGAAGCCACATATTAGGCTCAAGGATTAATGTTAGAATTTTGAGTGTAAACAAAACATTAATTGTAATACTCATTGAAACATTAATAAACCATTAAAAATGGACTTATAAATTAAATATTTCTCAGTATTTAGTACCTTGTAAATGTACATTAACAAATTCATGCTCCCTAATATAAACATCTTGGTGATAATGTTGGTAAACTCTGATAATATGTATGAAAGAATTAACTTCATCCTCCTTAATTTTAACATATTATTGTAACTATAATATAGAATAATATAGAATAATATAGATTTATATGATATGTATGTCTTGTATCTAAAAAATATAAATATATGTAAGTCATGTCATGTGAAATGAATGAATATTCCTTTCATATGCCCTTAAATGGTTGTGATATATATATATATATATATATATATATATATATATATATATATATATATATATATATATATATATATATATATATATATATATATAAGCACCCAAACATAACATTTGAACCACTATGAAATATCTATAATCTATGCCAAAATATTTATTTTTTCACCACTAATATGTGTCATTTTGAGGTGAGGGACATAGATTGTAAGTCACTCATCTCTAAGTAATGATTTAATTATATCTCATTATGTATAACTATGTAATCACATATAATCATGTCAACATGTGAATAATATGTCATCATAGTGTGTAATATCTTAGTAAATCGGGTATGAAACCTATTTAATCTAAGGTCATATAAGTTTCATGTCAAGACATATATATAAATTAGGTACACAATAGAAATCATCATTGATCAATGTAATCAATAAAACTACATGGGAAAGTTTCATGATATTTATCATGACACCACTCACAAGGGGGAGTTTCTTGATATGGATAATGACATATATAAATGTAACAATTGTAAAAATCTCAAAAATAAATGTCTCACAATAATAAATATATGATATAAAACATAATGTCATACATAAGGCCAAGGGACCACATACAATAGAAAATAACTATTGAAAAATCAATGCCACAAGACCACACAAATGGGGAAATAAATTATAAACATACAAGGATAATGAGCCACAAATAAGCCCAATGGGATGCATATAATAGAAAATATATTACTAGATTATTATATAAGTAAAGATCATCAAATAAACATAGACCATGTATTATAGCATACATAATCTAAGTTATTAAAAGTCACACCATAGTAAATAAACATATCCATGTAACATTTTATAAAGTATGATAAATATCAAGACATGTGTAATAAATCAATGTAGATTAACATGGTAAATGGGAAGGTCATAGAAATATATAATGTATAATATTTTAAAATATGGAATAAAATTCTTATATCATTGGCATGGCCCTTAGATGTAGGAATAGTATAAGATTTATGCATCCATGTATCATGTGTATCATTATTCCCTACATATCACTCATATGCCCCTTGAAATTCATCTATGTATAAAAAAGATATGAAATATACCAAACATGTGATAAGTAAAATATGTAAATGGTGTAAACTAAAAATCATGTCATGTTTAGGTCCTGATTTTTTATTTTTTGGAATATTTGAATTATTTATATTTGTGAAAATTTTCATTTTTTTGGAATATGTGATTAAATAGGATGCTAACCAATAAATCAATCTAAGGTAAAATCATATGGACGTGTAGTATAAGACATAAAAAGGTCCAACTTTCAGGAACCACTGGCATGATGTAGAATATGATGTAAATATATATTTAAAGCAAAAAAATGATGTTGTATCATGTTATAACCCTCATTATCATCACTAATGGTCTCATGTATGTGATGAGTAACTTGAGGATCAAATATATATATGGTAAAAAAATGTATCGTATGAGATGCATGTACTTGTGTCTGGAATTGACCACACTAAATGGTAACTAAATGTAGTCTTAGATGTGGAGTGAATACTAGGTAATATAAATCCTAAATGACCATTTAATGCAGTGGGTGTTATAATATTGGCCTCATGGGATGTTCCACTTCTCTCCTATAAATGGTGTGTTAAAATAAACCTAAGTAAATTATATAACTAATTTTAGAGAAGGAATTGAGATATGAGGGATAACTTCTTCAATAACATAATCCTTAATATGTGTAGTAGATAAATTTGTATAGTGATCCTAAATAGCTCTCTAAACTGTTACATTTGGATAATATTTTTAAGTAGTTGTAAAAAGAAACTAAAACGTGGTGAAGGTGTAGTAATAAATTCTTTTGGTGAAAGAGGGTACTCATATAAAACACCTAAAACTATCACCACCCTATTTCAATGTATATACTTCACAAATATGCTCATTTATGATGGCAATATTTAGATTTTGTGTAACTAGAGATGTCTTGATAACATTTTTAAGGATCTTGTACTCAGTAAGACTAGGAAATATGTATAAACTATTATAGGACATAATCTAAGTTCTTTTGGTGAAAGAGGGTACTCATATAAAACACCTAAAACTATCACCACCCTATTTCAATGTATATACTTCACAAATATGCTCATTTATGATGGCACTATTTAGATTTTGTGTAACTAGAGATGTCTCGATAACATTTTTAAGGATCTTGTACTTAGTAAGACTAGGAAATATGTATAAACTATTGTAGGACATAATCTAAGAGTTAACACATTATGTTATGAAGTGTTATGTTGGAGTCCATTAAATCCCTTGACTATTCTTTTTTTCTCTCAAATGCTAATGTGTATATCCAAGAGAGTGAAAACATGTCCCTATGCAAACATTCTCACCCAATTTTTTTAATCATGACACTATGAATGTGTTGAAAATCCACATAATCTCATAAAAATAAATAATTGAGGTTTCTCTATCATAGAATTTAATTAGAGGTATTTATGTTGTAATCTATGTTAGTGTACCAATAATACTATCTAAGGGGTGACTGTATGTTGTAAGAGGATAATGTGCATTCTATGTCAAATTCACTTGATTAGAATCCTATTCTTATTTTTCTTGATAATTATTTGGAAGGTGATTATAAAACGTTTATAACTTTTAATTTCCACTATTTTTTACTCTTAATTTATTTATGGGTGTATTAAGGTCAATTGTATTATTATAAATGTGATTATGTACGTAATTCCTCAAAGTATACTATATTTATTGATTATAAAATACAAAAATGATAATCACAACATGAATTATTATCATATCCATTGTGTAATTTTTAAATTATATAAACCTTAAAAGATGGGAGGAAGATATATGATGTTATATTCTAGTAACTTAGCAAATAAGAACCGAGGAGATTGAGGTAACCATGAAAATTGCTTCTTTGGTGGTAGATAAGATATCCCAATTTTAGGCTATGATATTACATTAATTATAGTACTCGATTAAATATTATAGTATTTTGAGTTTTATTTTTAATTTTGTCTGATTTTAAACTTATAAATTGAAGGATTTGTAGCATTTGACATGCCCTCAAACTTATTAAAAATTATGAGTTTTAATTTGTGATCTCTAACTATAGGACATAGTTCATTTAATAAGATTAATTATTTAATAAATTAGAATCATGGAGTGGGATAAGAGAACATTTATTTGAAAATGTTTTGAATATAATTACCATTCATATGATTGGTCATCTTGGAAAACATGTTATTATACTCGAATACATAGTCATTAACTGGCTCATTGGATCCTTAATTCACTTTGTAAATTTGTGAATAATATAGATTTTGATTAATGTTTATGGATAAGTGGTATATAAAATTATCCACCAAAAAAATTAAATTATATAATTAGTGACATGGTAGATCATAAAACCATTGGAGTGTATAATCCTTAAGACTGTGTAGGGATAACATTGTAAAAAAAAATTATTTATAGCATGATCCAAATATATTTTGTATAATGATGTAATTTCGGTGCTTTAGGTCACATTTAACATCATAAAATTTAATCTTATGAGATAATAAACCCATAGGTAAAGGTCATGTTAAAATATATAGTGCTAAAGGGTTGTGAAACAATGCATGTGATTCCATATAATGACTAACCATAGAGGAACCTTGATTTAACATCAAAACCTTAGCTTTTATAATTAAAATAATTATATTAAGGGATTGTGAAATAGTAAAGGTTGGTTTGATATATATAGGCATGTTAGTATAAGTGAAACCTTGTGTTTCACCCACACATTGGGTAGTGAAGACATGTTCAACCAAGGGTGTAGATGTATGCATAGAAGTAATGGTAGTTATTTCAACACCTATGATGGAATTGGTATATGAAAAAGGGTGGGTAAAAATAGTAAAGGGATCATAATTTTATTATTATGATGTAACCACCTTATATTTATGTGAAGCTTTGGATGCTAGGATTAATTATAAAACCTAATCATATTATTAAGGCTTTTGGTGAGTTCAATTTAATTTTTTTTATAAGGATTCAAATTGATTAAGATGTAACCAATTAAGGTATTTAGGGTTAATTAAATATTTATATTTATTATTATATTAATATCATGTTCTAAAGTATGAATTTAAACATAATCATATATTTTCACATATTCATGAATAATTTTAGTATCAGATCAAGAGGACATAGAAGGAAAATGAATTTTAGTTTAATTTAACCATTTAAGATGAAATAAACGGAATCTGATTATGATAAATATGAAATTTATTTAATATATGCCTTAGAGGGATAAGAAAGCTAACCTTATTTATGTAATAGGATTAAAAAATGTAAGTATGTGTAATTTTAGTGCTAAAACATTTTTTTTAATATGAGATAATTAAAAATAAAAAATTAAAATTAAATATTATCTATATAAATATAAAATTATATAATGGAAGAATAAACCCTAAGGGTAAATTAGGGTTTGTTAATTCTCAATATAATATTTATGTTCACAAATATGTTTTACCTAAATTGGGATTAATGTGGTTAACTAACCCTATATAGATATAATTAATTTAAATTAATTCATATTACAAGATATAAAATTATGTAAAAAATTGAATGTGAATGCTTGTAATTCATTTTCCAATCTAGTGTATTAGATATAGAGATTACAATAAAGGTATTAGATAATTAACAACTATATTCTTTATGAAATATTCAGACTATATCTAGGTGACATTAAGGATAGAAAATTAGATTTTAGGTCACTCAAACTAAGATCTAAACCTCTTTGCCTAGACTTATGGTATCATTAACCTCATGTAGATGTCATCATATGTTATGTTTCATATCTAATATTTATGTCTATGTATTTTCTTCCTCTCTATTTTAATATAGATAGGTTTACCTATTTTTAATTTAGATATGCATGTCATCATGATATTTGATTATGTGTGAAACTCATATGAATATATATCATTGACATGAAATCATTTGTCCACTTTTTGTGATAGAAATAGGACTAAAAATGGGGAAAAGATGGTTCAAGTTGACCCCAACCACTCCTGATTGAATGGTTAAGTACTTCATACATATGAAAAAATCCTAAAAGAAAAGCAAAACCATATTTACTTCTCCTCATTAAGTGAATATATGAAATAGATATTGATAGTTGGTAATTGAAAAGTTAGGATTAGATCTTGAGTGCCTTAAAATTTATAAGTAATTTTTTATTAATGTTAAAGTGGGGATTTATTTTACTAGGGTCTCCAAACCCTAGGATAATTAAAAAACAAGAGACCAAAGGATACATAACTTACTCAAAAGAGATAGAACACAATATAAGTATAAGAAATGTCAAAACTACTATAATACATCTTAAAGATAGCCAAAATAACTCATGATTTCAAAAGTAGCTAAAGTTGAACCAAAAACCTACTACATATAAAAATTTATAGACACATCTTCTTAATAGCTCTTTATACATTTTAGATTAGAATCAATTTGAAAAATAATCTTTTACTTATCAATTATTTGTGGCAATCATTGCATTTAACTTGTTTACCTTTGCCTTTAATTGGAGTCCTAGTGTTAAATAGATCACTTAAATGAACCCTTAAGTTTTCTAACTTTTATATACCTTCATACATAGTCACATTACTAAATTTCACCAAAAATATGATATTAATTTTGAGTTTACTATTTAAATTTTCAATTAGTCTAACACTATCATATAGGCCTTGAATTTTTTAGTTAAGGTGATTATTTGGGTGATTTTGAGCCATTCTTTCACTCTCTTGATGCAAATTTTTTACCTTACCCTTAACATTAGTCATATCCCCCATAAACTACATCATGATTGATTTTTTTAAATTAATTTCTTCATCCATATTTTTAATGTTATGTTTACCTTTCAAATAATTGACCAAAATATTGAAATTTTCATTTAGATCTTAGGGATGCCTACCTGAATGCTCCTTTTCTTTCTCATTGGGAACCTCCTTAGTTATCCTCTTCCCCAAATCCACTTTTTTAGTAGGGATATTTTCCCCTACTTGAATATTTTGATTGTTTTTTCCAACATTCTCATCCTTGGATAAAATGGAATCTCTAATAGAGTGCTCTATTTTACCATTTAAACCCTTATTCCTACTAGCAATAGGTGTCTCCTTGCATCCACTCCTCAAAAAAGTTTTGTTATTAATTTATTATGGTTTTGAGGAACTTTTATATAATTAATATCATTATCCTTTATATAATTATTACTAAGATGTTTAATCCATATTTGTCCACAAGTTTTCCATCATCCTTATTTTTATAAGAAGTAGGGATTTAAGGAGTGATCTGGTTCAACCCCTTGAAGTACTTATGGATAATAAATATTACCCCTTCATGTTTAGGAGCATTATATTTCCCATTTTTAAATTTCCCAATAGAGTACTCCATAGATAAAAGAATGTAAAATGGGAGACTCATGGGGATTGCATGCTTGAAATAGTTTAGAAACATAAATAAAGTCCAACAAATTATATTGAACCTACCTTCAAGGTTAATTTACTAAATTATATGAAAGGATACTTCCCTATAGGGCCTTGGCAAATATTCTTAGTTTAAACCATTCTAAATAACCTCCAATGTTTCACCCTATAGAATAAATCTCTCCATTTGTTTCTTATAGTCCCTTCCTATTTTATAGACTTTAGTAACTTCAAGATTTAAACTTGTGACATAATCCATTATCTATTTAGTCACCTCCATTAAAACCCAATTAATATTTAAGGTTATATTATCTTAGGAATTTTCTATCAAAGTCAACACATCCTTGTTGTGCCCTTTAATATGTTGCATGAACCTCACAAAACCCATTGTTTCTAATGCATCCTAAATAATATCATTAATTTTGACTTATTTAGTAATTTTGGACTCAAGCCTATTAGGAAACCCCATGTGGTCACTAATTATATATCTAAATCTCTTCACACTAGACTAGGGGAAATGAAGATTTTATAAAATCCACCAAATAAGATACTTAACAAAGCCCACTATAGTCTCTTTCTTTCTATAGAAAATTATTGACCATGCCTTCTATTCCATGAAACTAGAAAATTCTTTTTAACAACTTTAAATAAGGCATAGGAAAATAACATGATCAAATAATAAGTTAGGAAAAGATATATATACATAAAGTTTGAAATGAATTTATGAAAACCCATGAGGAAGGATCCCCAACTATCAAACATTTTGATCATTATAAATTGCTTCTTCAATAATCCTCTATCTAATATCCTAAGGAAGAGTTTCTATGGAAATATAATTAGTCAATCTTGTTAGACCAACAACCCTATTATTAAATGAAACTACTATCTTGTTTCTTTCTTGATACACATGTTTATAACCACCACTTTTCAAGACTTAATGATTGAGATATCTTCTTCCATCACTTTATTGATTATCCAACTAGCATAATTTTTCATTTGGAGAGAATTAATAATGTTCAATCAATCCCCCTCTATGACTAAAAATTGAGATCCATGTTGTTTCACTAATTTTAAACCACACAAAGTGGTAATGGATTTATCCCAATGGTTTGATTTAATTCCCATTCCCCCTGCATAAGCCACCCTAAATCTTCTAATATGGTGCCTTATAATACCTCTTCCTCTAATTGGGATTGGATTTCCTTTGGAAGCCCCATAAAAGTTAAGCTTTAACCAACCTAAAGGTGGATGTTTCCATTTTGTCCTTCTAATTTCATATCTATAATCACTTTTACCTAGGAACATAGGTTCCATTTATAAATTAAGATTTGGTTCTTTTTCATATGTTAATAGAGATTTGCCTTTTTGATTGGACATTATATTAAAATTTTCAACAATGGCCTCAAAAATCCTTTTGGATAGGATTCTAATAACAAATTTTTTATTTATAAAGATTTTGTTATTTCATTTACCCCATAATACCTACTTGATATGGGGGAATGAAATATTCTATATTTTATTAAGGAGGACATTTGAAAAGGACTCTTCCAAGACTTCTACATAACAAATGAAGAACCTGTAAAGATCAATGCAATATTAAATTTCTTGAGAAATAAACTCAACACATCCTACACCTAGAGAATATTGAGGTATGCTCATGTTGTTGGTGTTGAATCATTATTATTGTCATTTATTTTAAATTAAGGATAGATGTCATTAATGTCAAAGTCAGAATTGAGGCCATCATATGTGATAAAGAAGTCTTATGACAAGAGAAAATTTGAAGGAAATATGTTTTATCTCTATTGAGATATAATTTGAAGGCAACCTGGTAATTTATCTTGTGTCTATGACATGTCAAGGTCAAGTTTAAGATAAAAGGGAAGCAAATTGTTTAACACTAGTCCTGAGGAGCATACAAGGTAAGCATACATGGTTTAATAGTCTTTGATTTTTGCATGAGATCTTGACACAATGTTGTGATGTGAAAAACTCATAAAAATATTAAGAGTATCCTTATATTTATATAATCATGTTTGAATAATCTTCTTGGGTTACACAATTGAGAGCTAGCTCATTTATGTCCAAAACTTTCAGTACTAGGTGTCGTCAAACGCCTAGGCTAGCCTAAAGAGAAGGTGTATACATGAAGCATAATAAAGCTTGGTGAATTATGTTAGTAAAGGAATGAGATATTTTATAAATATATGTAAACATGATCAAGAGTAAAATAATCCTTTAAATGGGTTCCAAGGTCAATTTTGAAGCTTAGTCCTTGGATGAAAAGACTTAGTGAGAAGGCACAAGCTTGGTAACATAATGAAGTTATAAGTGTTAGGATTTTGAGATGATGGGTGGTAGTGTGTGATCAAGTTACGAGTTTATTTGACATGAAAACTAGGTTTTAAGAGTATTAAAAGAGGCTTTAAGGTGTTTTTAAAGTCTAAGTATGACTGGTTATTCAAGGATTAATGAGAAACGAGACCTAGTGTGGCTTATTAAAGGGTAAAGTCCAACTACCAACATGAAAAAACTATTTATAGAATTGGTAGAGGTTTGATAGGTTTTATTAAGTGTGTTGAAAATTTTTAAAGTCATATCCTTAAGGATAAAGCATGAAAATTGGTGTTGATGTCTTCTATGTGCATAGAATGGGGTGTTATCGACCTGAGAAGGATTTTATTATGATCATTGGGGAAGGGTCTTAGATTTAATTTCATGGAATTGATTTTTTATTTGAGGGGTAATCCTTTATGAATAATTTATATGAATGGAAGGTAGTTTAAACGCTCTTAAAACCCTCATTATGACTTGATAGGTAAAATCTTGTTGTAAGTGGTTCAAATTGGATTGGTTGACCAAGTTTGATGGTAGTAACATGTATAATAATCTTCTAAGTTTTTCCATGTGGCTTTGGTTTATTAGAAGAGTGAGTGGAAGTTAGAATAAAACCCTTATTTATCTAAATTTTGATGTAACAAGTAGGGTTGACCAAGTCAAAGCATGAAAATGGATGACAAATTATATGTGGTACTTATATTTTGTGTCCATGTAAGTTTTTAATCAAGTTTCAAACCTTAAATATGATAAATTGGTCATGAATTTGACCTATTGCTAAATAAACTTAATGAGGAAGATAGTGAGAAAACTAAGTTATAGTTAGAAAGAGATTAGGGATTGGTTGTAGAGGATTAGGTATGGATTCAAATACATGGGGTAATTTTTTATGACTTATAACTCATATACCCTTTTATTATAATTTTTTATGATGCTCATATATAATCAAACTTTTTTTAAAGTGACCTATCTAACACAGTGAAGTCTGTGTAGGATGAAGACATGAGATTGGTCTATAAGACCAATATTGATATTAAAACTTGTAATTTATCAATTCCAAGATATTATAATGATGTTCAAGGATAATTAAAACTCATTGGAATCTCATAAAAGTGTTCAAACATGTGTTTTAAATCTTGATCTTAAAGATTGTGTTTTTTGGAGTTACAAATAGTTTTTTGTGTGTAAGTGAGAAATGGTGTGACTGAGTCTTTTTAAATATATTTGAAGAATATAATGAATATTAAGTTTTTATATAGGTATCATAGGTTCATATGAAGACACTTTTATGCATTATAAATTCTTATTAATGTGTGAAAAGTCAAAGTCTATTGATTGGGTTCTTAAGGCCTATGTGTAGTTCTAAGTGAGCATATAAAGTTGATCAATTTGAGGTCTTTTAACATGTGTTGTGAAATAAAATAGAATAGGTGATGAAAATAAGTTCATGGAGATTATATCCATGTTATTTTTTGTTTGGGTTATGTGTAAAATTTGAGTTTATGCATTAGACAGGATAAACTTTTTGGCAGTTAGAAGGCCTAATTGCAAATAGACCTAATTGGGTGGTTCGAGGAGTGAAATGAGTTAAATGGTGTTGTTTTACTAATTTGACCTTATAAGTTGTCTAATTGAATAATTTTTTAATTTGTTCATCCATTTTTTATTTTCATGTTTTTATAAGGTGGTCAAATTGAAATGTATGCTTTGAGAAGGCTTAATTACATTCAGTCTCTATTAGGCCTAACGGTGGTTTTGGACCTTAAGGGTAATGATCGACATATGTAGTGGTTTTTTATCTTGTGAAACATGTTAGTTGATTTTTTACAAAGATGATCCATGTATGGATCGGTTATTATCTAAAAAATATGGGTGAGAGCAAGATTCAAGTATAAAGAGAAGGTCTAATAGACCTTATTTGACTAGTAAGAATATTAAGGATATGAGAAAATGTTATAGAGTTTTAGAAACCACATAGAGGGATTAAAAAATTAGAGAGGTGTTACGAATATTTAATTAATATATAACTATGTTTATACACATGATGAATAATGTCTTATGACTTAATTTTGCCAATGAAAGGGTTAGTCAAGCGAGAAGGGCTAAAGGTTTATTTGATAGAGATAAAAGAGAGAACAAAAAAAGTTGGTCATGTCCAATTGAGTGAGAAAAATATAAGGGTTCTAATAGAATAATTTGTGAAGTGTTTCATCATTTTTTTGAGGCTCTTTGTATTCAAAGGTGGTCAAGGTGAAACATGTATTTTGAGAAGGCCTAATTGTATTAGGTCTCTATTAGGCCTAACAGTGGTTTTATACCTTAAGGGTAATGACCAACATATGTACTTGTGAAATGTGTTTATTAATTTTTTAAAAAGATGATCCATGTAGTTTCTTTGTTGAATAAGATGTGTGAGATCAAGATTCAAGTATAAAGATAAGGTCTAATAAAACTTATTTGACTAGTGAGAATATTGAGGATATGAGAAAATGATATATAGAGTTTTGGAAACTAAGTAGAGGGAATGAATAAAATTAGAGAGGTGTTCTTAATATGTCATGAATATTTGACTATTTTTCTACATTTGATGATCAATGCCATATGACCTAATTATGCCAATGAAAGGGTTAGTTGAGCAAGAAGAGATAAAGGGTTGTTTGAGAGAGATAATAGAGTGAAAAGAGAAGAAAAGTGGTCATATTTAGTTGAGTGAGATTTTTTTAAAAAAGGTGATCAGATATTCAAGGTAGCTGAGTTGGTGTTGAGTTACCTAGGGTTATAGTCTCCTTGGAAGTTGGAGCTTGTTAAAGGACTAATTGAGTTGGTGCTTGACTATTGAGGGTTGGTGCTACTTGTGGGGTTGGTGCCTTACTAAAAGTTTGATCCATTTATTATATGAATGTATTAAAAGTGGTTTTTAAATGGTTTTTATTCCCTAAGATATTTTTCCACATATCTCTTATGTTTTTATGTTGTTTGTTTTCACAAATGCTTGTTTATGCATTGGTTAATGTGTGTCTGTGAATGAATGCTTTATGAATGATAAGTGGAATTGAAAGATTGTTTCAAGGAAATAGATTCATCTCACATATCAATATATATAATTCAAATATTTGGTATCATATTAGGTCCTTTGAATCAGGACTAATAGCCTAAAAGAGATCCTAAGCAAGTTGAGATGGCTAGTCAAGCACAAGGTGGTTTTTATACAAGCAAGGCTTAATTTTTAATGGATCCAATTATGATTTTTTGAGTGTCAATATAATGAAATATTTGATTTATAAAGTTCATGATGTTATAAAATTAGTCTTGAATGGATATACTATACCCCTTATTCCTACTACATATGCAACAAGAAAGAAGGCTAGTGACAATAATTCAAAAACAATGAATGGTATTATGTGTGACCTATCAAACGTAAAAATTAAGAAAGTGATTATATATATATATATATATATATATATAGTATAATTTGAATACTATTCATGAGGGATACTCCAAGGTCAAGTTGGATAAGCTTAAAACCCATATAATACAATTTGAAAACCTTAAGATGAATGAAGATGAGACAATTTTAACCTACTTGTTGAGGGTTGATGAAGTGGTAAACATCATAATAGGAATAGGTGAACAATTTGAAAAAAAATATATATTTATAACTCCCAAATTTGATTCCAAATTGTCTATTGTTGAAGACATGCAAGATTTAGACAAGCTAGAGATGAATGGACTTCATGTCACCCTATCAGCCTATGAGATGAGGATAAGTGAATGAACACCTAAAAATAAGGAAGTTAAATTAAAAGAAAAAAAGAATCCAAAGGACAAAAAAATTGTTATTAAATTAAAATAAAATTATTAATATAACATTAATGATGATGAGTTGATATCTATGTTTTCAATAGAGTTAAAGACAATCCCAGTTAAATACAAGGGAAATATACCCTCTAAATGATTCATATTATGAGAGTGAGAGAATTAATTCTAAGAGTGACCATGAATGTGATGGTCCTAATGTCAATGAAATTATTTTCATGGCTAAGGAAGTAAGTTGTTCAAATGAAAAAGAGTCCATATGGATTGGAGGTGTTATTGGTGATCTAGATGAAAAAAGAGATGAGGTGGACTTTGAGGTTGAGTTGATGAATACTCTAGAAGAAATAAAGATATTAAAGAATAAAAATAAGTTGATGATATATCTTGTAAAATATTATTAGGAGAAAATAAACTTGTTTGAAGCTATACTAAGCAACAATTTCAAGGAAAAAGAAGAAATAGTCAAAGAAGTGAAGACTCAACTTGAGACTATGACTGCAATCCTAAATGCTAAAGAATAAGAATGTGTAGGTTATGTAACTACTATAGATTATTTGAGAGCTAATTTGGATTAGGTATCAAGTAATATGAAGTATTTTTTGAAGTTTTAAAAGAGTACCAATGATCTTGATAACATCCTGAGTAGTCAAAAGGTTAATGATAAAACATACCTTGGTTTCAATGAAGACCAAAAGAAGAACACCAATGTGATCAAGAAGGCCAATTATCAATAAAATAATGAGGGTGATAGAATAATTAATCCTAATAATCTAATTTATGGTAATAATTTCAATGGTTATTTTTAATCATGTAACCAATTTGGTCATAGAGCAAGGAATTTTAGAAGGCCTCTACGAATGAATATGAATGTAACTATGAGGAGAGTCTTCAGTCAAGAGGTATGGGTCATGGTATGTTTCATTAAATAGGAATAATGTGTTTCAATTATCAAAGTTATGGTCATATTTAAAATTAATGTAAGCATGGATTCTCAATAAAAATAATAAATATGAGAACCCTAGAATGCAAGAAAGAAGACAAGATAATAAGTGGAAACTAAAGGTAGCTAAGGTGAATAATGAATAGTATACAAGTCCAAGTGGACTATTTGCCATGATGGAGCATAATTTAGATACAAAGGAGTGTCAATAATTATCACTATAATATTATATTTTGGATGAATAAATAAAGTCTAATAGACCAAGTAATGATGGTGTTCAAATAAATATTGAAGAATTCAAGCCTAAAAGGATCATGAATAAAGTTTAGTCTAGTAAGGACATGGAGATCTAGGAATATCTTAAGTCTATGATATTTTAGTGCTCAAGAGAGAAGAGGTGAATCAATTATGATTAATGGAAGTCACTCATATAGTGATTATAAGCATGAATTATTCTTGGTGATACAGAGGGCTTCATAGAACTCTTCATTAAACATAAAAAAAAAAAACATACCAACTCTGCATACCTCTGCCACAATATCTCTCATATCTATGGTATATTTGTTTTTATTAAAACATTTTGTTTCAAAAATAATATTTTTCTTAGTCATATTAATATTTATCACCTCTCATTCCATTGAATCTTAATCTCTCTTCTTTACTATCTTTGACATATTAGCCTTTATGTCACCTTTTTTGGACTCAATGTCTTGGAAACTTGGTTCAAAACTATTTTTAGGTTTCCACTATCCCTATTTAGTTTATTTTCAATAACTTAATTTTTTATAATTAATAATTTTAATCACATTAATTATACAAACCTCTCCAACAACTCTTATCACATATCCCACTTCTTAACCATAGTCACCGACTCTCCTTGTAGCCCTTTTTCCTCTTCTTTTCTATGGAACAAACATGTATAGATATATATTAGAAAAATAAAATAATATAAAAATAAAATTTAGTCACAAATATCACTTCAAAAAAATTTATACCTTAACTCATTAGTTTGATTACCCTTTTAGGCCCTTTTAGGCCACTGTTTAGGTCTTTTAAGTCTGTTAGGGCCCTGTTTACACGATGTTGGGTTAAACCCATACCTAGAGGCATAGAATAAGTATAATTATTTTAAATTTTATTTAATAAAATAAAATTAAAACTATTCACAAATTTTAAATGGTTTCTATAGGT
Source organism: Torreya grandis (assembly GCA_037957365.1). Classification (NCBI taxonomy): domain Eukaryota; kingdom Viridiplantae; phylum Streptophyta; class Pinopsida; order Cupressales; family Taxaceae; genus Torreya; species Torreya grandis. The sequence goes on from JARHVA010001083.1 coordinate 3,271,912, forward strand.
TCAATCTTTTAGAAACCCAACTTTAGTCTTGAAACCCTAGAAATAGGGTTCAACTTACCTGTAGACACCTAAGAAGGCTAAAATGTATATTCCAAATTTTTAATTAAATTTAAAAGGTATTTTAATGGTTTATAAGGTATATTTAAACATATTAATTCTTATACAATCAATAAAATCTAACTCTAATGCCTATGTTCATTTTTTCTTCACAAAAATGCATTTGATCTTGTAAAACTAACAAGACTGTGTATACTTAAAAGAGACTTAATGAGGATTTGGGTTTATAAAATAGTTAATAATACCTATTAAATTTTTTTGAGACATATTTGGAATTAATAAAAATTTAAAATTATGGTAATCCTACAAGTAGTCTTTGTAAATAGATCTCTCTTTGTTTTGTTTAGATTGTGTGTGAAAATATAAAACTGTGCATATATGAGAAGACATAAATTAGAATTTGAGAACTCAATAAGGGTTTAAAATCCTTATGAATGTTTCATACACCATAAAAAACCTCTTAAACCTTTTTCTAACATATTTTTTTATCACTTTGATAAATCTATTCTACCTCTATCATTATGCTTAGTTGGATTGTGCAAGATCCTTACCATTCTATAGGAATTTCCTGAATGTTCCATTCATATGATTGAAACTCATTTAATTAAATTATTGATAATACATGATTAAAATAGCATATAAACATGTTTATTTGAATATTAAATTCATTTATATATTATTATACCTTTCAACACATGGTTAATCTATTAGTCTTCCAAACATAGTTTATAAATACATAGATTAGGTAGGTATATAACAAATATATTCAAAAGACTTTGTAATAAATTATCAAGTTCTTGTAATATCATAAAAGAGGAATTTTCAAATTACCAAATATCTAAGAATAATAACTGAAACACATTTTTATTTATGTTTCCTATTACACTTGCTATTGGCTTATCGAATGTTAGTGTTATACAGTGAATACATGAGTCTGATAATAGATTATATGAAAAAAAAACAATCTATTCATATTCATGGGGTGTATTTACATTTATCCTTATATTATAAAGAATCTAATCATCTAATGACCCTTATAATTTCACACAAAAATCATTTACAACTTTATTTTATTTCCATATAACTATCTAACTAACTTATAACTACTCCTAGTACATTGCAAACTAGCTAACTACAAGACTATTCATCAAGATGACTCATTATGTGACTCATATGAGTATTTAATAGTATCTAACCCTTATTGGAGCCTAACCACATAACTTATGATGGTTTAACCTTTATTTTACATGATTATGCCCCCAAAACATGATAAGAAGTCTGAATTTTCAAATCATTAGTTTGGTGGAAAAATACAAAAAAGTTCCCAATTCAAATTTTACAACTTCATAACACCTCAAAATGATGACTACAGACCTAAAATTATTAAAAAAAATTGTCAAAGACTCAAAATATGACAAATTGACTAATATATACATTGAGTTAGTGATGCTCCTATGCCATACTATAGAGGAGCAAGAAGAAATATTTCCTTAAAAGTTATAAAAGATTTTGACTTTGATGGTTATTTGTAGCATACTTCTTCCACTTGGATCCCAAGGCCTATGTGAAACATATATAAATTTTAGATGCTTTCTCATGATGACCCCTCCTTTGTTATTCTCTCTCTTGTTTTCTTCTTACTTTGTACCTTCAAGTTAATCATTGGTAAACACTACTCATTTCTTTACCTCCAAAAACCTACACATAAAGAAAACAAGTCAAATAAAGGCACCTTTTGTTTTCTCCCTTGGTCTTCACTTTGTTATTTGGCTGCCATCTCCTCTTTGCCTTGACTAAATTTTTTTCCAATGATAAATCAGTTACCATTATATATTTTTTGTCTTCTATGAGACTTAAATCATATGAATATTCCATGATATGAAACCATATCTCATTATCCTATGTTGTATACTCTTACTCATCACCTTTCTCTCCCATTGGTTCCAAACAAATCACCTCAACTTACTGCAACTTAATCTTGTCAATCACTCCAACCTATGCTTCTTATTCATATCCTCTTACTACCACCTCATAGGTCTCTCCATTCATGTCAAGGACTTCATTTATTATTTTTGTATATTATTTTCCTTCTACCAGCATTTTCATTATCCTTAATTTACTTTCATAAAATTCATCTTCATTAATATTCACATCAACATATTCATCATAAACAACATGGAAATGAATACCTAATGCTTATTTACTTTCCTTGATTATTTGACTAAATTCCTCCTCTTTCTTGCTCATCATGAGTCATAGTGTTATTTTAAACTATTTATTTTCTTATTCATCATCCAATGGATCACCTTCTTAAAGATAATACAATATTATGTCACCATACACTATTGTCCACTCCACTTATCAATTTTAGCATGTTTTTCATGCTTCAATCCTTCATGTAACTTGTCACCTATATTTACACATGTCAAAAATTCATTAGTATTAATCATTAGAGGATTTATTACCCCTTTAATTCTCATTCTAGGATTCCTTGCTTTCATCTTTTATCTTCTCCTCTTTTCCATCAACTATTTGAGAGGCCATCTCACCTTCCTCTTTATGCATATACTAAATCTTGGTCTCAAATATTCAAAGATTTTCTCTAACATTGTCAAAACATATTTCATATCATCTCTTTCATTCTCTTTTTATATAATCATATTTTTTTATTTTCCATCATTTAATCCATATTCTTCTTGTGGAATTATTACTACATCAAGACCTTCATTATTCCATGCATTCTCTTCACTATTTGACTCTCTTCTCTAGGTATCTCTCTTGGAAATATATCTTATCTTATTGAAAATAATTCCATCTTGTCCTATTTACCATTAAATTAGGCTATCTCACATTAATCTCTCTCTCTTGGAGTTTATATATTTCATGTCCTCACATGGGACTTATCTTCTCTTTTCCTTTCTCTAGGATGCTTATCTCTTTCTCAAGCTCACTTTTGAGCTTCTCTCTTGAGTTCTCACTAGATCTCTACCTTATCTAAACCTTACTATATTAAGTTATTTTCCACCTCTCACTTTCTTTCAAATAATCTCTACCTCTCCTTTCATATATACCTACAACCTCTTCTCTTCATTCCTTCAATCTCTATTAGTATTCTCACAACAACTCTAAATAACATTCAACACAATGTACAAGATGAATCAACTCCATAAAATAAAATTCAAACATACCTTTCCAAGAATATTTATATATATTATACCACATGATTTTTAGGGATTCATCTAATTTTACATCAAAGATGAAAACAAGAAAACATACTTGTGAACTCTACTTACCTCTACCATAATATATTTCTAGCTCTTATATCTTTGTTTATCTTCACACTGTTAGTTTTAAAAAGGATATATTTCTATATCCTAGGAATATTTCTATATCCTATGAATATTTATCACCTCTCAATATTTACATATTATCAATCCATTCACTCTTGATCACCTTCCTTTACTAGCTTTCACATACTAGCCTTTATGTCACCTTTCTTGGACTCAATATCTTGGCAACTTGGTTCAAAACTCTTGTTAGGTTTCCACTATCCCTATTAAAGTTACTTTAATTAAAAAAATGTATAATAGGTACTAATTATCATCAAATTAATTATACAAACCTATCCAAAAACTCTTATTTCATATTGCACTTCTCAACCATGGTCACAAACTCTCCTTGTTGCCTTTTCCCTCTTCTTTTCTATGGTATGGACATGGATGGATTTATATTGAAAAAAAAAATCATACAAAAATACCCTTTATTCCCATCTATCACTTCACAAATTTTTATATCTCAAATCATTAGTTTGGTCACCTTTGTAAGCCTTTTAGGTAATTATTTAGGTCTATTAAGGTTCTATTTACACAAAGTTGGGTTAAACCAATACATAGAGGTATGAAAAAATTATAATTATTTAAATTTTTTATATTAACATATAATTAAAAATATTCACAAATTTTCAATAGTTTATATAGGTTTAATCTCCTAAAACCCTAATTTTAGTCTTGAAACCCTAGACACATGGTTTTGCTTGCCTGCAGACACCTAAGAAGGATAAAATTTATATTCTAAATGTTTCATGAACATTAAAATTAATTTGAATGGTTTATAAGGTCTATATAAAAATATTAAAAATTATAGAATCAATGAAATCTAACTATAATCCTTTTGATCAAGTTTTATTCACAAAAATGTATTGGACTATGTAAAATCAACAAGACTCGCCATTTTTGACTCTGGTCTTTCCAGTGTTTTGTTTTGCTTTTGACTTTGTTTCTCAGCTATGCCATTGGTTCAGTGCTGGCATCTTTTGTTTTCCAGCCTTCCTATCTTCTTTGACTGTATAGGGTTTGGCCCCTAGTTTGCCACCTTAGTTAATCAAAAAAAAAAAAAAAGACTGTGTATACTCAGAAGAGAATGAGGTTTTGGGTTTATAAAAGAGTTACTAATACATGTACCATTTTTTTATAATTTTTTTCATTAATTCAAACTTTAAAATCATGGTAATACTACTTTTATTATTTTTAAATAAGTCTCTCTTTATTTTGCTTAGATTGTGTGTGAAAACACAAAACTATACATATCTAAGAAAATATAAATATGAATTTCATCACTCAATAATGGTTTTAAATACTTATTAATATTTAATACATGATAAAAAAACCTCTTTTCAATTTTATCACTATTATAATTCTATTTTACCATCTCTCATTATACTTAGTTGGATTGGGCAGGGTACTTACCAGTCTATAGGAATTTCTTGAATGTTCCATTCATATGATTGAAACTCACTTAATGAAATAATTGATAATCCATGATAAAAATAAAATATTAACACATATATTTGAATATAAACTTAATTAATATAGTATTATACCTTTCAACACATGGCCAATCTATTAGTCTTCCAAACATAATTTGTAAATACATAGATTAGGCAGGTCTGTAACATGTATATTTAAAAGACTTTATATGAAATTAACAAGTTCTTGTAATATCATATAATATGAATTATAAAATTAAAAAATATCTAATAATAATAACTTAAACACAATTTTATTTAGGTTTCCTTATTACACTTGTTATTGGTTCATCTAATCTCATTATTATACAATGAATACAGGAGACTACTAATAAATTATCTGCAAACAAAAAGTGTCTATTCATATTCATGTGGTTTATTTGAATTTATATTTAGATTAAAAATCATCTCATCATATCTTTAATCTTATTACTTCTTACAAAAATAATTTAAAACTTTATTTTATTTCCATATAACTATCTAACTTGTAACTTCTCCTAGTACATTGCAAACTACCTAACTACAAGGATATTTATCAAGATGACTCATTATGTGAGTAATATGGGGATTTAAAATAATTTAACCCTTTTTTAAACCTAAATAAATAATTTTTGATTTTTAGATTTTCAATAGACATGAATGATGCCCTCAAAACTTAACAATAAGTTTCAATTTACAAATCATGAGTTTTCATGGGAAAATACAAAAAAGTTCCTAATTCAAATTTG
>JARHVA010001083.1:3282500-3347500 GCA_037957365.1 Torreya grandis
CAATGCAATAGCTAAATTCCTAAGCCTCAAAAAAAATTTGTTACATATTTTATCCCAATATGATATATGAAATATATTTCTCTTCATAGTATATCCATAGGAAATTTATTTGAATTTTATTAAGTTTTTATTCAATACTCTTAGGAAGGTTGAGAAGAGAGAGAAGGTAGACTAGGAGGCTTTCCAAAATTCTCTTTATAAGCAATAATTTTCTTACCTAAGAGAGAAGTTTTCCTTTCTATCCAAATAACTTTATTTAAAATATATCTACAACAACAAATTTTATGCAAAAGTAGAGAGTTGATTTCAAAAAATAGTTATGCCTACATATGAAAAAGGATTGTGTTTTATTTGACAACATAAAATAAGAGAAATTATATTTTGCCTGGCCAATGGATTTAAAAAAAATAGAACTCTTGTCAAATTTTACCTTCTTATTTGAATAGTTTTTATGCATAACAAGAATTTATTTTATAACCCTTGCTTCTTGGATCAAATCCTCAACCAGTAAAATGGTATGATCTATGAATTTTTGGTGGGAGACTAGATTAACATTTTAAGCTAGTTTGAAGCCTTTAAACTCTCATAAAGCCACTAAATTTGATATAAATATATTCAAGGATTATACCATTATTATGAAAAGGAAGGGAGAAAGGGGATACCCTTTTCTCAATCTATTACCACTCCTGAAAAAGCCTTGAGTAGATTCATTCATGAGAAATGAAAACATACAAAAGGAGATAAAGGATCTAATAATTTTCCTAAATTTATCATAAAAACCAAATTGTTTTATGTATTCATCCAATAAATTCCAATCATGTATATCATATTCCTTAGACATATCTAGTATTATCAATATTCTATAGGACTAAATTTTTTCCATGAAATGAATAGACTCAAGCACAAAAATAATCCCATCTTGTATTTGTCTTGGTAGGATGAATCCTCCTTATTGTACCTCTATAATCACTTCCATAATTATATGAAACATTAAATAAAATAACTTAGTGATTATTTTATAGATGAAATTACATAATCTGATAGGACAAAAATTAGATAAGTTTACCACTCCCTCTTTCTTAGGAATTAAAATATGGAAAGTATGATTGAATTATTTAAGCATATGAGCTGAATCTAAGAATTCATTGACTGCATCCACCACATCATCACCTATGATGTCCCATAATTTCAAAAATAAATCTATGTATAACCCATCAAGACTGGGCACTTTGTATGGATTCTTTTAAGAGATAACATATTTGGGATCTCCATTGGAATTAGTTATTACAAGCACATCATTATCTTCATGTGTAACCAGGTCAAGGATAACATGGATAAATTCTTGTGTGTAATCTGATATTTGTTATGAAGTCATTCTCAAATAATTATTTGAATAAGTTTACACTTCCTTGATTGATGAGGTCTATATCCAAAATGAATTTTTCATCTTTATCTAAAATTTACTTGATATTAGTATGAGCTCTATGTTTCAAAGTATACATATGAAAGAAGTGGGTGTTTCTATCTCCTTCTTTGAGCCAAATATTTCTTGACTTTTATATCCAAAGACTCTATTTCATTATAGTTATAGTGTGTTACTCATAAATAATTTGTTTTTCTTTTTTATGAATTTTTAAATCATATTTGTTTCTTTCTGTTTCATCTTCCATCATAAATATTTTTGATTTTAACTCTTTTTTCTCAATATGGACATTACCAAAACTTGTTTATTCCACTATCCAATTTTAACTTTTACATTCTTCATTTTAAAAACCAACCTAGACTTGGATTAACAATTAAAACTAGGATAACACCAATATAATCTATTATCATGTATTTCTATATGGGAAAACTGCATATTTTCCATTATAAATCGATACCTATTTTCATTGTCAAAATTTTCCACTATTCTAAGTTCAAGAGGATTGTGGTCTAAACCAACCTAAGTAACAAACTTTAATATCATATCCTTATGGGTCTACAAGTCTATGGAGATGAAAATTATATCTAATTTGTGTTTAATAAGGTTTTCATCCAACCTCCTATTACTCCAAATGAATTTATATCATTCAAACTCCACATATATCATCCCTACATAAAGTAGAGATGAAGAATCCTCCATACTATCTGAAACTAATTGATTTATAGCCTTTTTATACCTTAGATTTAATGGAGAATTAAAATCTCTATCCATGATCTAAGGGAAACATTTGATAGTATTTAAAAAACACGTATCTCATACCACAAAATTTTATGAGTAGCTATGGAATTAGGAGCATAAATATTTGAGAAAATTGATTATTTACCATCATAAACCTTATCAAAGAGAACCACCACATGATTGAAAGAAATGAAAAACAACTCCACTATGATAAATTTATTATCCCAAAAAGTAATAAGGCCCTTAAAGGCTCTATTATAACTATAACAAAATGCTTTTTCTTTTTACCAATAATCATTTTTATGGTTCACAAAAAAGACTCTTCAATTTTTAATTCTTGGATAACCAAAATTGAAGGTTTGTGACTTCTTCTAAAGTATCTAAAGAATTTTTACTTTGAGTAACTATGCATTCCTCTCATATTATAGGAAAATATCAATATGATTAACTATAATAGAAAGGATTACCTCTCTTAGATACCAAGGTAGATTTAAATACATCAGCAATTTCCACTTCTATTAATTTTTTAAAGATTTATTTTCATATAGATTTCCAAAATTTAGGGGGTATATTCTATGAAATCCCTTTATTTCCCATCTTGGTTGTAATTTAAGATGAGATTTAGTTTTAATGTTATGCTTGGGCATTACCTAAAATTATTAAGAACCCTTTACATCCTCTTGAGATCGTTTTGGAGACAACTTTATAAGGTGATTTAAATTTTAAGCATTGCTAACTTCCCATAAAATTTATTTGATTTAATCTTTAGGTAAATCCTTATCCTCTTTCAATTGTGCTAGAATATCAAACTAATTTGGATATTTTGAAATTTTCTGACTATGATCATTCTTCTCCCTATTATCTATATGAGAATAACGTAATCTACCTCCTTGTAGATGTAGATATCATTGGATTGGTTGAGCATCTGGGATATCTTTGTAACATCCACTTCCTTTGGTTGCTTTTTCATGTTAACATCTACCTTATTATTTCCGTTCATATCATTTACTTCTATAGTATTGTGAGCTTATAAAAATACCTATTTTCCTTTCTACCTATCTGTTTATATCATACCTTATATCTTTGAAGTATTTTTAGTATCTTTAAAAGGGATTTGTCCCTTCATATACCAAGTGGGTTTGACCTAGATCAATTTAGAATGGGGAGTTGTAGGACACTAAATTGAAGAGTGACCCAACTTAAGACATTCCTCATAGTGAAGTGCCAATGTTTCAAATTTTATTCTCTAATTGTCAAATCCAAAAGTTGTATGTATTAATATTGAAGAAGGTAATTATTTATTCAAAAAGTTTTTGACACAAAAATGAGCATGAAACAATATGGATCTATATTTTATATTCGAATCAAGAGTTATTCGGTAGCCAAATGTCTTAGCAATGCTAATGAGAAGATATTCTATCCATAGTTTCACTAGTAGCCTAGGAAGATGAACCCAAATAGACATTAAATTAATGTTATCTATTTATAGATCAAAGATTGGTTGCAATTTTTTAAAACTAGACCTAATTTTTCAAAAAATGAAGGATAATCTACTAATTTTGTAGAGAAATCTTCTAGATTATTGAGTCTGATCATAAAAATACATTTACCATATCCAAAATATCTATATGCCCTTTGGGATTCCATTTTTCCTTGTCCCAAGATATAAAAGTGTTAATATTTGTTATATCTCCTATAAAGTTCTCACCAAAGCCTTTTCCATTATAGAATGGGCTCTATTTATGAGAGAGGCTATGACTTTGATATACAAGTGTTTTCCATTCTTAATGGTTTGAAATTATTCAATGAGTATAATTTTTGGTTTATCAAAATACCCCTTAAGTTTTTCACTCAAAAAGAGATTAATTAGCACTTTCTTAAAAACCTATTTGTCAGTCCTATTGGGACATCCTTCCAAGATTCCCTTTGTCTAACCTCTGTCACCATCTAGGGGTACATCATTGTATGCCCACATGTTGGTCCTTTCCCCATTGCCATCACCTTTCTTCCATTATTTATAATAAAATTTTATTAGTGTTTGATTGGTAATTTGGGAAGAAAATAGAAGTCCTCTTTATTGAATTTTTTTTAATATCTTGATAAATTATTTCTAAATGGGTCATAGGATTATACCTATTTTATAGTTATAAGGGATATTCTGGGTACTTTCACATGCCACCAACATAAAATTAATACACACGAACCCATAGGAATGATTTTACTTTAAAATTTTACCATTTATTGACATAGGAAATAACTACCAGACTTATATGGTATCATTATATTATATGTTATAATTCTATTGTTATTATCTAGGATACAATAACATTTATTTGATGATGTAGTGATGAATGCGTAAGATATATAACTAGTTTGACTCATACTATGATATTTTTTATAGGTGAATAAGATAAAATTTTGAAGGATATACCCATAGAAGGCATGAGTATGTGAGATAATGGTAAAGGAGATTGATTTTTATATGCACAGGACATGTAGGGTGATGTAATTCAAAATTGACATTACCAAGTATCAATCAATAGATTTATGTTTTTACATAAATTTATTTATAACTCTATATTATTAAATATGGAAATAAAAAATATGATATATATAGTGGTTAACGTATACATAGATGAATGATATTATACACGTGCATCAATAAAAATGAAAAATTAAGCTCTAGGCTATTTGAATCAAGATCTAGACCTCTATGTGAAATAGATGATGTCAACCTCAACTAGGTAATATCACCATGTTTTTATTTTCATTATTTTATCTCTATAGATTTTTAATCTCAATTTTGATGCAAGTAGGTGTTCCTTATTTTCTTTCAACTCTTTATGTGATCCTAATTTCTAATTATGCTCACAACTCAAATAGATCCAAAAAAGTGTCACAAACTCCCCTTAATTTGTTTTATGGGTCAAATATATTAAGACAAATGAGTATCTTACGGAACTAGTGCATTGGGTAATGGTCAAGTAACATTAAGATTAGGAGCTTACCCATCCATTGTTAGTTATTTATAGGTCTATATAAACAAGGTGAATAAAATTGTAAAGGAATTAATGGAGTAAGTTTTGAGTATTATATTTGGTAGATGTCTATTGGAGGTTGTCCCCTCGAATTGACGTTGTGGATTTGTTCCTTCCTAAAGGAGTATTGTATGGTTTTACCCTAAGAATAATTACTCTATTTGTACACATATTGAATATTTGGGAATCTTGGACCATCAATATTTATTATTTTGTGTTTATTTACATTATATTTTTCATATTTTCAATTATTATAAGTGTGGATCATAACATTCACTCAATACTCAAGGTCCACTTGCAATGTTATAAACAAGGCTAGAAAATGGGAAGAAAAGTGGGTTTAGTTGACCCCAACCATTCCTTTAAAAAATGTTTAAAACTTCCTACATATATAATACTACATATATAAGTCATATCACATGTAATTATCCCCATTAGATGAATGTGAGAAATAGTGTTTATTCAATGTATGAAGCATATAATCCAACTATTAATACTTAAAAAATGACAACTTATCTTATCTCTTGAGTGCTTTATACTTGGTAAGATTTGCTCTTAGTTATTGATAACATAATTTGAAAGAGTATAGCAGTGTTATTTAATGTGAAAGTGTTTGAATAGACATGGTAAGTTATTGTTAGATAAATTTTAGATGGATAATAGGATTATGACTATTTTGTATTTATATAAAATTTTTGAGTATTTTATCATGCCACTAGCATGTGAAACATAGGTTCTAACACATTAGAATGATTTCAATTTTAAATTTTATTATTTCTTGGCATGGGATGAAACTATTGTTCTGAGACTCACATTATATCCAAGAGACATGAACACTAATTTGATGATAATAATATGTGTAAGTAAGAAAAATAATTGGATTAATGTAGAATTTTTTTATTTCATGTAGGTTACTAAGAGATACTTGATAAAGTTCTACAAGTAGAAGGCATGTGGATGTGAGAGAATGGAAAATGAGATTCATGTATGTATGCAAAAGTTATGTAGGCTAAATATGAGGAAAATATAATATTTATAAGTATAAATTACCATATTTTATTGTCTAAAACATCCACCATTTGGTATAATATGTAATATATCCCATGTCATCAATATTAACTATCACCACTAGGGGATATACCTCTTATACAAGACATTTTAAAAATATGCATCACTAGGATGGTATATATCACCTAAATTTCCAACAACCCTATGGGTTTGTGTCCATAAAAAATACTAGGGGAATATCCTATTTAATAAAATACTTTCAAGTCAAGTGATTTACTAAAATCTCTATATAACAACTAGAATTTAGTCATGTATCCTAGAAATATTGACCTGTATACATCATGACTTTGTACCATCCTCATGATAAAATTTAGACCCTCTATATAGTATACATATGATCATCAATAGATCTAATTGATCATATTAAACATGATAGTTTATGGTGTTCTAACTAGTACAAATACTATCAATCCATATCTATGCATAAATATAAGGATGTGCCTAATTAGAACAAGGACCTCCAACTAGCCATGTGACAATGATATGATCTTCATCCCATAAATGTAATAATGTAGATGGACCTAGATAACATCATAATCCTCTTAGACAAATTTATATAAATCCATATAAAAGTGGGCCAATATCATCTTTCCATAAGAGTATATGTTATTATTATCCTCTATATCTCACATGATTTGGTACAAGCGATATGATATCACCCTATCACCTCCATCCCCAGGTATAAAAGATTTTAATCTATCACATAATTATTTATGTAGTCTATAACATCAAATAACATAATCTCTACCAATAAAACTTTTTTTTATCACATGTTCTATATTATGCCCCTTGGGCATGTCTATACATATAATGATGTGCATGTTTAATTGATCCAAGGATGTCAAACCACCTATAATTCAACATGTTACCACCACTTTATATATCAATATGGATGAGACATTATCCAAAGTCTTTGTAATCTCTTCCATAGTAATCCATAAGGTACATGTATCTATGTTCCAACTCTCAAATAATGTAGTCATAATTTGCATTTCATGCAACATATGATCAACATAAGCCACATGGCTTGACCCAAATCCATCTAGTATCAATTGATCTACATATATAATACTAATCATCAAATTTTATATATGTTTAACAAAACTAAATTATCCCACATGCATGTCTTCCTAATAAAATAAAAATACATGATAAATGTAATATATTATTTGTATATAAATCAACTATAATAATTTAAAATATAAAATCTTAAAATTTAATATTGAAATAATCCTATGTAATAGAGTGTACCCTACATCAAAAAACTCTGGTATAATTCTATATAGTTTGAGCAAAATTTGGACAACTTCATCACTTACATGATCCCTCTATAAATTTCTTATAACTACCTAAACATGCATAAAAATTGGCAATTTTTTAAAATACCGTAAAGTACTCAAAAGAGAGACTTTTTAACCTATCAGGGCTAAACACTATTGGGCATACATTGTAATCTCTAATTTCCCTAACTACATTAAAAGAACTCATATTCATAAAATAATATTTAATCTTGGAGAAAAATATCAATCAAACACTAATCAAATTAATTTTTAGAACTAAAAATTCAACATGTTTATATTTTGTGATTTTGTGTTATAGAATGCAAAATTAAATTTTGTAATTGATATATACCAAAAATTGTACACATGATATCTCCATACTACCATATCAATGTCACTCCATATTAGTTGTTTTGGAACATAGACACATTTTTCCACACGATAATATTTTAATGATCATTTAACATAATTTATTATACACAAAATTTGTAAACATACTTCTTAAACACACATTTTGTGTAAACCTATTGAATGGAGAAAAACTCATAATTATATTGTGATATGATAAATATTTACTATAAAAAATATTTATATCATTAATTGAGAAATAAATTTCAAAAGTATGTATTATCCTACTAGTTTACCCATTAGGGTTAGTTAATTATAAGATCATGATACAAATATATAAGCCAAATTATGCACATTCCAAGGATCTTATCAATTTTAATAATTAAAAAAAATTAAAAATACCAATTTCCAGACAAAAAATTATTGTATTTGATAAGGACATTACTTATTCACTTGACTTAGGTCACATGTTATTGTAGACATTTATAAAATAATGGAAATTGCCTATAGATATTTATATTAGTACTAATATTCAAATCACTTAATTTATTTTAAAATGGTGCATATATTTATATTGGTTCAATTATTTTTTATTGGTGAAAATATTTATATTATTTCCACTATTTAAGACTAGTACATATATTCAGATTAGTTTAGTTACTTAAGATTGGATTAGATTATGAGACAAACATATACATATGGTTACATATCATGATACACATGCATTGGTATATATTATATATTCATATATATTGGAGCATATGTAGTGCATATGCCATACAAGTTACATATTTTAGGAATTTAAAAATGATAGATTATACTATTCTAGATCACATGTTAACATCAATTACATCATATTAAGTGAATTAACATTGTACAATAATTCAATATTACATTTTCCTATGTTGTCACTGACTATATCATTTTGTGGCATGGATAGTTTCATGCAAACTCTATTATAATTGTCTATTTGTTATTTTTTGCATTAATGTGACATTAGTGGTATGAAAGGTAAAATTTTGAATCAAAAAGTCTATTTTATATGTTTTATTTACCCTAATTGATCCTAATATAGGCTCTTAATTTCATATTTAAGATAAATATTATTCAAACAAGTAAGATAATTTGAGGTTCTACACTACTTAACAACTGATCACTTCTCCCAAAACCATTTGAAACATTATTCAATTTATTAGATAATAAGTAAACAAGACTATATGAATCTTTCTCCAAGTGTATTAGGTAATTTACAACCCATAAATTTCCAATATTATCCACATGGATCAAATCAATTGATGACCTATGGCCTCTCCACTCTTCCTAGCATAAGTGTATTATGTGAGTGACATAGTATTATGGCCATATATGTATAGTTTTTCCTTGAATATATTTTGATTCATCATTATGAATATAATTTATTTTATTTGTACATTAATTAATATTATTAGATAAATCATTATTTTTAGGAACACATAAAAATTATGAAATATTAGGGCAAATGTAAATTCTAAATTCACAATCACCAATTCAAGTTTGAATTCTCTTTATCTCTTAAAACAAGTATTTGTGGTTATACTTAAAATGGGTTATTTTTAAATATAAAAAACTAGTAAAATCCTTGTTTATATTATTTTTGCATGTGATTTTACATATATAAATACTCAATTTTGAATAAGTAACTTAGATGAACATTTATCTTGATATTTGGTCCTCTTCTTAGTTTTACTTGATAGTGCAGTACTTTACTTTTATTATTTAAAACTTTATTTTATTTTTAAAAAGGATATTTTATCTTAATTTAATTACTATTAAGTTTTCCTTAGATTTTGTATGAATTCATAATTCATGTATAGTTTCATCTAATGTAGGTGTCTAAGAAAATTAGAAATGTGTAAGAGATATTTTTGGGGTTTAAATTGGAAACATTTCCATTTGATGTTATTTTTATTAGACATTTATTTTCTCTTAGTTTGGGTTTAATATTCCACTAGTTCCAAAATTAAAAATTGATAACTCTACTTAAAGGAATTTAGGTACAAACATTCATTGTAATAAAATTACCTATAAAGAGCACACTACTCTTAGACCCTTTTTCATTACAAAACACAAATTTTATAAAGGTTAATATCTATTTTAAATTTTTTATTAAATGATTTCCTAGGTAAAATAGCATCTATATTTACATATACATGATTTAGAACACACTCAAATTAAAATGATAATTACACGTAGTTTAAGGCCTATTTAGAGTATTGGAATTAGCTAAAATGCTCTTTTGTTTAATAGGGACTAGATAAGGTTAGTGCAACCTAATACACTCTAAATTTTATAAATATTTTAATAAAAAAATATGGTTTGATAAAAATAAAAACAATATAGGTTAATATATGTTGGTTTGATGGTAATTGAACACATAAAATATACCTATAGATGTAGATACATCAAATCAAGTAAAATATATTGAATCATCCACACTATATGAGTCCATAAAAATTGGACACCTTTGGAAATTTATAGGCATCAATAAGATTTATTAGGTGTCATATTTAATTATTTCACTCTGATATTGATTTAAAATAACACATTGTGCATTTTATGACCTATGACAAGATATAAAAGATACGATTGAGTCATAATAAGGTAATTACTTCTTATCCCTTATGCTTGATCATTTATATATTTGTCATGTTTAATAAATCATAAGTGGCATTTAGTTTCATATTATTTTTTATGTATATTATGAAATTTTAATATTAATATTTTTATGCTTATTTAGATAAAAAAATAAAAAAATAAGGTAAAACACTTCTTTGACTATTAGTTAAAAATTCTGTAATACATTTTTTTGAAATAGTGGATTAAAAAACATAAGGGGGATGACCAATAATTTATTCAATAAAAAACATGAAGAATTTTTAGAATAAGGAATATAAGGTATGATCAAGACTTAATCATTAATTCAAATATCAATATTGGGAGATGAATAACATATTTATTAATATGGTGATATATGTAAACATATTAATTAATATTATAATCTTAAGGGGAATAAAACATTAAACTCTCTAATTAAGATGTTATATATGGTGAATAAAACAAACTAAAAACCTCTTGTGGTCTTTCACAATATAAACATGAATATAATGGTAGTATAATTTTCAATTAATTTTGAAGTAATAGAGGTGGATGAAAATGATAATCATCTTATATTTTTAAAATAATATGGTGCTAAAAAAGTTAATAAAATATGTGATTTAAGAAACATTATATTATATTTGATAATTGGGAGAAAAGTGTTGTCATTCCCCTTGATAATGAACACAAAGTAAAATACATGAAGTAGGATCATATGAAGGAGAGAGTAACATATTCAATGTTAGTGCATAGATAAATTATATGGGAATTATACAAAAGAATAAATACTTTTGTTATATTAGTGATGAATTATTAGAAAATTTCAATAGAGAACATGATAATTAGGTAAGTAATAAATTTAAATTCACTTTAAAATTTTTACAAATGTGAATTTCCTAGTTTATTTTCAATGAAGAGTAGATTAATAAGAAGCTAAAATAAGAAGAGTGATAAAAATAAGAGGCTAAAACTTGAAAAAATATGGGTCCTTTTCACATTAAATAAGCTAATATAATAACCTCATGAGAATAAAGAAGAAATCAAATAACCACAAGTGAAATATTTTCTTGAGGTCATGGATCTTGCACAAAAAATGGAAGAACTGAAACACAATGTGAAAACATCAATTATGAATTTAAGCATGTTGAATTCCATATTTTAGGTATAATGTAAAAAACATACAAACCAAAGGAAAAATTATAAACAAAGGATGACACAAAAAAAAGTACCAATAAACAATACTATGAACAAAGGAATGCAAACTATGAACGTGTGGTTCAAATAATAATTTAAGGATTAAAATTTGTTTGGGAAGTTAAAATTCATGGAAAATGGAAATAGGGTGGTCTAGGTTGATAAAAACCCGCATATTCAAGTCAACCTAATTAGCACATAAGAGAGGAGTGATAAAATATTGTAACCTAGAGAGTTATTCCAGTGAATGATTTTGAAATATGTTGAATGGTTTATTCAAATTATATACAGGGTAAGCCATAAGTGAAGTTGATTTTATTTATATATAAAATAAAATAAAAATTATTTCATGATTTTTATATTTGTTTGATTAACATGTTTGTTTGTTTTTAATAGGCACATGAAATATTATAGATCCAGATGGAAATGTCAAAACAATTAATGTCTCAAGACGATTATTCAAGATGTGTAAGAAATTATTGGGGGGGGGGGGACATTTTTACAAGAGTATAGTAAAGAAGATAAAATCCCACTATATAGAAGACTAGTATATAACTCATAAAGATTGTGAGTGGAATTGAAATTGACAACATTATGTAACATATCAATAGAGTTAGAAAGTTATGATATGGGAATTTTATTTGTAAGAAGGAATACATGAAATATAGGTTTAGGGATGTAAAATTAAAATTTATTATTTATTTGAAATTATGTGATATATAATTATGTAAATTGAACAAATCAAAGAGGCTAAAGAGTGTGAAAAGTGGTGTAATTTTTTTGTTGCATTTTATAAAAAATAGATTAATTTTAGGAATTAGAAAAACATGGAAGATGGTGTGCTAATTTTTTTTAAATGTTAAAAAACTTGTAGGTAATATTTTCAAGAAGGAAGATATGGTGGTCAAAACATAAGAATAGAAAAGGAATGTAAAAAAATTGATGACATAAGAAGGAGAAGTAGGAAAAGAATGAATAAAATGAAAGGTGCGTAAGGAAACAAATTAATACAAAGGTATAAAGGACCAATAATGCATTTTAAATTTGTATTTTCATATCATAAAATGGAAGAGATAAAATTTAAATAAGAAGAGTTGACTGAAAGAGAAACATACATTATAAGAGTGGAAATTCATCATGAGAAGGAAGATAGCAAGGCAAATTCATGACAATCAAGAGAAGGTTTACATGAGATGCATGATGCACCATCAGGAACAATTATGAGGAGAAAGGTGACACTCGTTAGGTGGAGTAATTTTTTTTTTGTATTTTATGGTCCACTTTGTAAAGATTCACATTTGGTATGGAGTGGAGGGGAATGGTGCCAATATATTTAATGTAGGGAAAAATAAAATAAAATAAAAGGTTATAAATGTAATGGACCAGGATCAGGTTTATTAATTTATTATGGATCAATAGAGGAAGAGGAGATACATAAAAAGATTTTAAAAATGTCATAGATATCACCACAAGCTAATAATAATAATATAGATAGAAAACCTCTATTATGGTAATAATTATAGAATTTACAAAATCAGTAATGAAAGGATGGACATTGATGAATTTATTAGGATTTTACTTTGTTTAATAATTAAATCGTAAGAAGAGGTAATATGAACTATTTATTAGAGGGGAGGTGAAATTAATAATGGATACAATTAGTTGATTTAATATTTGAAAGCTATGGGTGTGGTGGAGTTAAATAATATATTATACTTTAAAAAGATAAAATAACTAATTAAGTACTTGTTGACAGTGTATGTGAAGGAAGGTTAAAATATTTGTGATTGGAATTAATATATAATATAAAAGGATAAGTAAAGTAACAATTATCAATAAAACAATAAATACACGTGCAAATTATTAAATAATTTTCATAGATTAATAATTGAGAGCTAAAGTAGCTATATTATAAATAGGCACTACCAAAAAGGTATAAAAAGTGATGACATCAAATATGATAATGTTTGTGCAACTAAATAACTCTAAGAATAGTAAATTTTGGGAAATTAGCTTAAGTGAAAAAGGAAGTCACATAATTTTAATTTATTGTGTAAAAATTAGAAACATTATTTAATTATTCACAGAACATTATGAATGAAGTGGTAATTGTGTGAAAATATCCACACATAAAAGGAGGAGAGAAAAATAATTTTAGTTTGGATTATGTTAATTTTTACAATCATAAAATAAATTGGGGTTCTTAAGAGAAGGTTAAAATTCACACTGATAGTTTAGGATAATTCATGTGGATAAAAGTACATGACATACAATTGTACGCATCATATGAATGATAACTATAAGAAAATAATGAAATCAAGGTATGAACATGTTTAGGAAGTTTTGAAGGATGAATATTTAATATCACCAAAAATGCTTAACCAATATAATGGTTACACACACGTACATATACATGTGTGTGTGTGTGTGTGTGTGTGTGTGTGTGTGTGTGTGTGTGTGTGTGTGTGTGTGTGTGTGTGTGTGTGTGTGTGTGTGTGTGTGTGTGTGTGTTTGTGTGCGTGCATATATGTGTATATATAGATATACGTGTGTGTGTATCTCTCTGTCTGTGTGTGTGTGTGTGTGTGTGTGTGTGTGTGTGTGTGTGTGTGTGTGTGTGTATGCATGTGTGTGTGTGTATGTGTGCATGTGTATGCATGTGTGTCTGTGTGTGCGCACGTGCGAATGCACGCATGTGTGTGTATGTGTGCACCCACGTGCGTGCACATGTGCACATACGTGTGCATGCACATATATAAATACATACATATAGTGATTACACATTATTATTTTAATCCATTTTAGGGGAAATGAATATGATCAAGTTGTGCCAAATTACCCTATGTACTAATGTAAAAATATTTATAACATGTGTTAAATATAATAAAGGATATGTGAAGAACAAGGGTAATTTTTTAGATTGTATAAGAGTCTAATTAGAGTGTTATATAAGGATGATAGTAAATGAGTCTACTTAGAGTATTTTCCAAGAATTAAGATTATGATAGTGAGGGATTGGATATCAAACTATCATTATTTTTAAAATTATGTAAAAATACATATAATGTCACATGGTTTGTTAATAAATAAAAGAGAATTGGTAAACCACCAATGAAGCTAACATAAAATAGGATACTTCAAAGAATAGTGACCGTTGATAACAATATTCTATAGATAACAAAATAAAATAAAATAATAAAATAACATCAAGATTATGTTACATTTAGTAAATGGAAAAAGAAAGTAATAGAGACTGGTAATAGGTTAAACTTATATACAACAATGCTAGTATTTATAATATGAGGATGAGCTGATACTCCAACTACATTATGAAGGTAATATAGGGAGACTATTCTAGTTCATCAAGAATAATGAATTGAATACCCAAGTCAAGTAAATTTTAGGGGAGTTATTGTTAATGCAAAAGGCATATGAGGATGTTTTGGTGAAAATTTCCAATTGTGACCAATTTACTCAAGGAATCACTCAATATCATAGTTAATGCATGGTAATTAACTAATTATTTATGTGTGATAAACTTACAATAGTAACTCAATTCTAATAAATGAAAATTGAGGATGTGTAATATAATAAAAAGGAAAAAGGTGAAAAAGGGTTAAAGAACTACCTACACAATAAGAGATTGTAGATACAATTACATAAAAAGAGATGAATATTAATAAAATTTTACACAAAGAAGTGGGGACATAAAACATAAAGGGAGGAGTAAGAATTAATAAAATAAAATTATCTAAATGTAAATTAGAAACAAGGGAAGAACAAAATAGAAACGAAAGGGGAAATGGGGTACAAGATATGATACATAATGTTGAAAATGGTTCACATGAGAAACAACATGTGTCAAATATTTTTTTAATATTGTATCAGATTATATACATTAAATAACTCATATAATTAGAATAAAATCATTAGGATTGGTGATGGGAGTGATTTGGCATGAGAATGTGAAAAAAGGCCCTAAAAATTTGTAGGCTATGTTTATTAGCCATATTTATACATCAATGTTTCAAGTTCCCATAAAGAATGTTTTTTAAGATAAAGGAATAGGAGGATTATATAAAATGAAATAAATATGGATAAGTGAATATGGTTGTCTCTTTTATAATGAGAAAAAACATATTTTGATTTTGAAATGGAAAATTTAACATTTAGAATCATTGAGAGAGATCTAATAGAAGATCACTATTTATAGAATTTTCAAGAAAAGTTGAAAATATATAAAATTAATTTAAATAAGTATGAATAATAAGTTTAGATAACAATTAAATTATTTTAAAAATAAAGCATAAAATTTATGGGTTTTTTTTTTTTTTTTTTTTTTCTAAATTTTTTTTTTTAATGTATTATGGAAATCTACCTTAAGAAAACATGGTATGGAAATTGAATACTCATTTCACTTGAATCCAATGCCACACAAATGGTTGACCATGAAAATATTTGGATTGAGATAATTTCAGAGTTGGGATTATAGTTATAGGATATCATAGATATTATTATGATAAAAACAAATCAAATTCATTTAAAGGTGAATGAATTTACCTTAATTTTGACAATTTTATGCATGTCATTGAATGTTCAAAGGAAATTTTAAAATAAGAAGTCAAAAAGCATGAAAATTTATTGAAGCACATGTAATAGGTGGAAGACAAATAAAAAAGGGTTTCCAAATTTAATTTAGTTCAAAAATAAGGAATAACTAGGAGATAAGAGTAATTAAATTTATGTGTTTTGATAGAGCTTCAACATAAGGTATTATGGTAATAAGCTGCTATGTGCAAGAGTTATTGGTGATAGGTATGTTTAATTAAAAATATAATTTCAACCTATAAAATTAATAAAGCTAGTAAAAAAGTATTAACTCATTTTAAATAAGATGCATAATATTTGGTGCCAATTATTTAGTTAACTATAGATCACTAGGATGAAATTGAGAATGAGTTGAAACAAATTTCTTGAATTGTTGGTAGCAAAGGAATATAAACCATCACTGATGGAATTTAGTAATAAACTATATTGATTACATAAATTAATTTTATTGTGATTAATTTTTACCTTAGAATTTTAATTAATCAATACCATCAAAGAATGGATATGGGAATGCAACATTGTAAAGGCTTGGATATTTGGACAAGTTAAATCTTCTAAGATCATGCACACATAAAAATATATGTTGTGTAGGATACATGATGTTGATACACATGAAAAGTAAAGGTATATAATATAGGTGATGCATGTCAAGAAAAAATAATGGATTAGATGTTTAAACATGGTATCTATACAAGAAAGGTTGAGGTGGAGCAAACTAGTTTAAGATATACATTAGAAAATAAGATAAAATGGTAAAAGGAATATATTATTGCACTAACAAGTAAAAATGATACAAGAAAGAATATTCCCATATATGTGGATAACTGGCATACCAAATATAAAAATGATATTTGGATAAAACTAAAAGGGTGTCCAAGGAAACAAATAAATAGGGTCCTTGGCCTATCATTTTAAGAAAATATTGTCTTATGGAAAGTTTAAAATTTTAGATCATAAGTGAGTTTCTTTGGGAGAAGTATCGAGTTAAATTTTTTATGTATAACTTATTACATTTAAATTTAAATATCACTATCAAATGATCATTGTAGTATAAAATAATGTATGATTGATGTTTTATTTTTATACCATTATGGATATACAAATACAATGATGAATTCAATGTATATATTGAGTGTTCTTATCTTGTTTCTTTGTGTATATGGATGGTGTGTATCACCTTTTATTTATAGTCTAGGATTATGTATGGGTGTTATTTTATGATTATTTATCATAATAAGGGTCTCAATGTTTCTTATTATGCCTTGGATGAGTGATTAAGTCTTTAGGCCCAAGTGACAGGCTGGTGTCATGCTTTAGTGTTTTATATATATTTCACTTACCATAGTGTTTAGGTATAAAAATAAGCATGTCAATATGAGATAAAATATGTATTTACGCAATATTAAATTATAATATTAAAATGGAAAGCCAAAAAAATAATGTTCTATAGTTATTTTGGGAATTTATAACTTTGTTTCAAAAATACATTACTCAACCTTCTTAATTGTCTTATACCCATAGTTCATAAGCCAACTATTTTTCAATAACACATACTTCATAGCCTTGTTATTGTACAAACTAGAATATGGTATTAGAAATTTGTAAATGTCAGTCTTGACTACATTCACCTAGAATAACTTTTGCATACACACATTTTATTAGGACATTGACATTAGCACAACACAATCTATATTCTATATGGATATTGTAACATAATATATAGTTTCATTGTCATCCCCACACCATATATACATATATATTTAGAATATTAATTAGATTTATTAGAGATATGGGGTTGAATTCCCTGAACCCCATCTAGATAGAGGGGGTTGAGTATGACCACTTTTATCTCCTATCTACATGATTTATATGGATTTGACCTTAAAATTTATTATCAGTCATTCATATGAATTATGTAGTATGTGTTTAATGTATTCATTATCATACTAAAATTATCTATATGTCATCAAATCAATATTTTTACCATTTAGATGTGTTTATTCAAACTAAAACACCTACATAAATTGTAAGGCATACAAATCTAATGGACCTATCCACACAATAATAAATTTTCATTTTCATGGCATGAGAATTTACTCAGAGTCCCATATAAACACACAATAGGTCTAAGACTATTTTAGTATGTATCAAAAGTATCATTATCAAGAAAACACCAAGTAATACTATTATTTTACATTCATACTGAAAGAAATTTCCCTAAACTTTCCAATTCATAAATAAGTGACAAGGATAATACCATAGACAACTCTAAATCACCTAATCCAAGTTAGGATTGGAATTTTCAAGTGTTGAAAATCTAGATTATAGGTCACATTCATAAAATGAGTATCATTACATACATACACCTAAAAAATAGAACTATGTGTGGTTTAGCTTCCCTGAACAAAGTTTTCAATAAGTAGGAAACACTCAACCATTCATTTGAGATTTCCTAACGTCATCTTAACCCAACATTATTCCACTTTGGATAGGCATAAACCAAAAGTTATAAGTGGATATAGTAGTCTAAAGTTAAGGAAATAAGTTTATATATTTTCCCACACATTAAGCATCTAATATAGCACATAATATAGTTTTCAATCAAATGTAAATAATTTTTCCATATCCATAGGGATGAATATAGATACAATATATGCCTATGTATTAACATATACATGTAGATACTAATGAACTTATCTGAGAAGATCTACATTCTTATGTTTCTAATCTAAGTTACTTCTAATCCATTTTAAATTTAATTCATTAACATGCATTCAATCTTAGACCTGCATATAATATTAAAATTTGAGGTATATAAATCCTTTAGGATACTTCCATTCATAATTTTTTTAATTATTTTACATTTCATTTTTCCTTAAATAAATAAACTTACTAAAAATAGAAATGATACGTGGTTTTAAAGGGATACCTGTGATAGAGGTTGCACACCATTAATCTAGAAAAGTGGGAACTCATTTTTGGCTAGGAATGATTACCTCCACATAATAGATAACTTAGGAAAGAGTGATTAATAAGAAAAATAAATGGACTATCTGATATTAGATCAATTTAAGAAAGAGGTAAACTTCCTTAAAGGGATGTCAGTCCACTTTTTATGTAATTAAGTAGATAATGTAATGATAGAAATTAAAATAAAGGATGTGATAATATGTTGTGATATACAAATTAAAAATAGTAATATACCACATATATGTTATCAAAGGGTGAATTACAATAAGTTATAGTTAAATCTTTATCTTCTTATATTACTTCTAGTTATTCAATGACTACTTCTAGAGTATGGGAGAAGATGATTACACAAAGTGCTAACCCAAATGAGATATCAATTTGATTGATGAATAATAGGTGAGGGACTATGGGTAGATCATTAATTGAAACACATCATGTATAACTCTTTCTAATCTCATCTAAAAAAAGAGATTCATGATTTTAAAATCAAAGACAACAAATCGAAATTACTTTAGACTATTAAACTAGATTTTGATTATAGACAAAATCTAAAAACATAGATATCGATGTTAATTATATTAGAATTAATATTGATTACATAATTGATGTTGATCATATGAGGAATCATCATCAATCCTAACAGTGGATACGTAAAGCTTAGGATGGGGCCTAAAGGTGAGATTTAAGGGGTTCTAAATGGTTTAGGACTAGTCTGTAATTATCTAAAAAGACTAAGGATAATTAATAGATTGTAAATAGATAGTACATAAATTATAATGCATTAAAATGAACAACATACTTACCCATGAAATTCTTCCCATGATATATATATATTTTATATATATATATATATATATATATATATATATATATATATATATATATATATATATATAATGTCGATAAGGATGGGCTCCAGGGAAATTTCTCAAGAATTATAGTGCATAAATTTTGGATCCCTCAACTCAAGGATGGTCTAACTATAAATCAAGGTCAATCTTTAAAATATCAATGAATATCTTAGGGATCAATGTTGATCTAATCCAAGTTTACCCTATTTGTTTAAACAACTCCACTTCATAGGGTTAAACTTAGTCTATGTTTTTTTAATGAGGTTTAGATAGGGCTAAGTTGTTAAGACTTTAAAACAAATTACTTTTTATAAAATTAGGGAGATTTTAATAGGTTTAAGGAGGGTTAATTATTTGACTAGGTAAAAATTAATTGGTGATACTAATTATGTGACCTAAGACAGAAAATTGTAAAAGTATATTAACTAAGATAAAAAAGGATGGGGAAGGGGTAAGATAGATTTACTCATAATATAATGGTATAAATTAGTAGTGTCTAAATATTCCCCTTTTTGTTGAGTAGTATGTTGTAGCCTACTATGAGACAAATAAGATGGGTCTAATTCCTTAGGCTTATGTGAGGAGGTATCCCCCATAAATTAGGAACTAATGAAGGATGATGAGGTAGAGACATGTTCAAAAATGAGGTTATAATGGATAAAGTAGATGGAAAATAAAAATCCAAGGTACATGCATGAGCATAAAGTATAATGTTTAACTAAAAATATATAGGATATCCAAATAAGAATGCCCCAAGGCAAAAAATTAATGGATTACCATAGCTATAAATATGTGGGAATGATCAAAGACATTCAAGAAGGAAATGGCTAGGATGGGTTGACCAAATCATATATTTTGATTGGTATGTGGGTGCTACCTAGAGACATTTTCTCTCAAGATGATGTACATTTTTAGGATCCGTAGGGGATAGAATCTGAATGAATGTAGACCTCTCAATGTTTTTGGGACCATCGGGTGGATTATGTCTAGAAGCCAATAATTTTGGGTACTAAAGAATGAAAAAGTTGTAACAAAGGATAACTTAAGTTTCCTTGGAACAAGACTGTAAGGATGCAAAAAATTTACAAATAGTGTAAGGAATTAAGCCAAAAAGTGAAAAAATCAACATTAGTTCAATGAATCGATATCAATTCTTGGAGAATCAACATCAATTGTAAAAGAATCAACATCAATCCTAGAGGGCTATAAATAAGACACTGAATGGGTTAGGTGATAATTTTTAAATAAATAATGTGTGATCTAGAGTTAAAATATTGACACCTACATACATGTTTGAGTGAAGTATATATAATGTAGGGTAGTGTAAGCGATCGATGGTGATGACAATCATAGGATGAGGTAGTCTTGATTTTATTTTATGTTTTTATTTGATTTTTTTAATTTGTATTTTTAGATAGTTTGAGTTAGTTTTTGCATTCTTGAGAGTTAATAAGGGTCGACATTAATCTATATTTGATCAATACCAATGCGTTAATAATCATCCATCAATTGGTTATGGATTAATGTTGATTGGATAATCAATGATGATAGAGTACCAATAAGTGTTGATCCTATAAGGGTTGGTGTCAATTCTTAAGGGTTATACAAATTAGAGGAGAGGGTTAGTGGTTATAAAATTTAAGAAACCTAGGAGGTTATGGTATTATAGGCACTCATACTATTAACCATGTAGGATCGAGTGACACCGTTACTGGAGTAACCATAAGAAGTGATGAGAAGTGTAGAGTGGGAGTATTTAGAGGTGGTAGGATTAGGTGGTCTATACCACTATTACTAAGTTCATAGATATTGGAGTCTACTAGTGGCTTTACTAGAGTGATGGGATCTAATTATACAGACCTTGTAGCTACTAACTAGAGATATGACCTTGAATCTAGAGGTTATCTACCAAATACTGATACTACAGGTATAGGGATAGAGTATTATTGTGGATGAGAGAATATGGGAAATATCACTAACATAAATATATAAATATGATGTTATAAATATTATTTTTATAGTGGGAGGATTTAATTTTAGGGTGTTATATGACCAAGACCACAATAAGAGATGGGTGATCATTATGATGATGTTGTCCATCTCAAATTATATATTTCCATATTTTAGTGGTAGATATTCACATGGAGATTTAAAAGTGTACTAAAAGATATTTGGGAGCATTGGATAGTGTTTTCATGGGCTCTCACACTACTATCACAAATATACAAAGAGATATGAGGATGAATGACACAACTACACTTTGGCCTAGATGCGACCTTTATATTACAATGTTGGGCGTATGATGACATATGAGTAGTGTATCCACTAGGTCTACCATGGATGGGATGGTAGTGTTTTACATTCATTATTGGCTTTTTATTATGGAAGGACAACTTTGGACATCCATATCGAGATGGGAGAGTACATGTCTTGGATTACTATAGAAAGGTTTTGGAGGAGATGGAGGAGAATGAGGTGGTATGGAATCCATACATGAGATTTATAAAATGAATGGGGATGGAAATGGAATTTATGGTGGGTTAGTAAGTGATGTGGCTTCAATGATGATGCATACAGTATGTAGATATATTCTAGTTTGGGTGTGGATAGTGATAGTTTGGGATGCATTAGGATATACCTAAGGCACCATAGGTATATAGGAGGGATGAATCGAAGGGGGAACTACTAGAGCCACATGTGAAAGATCCTAAGGTTTTGGTATAAGAGGAGACAAAGGGAGTGGATTTGGATGATGCAAAAGCTACAGAGGGATACTTATTATGGTGGATAGGGTAGCTTAGTGGAGGATAAGAGAGAGTGGTATGAATGAGATGGGAGATGTATAGATGGTGGATGTGGAGGATATAGGAAGAAATGTTGATGGAGATAAAGACTTAAATATTATTATAGTAGAATGGGATGTGGCATAAGCATAGTTATTTATATTTGTGTTTGAGTGAGATTACTTATAGGCCATGTTGACTAAGATATAAGGTGCTATGATTCATGATATTAGAGATATGATGAGGCATTTTAGGCTCAAAAGTAGCATGAGAGACTCTAAGTACTAGCATGGGCTGTAGTGGGAGTGGTATTAGGATACACCATAAGGGGAGGGGCTTAGGGTAGGAGGATAGGGCCTCTAGGTACTATGAGAATGTATAGGTACTAGGACATAGAGTTAGAGTTCCAATATGATGAGTATATTGTTATAGAGTAGGTTCCATAGGTTCTTAGACATTCCACTCACCTAGCCATGTTGGGTTAAACTCTAAAGTTTCAAAAATTGATTATATAGAATTTTACAAAGCCTTGGAGGCTTTCTAAGAAGAGTTGGATATATTTGAAGTGGTCCCTAATAAGGATAGTAGTGTAGGTACTTATGGGTCTAAGTCATCTGATCAAGCCTTCATGGTGGACACCTTTGATTTTCCCTTTTAAAATTAAAATGAACCTAACAAGATCTATGAGGAGATCCAACCCTTTCAATATTTGTTGAATAAAACCTATCCCATAAGAAATAGTGAATAGAGATAGCCTTTGACCATGTCAAAACCTTGAAATAATTTTGGGACTCCTCTAGAGATTTCTTCATGCAACAATCCTGAGCCACCTAAAGGGAGTACTTCTAGACCCATCCTTGAAATTCCTAGTTCTTCTAAGATTGGTTATAACATAGTTGAGTACATGAAAAAGATAAAGGATAATATCATTTTGCATGAAATTACATAGGCTATAGAACAAAGGGACATTCTAATAGAATCTTTGTTAAAGAAGTCCTACAATCCACCACAGGCTGATCATGCCAATGTAACTATGGACAAGGCCTAGGTTGATTATTATCCTTTCTTGTTCACTATAAAAATGTTTAGTGAAAACTTAAATAATTACTTATTATATTTAGGATCATCTACCAATATCATGAATTTAGGTATATGCAAAAAACATAGCCTAATTCCCATTAAGTCTGAGAGGGTTGTTACCCAATTAGACAAATCTAGAGTTAGGGTAATTGGGGAGCTTTTAAATGTTCACATGCAACTAGTTTCTAAGCCTAGGATGCAACAAGTTATTAACATTCAAGTTATTGATATACATGGTGTTTATGTAATCTTATTAAGTAGGGAATGGACTAGGGATTTGAATGGTTACATGTCTATAGATTGCTCACATATGTGGTTAACTTGGAATGGAGTTCCTAATCAAATTAGGGTTAAGAGAGAACCAAGGATGAAATATATGATAACTAAGTATAATGCTATGAATGAGAGGGTCAACATAATAGACTCAAAATTAAGGGTTTTTACCCTAAAGACTGATAAGGTATGTGATCCCAAGGGTGCTCATATTGTTCTTGGACCATGGAAGTCATATTTTGATGATGTTAGGTGTAATTATGGATCAGGTGTTGGTATTGTATTAACTAACCCAACTAATATAAAGTACCATACTTATTATAAGATATAATTACCTTATACTAAAAATCTTACTAAGTATTAAGCCCTTATCCTAGGCTTATAATTTTCTATAAATAATAAGGTAAAAAAACTACTAGTTTATGGGGATTCAAAAGTAGTGGTCAACCAGGTAGAAAGAAAATACCAATGTAATTTCTCATACTTGAAAATGTATAAGTTTAGAGTTTGGGATTTGATTGACTCATTTGATGATGAGCTCAGAATATGGCTCATTATTGACATGTTATTCCACTCAATTCATCTCTCTAAGGATATTATCTTATGCAAATCATAGATTGTTAAATAGCTACTACATGGAAAGTAGATATTTGTCTTGTATATATTAAACCAAAGACTAGACCTTTACTTTGTCATTAATTTCTAATACATGGCATGTTTTAGTGATGTTTGTTGTGAAGAATGCTTAGGAAGAAGACATAGGTGATGTATAGTGAATGTTTAATTTTGATCTCCATCCAGAAGAACTACGAACTCACACAAACAACTTGTTTCTATAGACTCAGCCGGCTTGTTTCTATGGACACCATAGGCTTATTTCTATGGACACTGTAGGCTTGTTTCTATGGACTCCATAGGTTAGTTTCTATGGAATCCATAGGCTCATTCCTACTTACTATGTATGGTTGATTCCATGGATTCTGTAAAGACAAAGCTACGAATGGGGAAGCTAGTGGCTAGATAAGATGAGAGAGAAGCATTCTAGCTAGAGTCAAATGAGGAAAATACTCATCTGCTATTTTGTAGGATTTAATTTTAATAAAGTTGTATGTATTTAGATCTTAGGACTATTATAAGATAATATATCTATTTTATCGAAATAATTTGATCTCTTGGAAATCCAATCTCCTTATTTTGGATGAGTGGATCGACCAAGAAATCCTATCTCTTTGCATCCTATTTTGAGTTTATTATATTAGTATAAAATGTAAGACTTTTGCTACTAAAAATAGATGAAAGATACGTATAAGCATATTACAAGTTTTACATAGATTGTAATCATTTTAGTTTTACGAATTATCACTTTAATTTCCAACATTGATTAATCTTTATTTCTAAGTCTGAGAGGAGAAAGGGTCCACTCTCCTTAGAGCCAGGAATTGTGTATAGTATTTATGTTATGTTATATTAACTCTTTATTATAACTAGTCAAAATCTCGCTAATGTTTTCATTCATTCATAAAACATCAAAAAAAATTCATAGTTAAAAAGGCATTTATTTATTCCAAATTCGTTTCCTTTCTAATCAAAGTGTGTTTTCTTTTACAGCAAACATGTGAAGAAAATTTCCTTTTTTAGTTAAACATCTCCATTTCCATGCAAGTGTAAGTAGGAGTGTGATTTTACTTTCAAGAAAAAGAGTGGATTCATTTGATTAAATAGTTACATATTTTCCTTTTCATAAAAAGAGTGAATCAAGTAGTTTAGGACACATTTATTTCATTAGTCAAAGTTAGAATAAGATCATCAAACACCCCCACAAGTAGACTTCTAGATCTACCATCCTACACCTTACTGCAGACAGCTTTAGACACTAGCCCTAGTTGATAAGAAATCAATTGAACATTGATTAAATGAGTATTTGAATGACACTCATCATTTTTGGCACTATTTATAGGGAACAAGGTATTAATTAGGCAATAATTATTGGTCTAGAGTGAAAAATAGAAAAATATTGTAAAAACCATAAAATCCAAAAAATAATTCAATAAATTGATGTACCATCCTAGAGATTATAAAGGATGATTCATCCCAAAATTCCTACCAAGAACACAAGTTGAAACTCCTTCAACATCTCTAAGTAGTGAACCAGAAGTTACGAGTGAAACCTATCTGCAAGAATCCTCAAAAACTTGGATAGAAACTAGGCCATTGCCACAAGTAAGCCCCATAAGACAAAGTCCTCAGGATCAATCTTTTGTAGGAAAAAAATATTTATAAATTTCCAAGGACTCAGAAGAAGCATCTCAAAAATCCATAGCTGAAGAAATTTTTTAAAACTTTGAACAACCCATAACTAATACCTAAAATATTTAGTGGGAAGATCATCCCAGCTTTGAAACATCATTAGATGAAGAAAATATGGATTTCCAAAAAAATCCACAAAATCAACAACTTGCATAACTAGGAAGGACTTTTTCCATTCCTATTGTTGCAGATCCTAATGATCAAACCCCCATGAAAAATATGTCACCAGCTAATCTGCCAAATTTTTAGGGAAGATCTACAAAAGATCCTGATCAATTCCTATTTGAGTTTAAGGTGATATGTCAAACCTATGATTACATAATAGATAGCCAGAAATTAAAAATATTTCCCTCTACACTTAAATATGCATCTATGAGAAGGTTCATGGGTTTACCTAGTGATTCTATTAGAAAATGGGATTACATGGAGACAAAATTCTTAAAAAAGCATCAAGATTACTACCAAGTGTGAGAAAGAAAAGAGGATTACTTTAAAATAAAATAGAATGAGGATGAATCTTTAGAGGATTATTTGGATGGATTCATGTTCACTCATAAAAGAAGTAATTATCTACTCATTGAATAAATTCAAAAATTAGTTTTTTTTAAAGGGTTGGATGAAGATACTAGGGATGCCTTAAATCTGATCGGATATAGAGATATAAATAAGTTAGATTTCAATCATATTTCTAAGCTTTATACCAATTACTCTTGAACAAAACCCATAATTAGGAGAGGAAGGTTTGGGAAATCCAATAAAGTGGGTATTTTAATGGAAGAATTTGTCAATCTAAAGATGGATATTCTAGTTACACTAAACAATACTTTGTATGGCCTTCAAGCTAAGACAAATACAATAGAACCCTTAGCAATCTACTATCCTAAGTGTAGATAGAAACATGCCCTTAATGACTACCCCCTAGATAAAACCAATGTTTCATCATGTGGCATCTGTGATACAATAGATCATGATACCAAACATTGGACCCTTCTATCTATTTTAAAAAATCAAATGAAAACATAAGTCCAGTACACTGAAGAAGTAAATTATATCTAGAGACAAAACTTTGCCCCACAAAATTAGGCTCAAGGATAGTTTAAAGAAAAAAAACCCAATTAATCTATGGATGGAACAATGGAATGTTTCATTTCTTTCAGCTTTTTAGAATCAACCCCAAATTTCATCAATCCAAAATCCATGGGAAAGACAATATTAGATGCTAACACCCCCATGGATGATGCCATAGCCACAGCCACAACAACAATTAGTACCACAGTAGCAATGGATGCCACAACAATATCAATAGTGGAATCCACAATGGAACTCACAACAATAATTCAACTAACCAAAAAGACCACTTCAATATCAAACTATAATGCCACCCCCAGTTATTTAGCAACAAGGACAAATCAATCAACCCTCAATTCCTACAAAACCAATAGCAAATCTAAAATATAAACAACTAGCACCTATTTATGTTAATGAACAGGAAGAGATAATGAATGTTGGAGCTATTTATTATTTATACATACATTTAAGATCAGGGAGAACTATAACAAAACCTCCAGTTCTCATTTTTGAGATCCCTAATGAAAAAGAAAAAAAATAGAATCATCTCAATTAAACACTAGAGAAGTCAAAATCAAAATGAGCCCTAAAGCAAATAAAGAAAACACTACTACACCAGTATTTCCTTTCCTTGAAAGATTAAAATAAAGTGATATTAAACCAGAATCAAACTTATTCCATGAGTTTCAAAAGATCAATATTGAGGTACCCCTATGTTTCTACGCTAATTTCACTTTCACATTCAAAAGATAAAAATGAGAAACTAAGAGATGGTCTAGGGTTAGAAGATACCTAGATATAGTCGTGCACACCAAAATCAGATGTTGGAAGGTACTCCTCTTTGGCTGTGGAGGAATGACACCTGCGAAGAAAAAGAGACTAAACACAAAAAAATGTTAGACAAAGAGACGGTGGGCTATCAAGCAAATGCTTGATCCCTGAAGTATGAAGACTTCCTTAAGAGATATCAGCCCACTAATAAAAAGCAGAATATTTAACGAAAGCAAAAATAATGAAAGACCAAATGAAAGAAATAAAAGATAAAAAGTAAAACAAAATACATACCTAATATGCAGCAAACTATTCTGCACAGTCACCGGTGTCGGTCTCTATGCCGACATCGGTTAAGAAGGGTACCGACGTCAGTTAAGGTGCTTGTGTCAGTAAGGGTAATGACCTTGCGTCGGTTAGGGAAATAGCCTTGGACAGGGTCTAGTCGAGTCTGGACAGGGTCTTAGGATTTTCAGAAGGGTCTGATGTTTTTGTCTGAGGGTTCGAGGAGCTGGTTTAGGAGTCAGAGGGATTTATTTGAGGGTTTTGTATAGGGATCTAGGCAAAGTTACAGACTGTATTTTTTAGACAGGGTGGGTAGAGGTGATACAGGTGGAAATAAGGTCAGGGTTATGGTCTAGCTCTAAATCTGGGTAATGATATCAAAATAAAAAACAATAACAAGAGAGTAAAACAAAAAAATAGAGCAAAGCTTACCTGTTATATGCTGAAAATAGAGTCAGAGACATGATTGACGTTGTCGTTGTGTCGTAGAAGTTTGATGTAGCAGACCTCCAGCAAGATGACTGAAGTAAGATCCCTATACCGGAGAAAGAGAGAATGCGAGAGATTGGATGCCAATTGGTTAGATGCAAGAAATAGGTTGATTGTTTGAATCAAGAGGTTTTGTTGATTGATCAAATGAATAGTGTACTGATAGTTATGAAGGATGGTTCGATAACTGATCGAGGAACGGATTGGCAACCGAATGAATAACGAATAATGGATAATGGTCCCTATGTTTGGGTCGAGAATGCAGTGTTAAAGATAACTGACGTCGGCATAACTATCGATGTCGGCCGATAAGTGACCGACGTCAGTGATGTCAGCTGGGTTATGACTATTGTTAGTAGACTCAAAATGGGGATAAAGGCTAACTTTAGCTCTCTACTCATTTTTACATGCTGCCAGGGTCAAGGCTTGTGGGAAAATAGTTGACAAGGGTTAAATAGGTGTGGAAAACTAAAATGGGGGTTAAGGGGAGGATGACAAGGGTTAGACATAATTACGATGTCTACATTTGCCCCTTTTTATCTTGTTGGTTGTTCTGGATGAACTGCAAGACAAAAATAGGAGTTGGTTGCCCTAATTATGGATGAGGTATTCCCCCCTCAAAGCAGGAGTCGAGAGAAGGGAACCTGGAATCAGGTGCTAATTTGACAAAGAGTGGATGAAAAAAGGGGTGAGGGTGAATGCTACCAAAGTCATGATTGTGCACATACCACGTCACGAGATGGTCAGGTCAAATTATCACAGGTCAAGAGTTGAGGAGTGCCAAAATTGAAATAATCAGGCCCCAACATTTAGTCATCTACTGATTGGCTTATTCAATCTAAGTTGAAGCTCTAATGGTTATCGTGTTCCAGGTATCCTGGGCTCAGGAAGTGCTCCTAGAAACACGAGAAAGTCATAAGTAGTGGGGATCAACCAGCTTGCGATCTTATACTTGTGAAGGTCAAAAGTGGTCTACGCACAATTTTGCTAACTAATCATGAGGTAGCATACATGCAAAAACAACAAAGGCAAAATCGCTTTGGACATAGTCATAGTTAGAGGAGATGGTCATGATCTCCAAGGTCTGGTGGTCGATGGATGGAGGCAAAAGTGATCTCAAGTGTGCCCCAGGGGGCTAAAATGACTTGTACTAGAGGGCTGACTGATTTAGGGCATGATTTTGGTCAAGTTGATGAAAAAAAGAGGGTTGAAGTCTGCTGATGTCGGTGATAAAACCATAGTCGTGGTCCAAAGGGACTGACGTTGGTATGATATCGGCTAACATCAACAGCCTAGGGCACGTCGATGCCGACGTCAGTGGCCTGTCAAATTCGACAAAACCAAATTAGCAGTTGACCAGAAGTTATTTGTGATTTAGTTGACTAAGAGAAAAGAGCTCTAGAGCTAAGTGCGTGAAAGTGACACTAGGTTGACTGAGGAGCAGTGTGAGGTGTCAAAGAAGCATTGGTGGAGAGAGAGAGAGATGCGTGGAGAGAAATTGGAGGCTGCAAAGATATGTGTGGGCCAGGAGAAGCTTGATGCAAAAGTGATGGCAGAGGGCAGTAGAGGACCCACAGGAGGTCCACCACTAGTGGCACCCATCGTGCCACCACACCGGTGACGCTAAGACGAGGTAGGAGGGTCTCTAAGCCTTATTTAGTTAGTTTTTTGTTTTTATTTGTTTTTTGAAATTTTTGATTGTTTAGGTAGAAATTGAGGGGGAAGGGTAGCTAGGAAGGTGGGTAGGGGGTCTATGATAGAGTAGGAGTAATTTGGAGTGATTTGGGGGGTTGGGGAGTCAGGAATGGGGAAGCCCTAAATTTAGGGCTCACCCCATTCGGCCCTAGGGTCAAACCACTCACCAACATCGGTGGGTTTGCCAACGTCAGCCAATTAGGGACCGGTGTCAATCACTAACCTATCAATGTTGATCACTAAGTAACTGACATCGGTTAGGTGAGGGCCATCACTGGCATGATAACCGATGTCAGTGGCTGCCTGGTCAAAAGGAGTGATGAAAAATGGTCAAATTGAAGGGTTGAGGTGATGCCAAGGGCTTCCTGAGTGTTAGAATAGGCATAGATGGTCAGATAGGTTGGTCAAAATAGGAATAGGATGAAAATTTTTAACATGAGATTGACTTGGGTGGATGAGGTGAGATAGACTCTGATGTTATGGGATCACCTCCCGACTTCATTGACATAGATGCGCAGAGGTGTGATGGTTGAGGAGTGGGCACAGATGAGCACAATTAGACTAGGTAGGTTGAGATGCTACTACAGAGTGGTGCGAGATGTGAGCTTGATGGTGGCACTGACTGAGCGGTGGGACCATTCCACCAACACCTTCCAATTACCCATGGGTGAGATGACGGTCACGGTCGAGGACGTATACCAAATTTTGTGGCTATCGATACATGGAGCAGACATATATGTGTGCTCGTGAGAGGCACATGATATTTAGATGGTTACGTTGTTTGGGGAGCATGTCACTGAGATAAGCTACCACTCAGCAAGTTTTGCTTATGAGCCTCTGTACGTAGCAGATGAGGACGCACATCGACTGACTGTCCTGATGATGATTGGGATTATAGTGTATGCACTCTCAGATGTGGAAGGAGGTAGGTTTCTGGTCACCATGACTAGAGTTTTGACAAACATGATTGAGTGGTAGGTAGTATTTGCCTGGGCACTAGTCTTTTTGGCCCAGGTCTACATGGAGCTGTGGGGCATTAGTCAGCGGTAGTGATACAGCCTATGTGTAGGCCACCTCCTGCACTGCTGGGCTTACGAGCACATCGTGGTCACATGACCTCTCAGCCTCCCAATGGCTATACAGGCCAGCTTTAGGGTTAGATTCAGGTGATGGCATGAGGTGATGGTGTAGACATGGGTGGATGGAGTGGTCAGGGATATTAACCACTATCGAGGGGTACTAGAGGCCTTGATCCCTATAGATATCATTTGGAGACCATATCTAGTGTATCCAACATTTAGAGACTAGGGGGAGTAGTTGGTTGGGGTACAGAGCCTGAGATGGGTCAGGGGCAGGTGAGTCAGTGAGCTCGAGAGGATTCTAGCAGAGAGAGTGCAGTGCTAGTATGGGCTGCTATAGGATGTTCCTCCCACATTTTTGCAGTATAGGTGGGATGATATAGAGGCACTACTCCCACTACCAGAGGAGACAAAGGAGCCAAATTTTGAGGAGTTGCTGGCAGGACCTAGGATGGCTGACCCAGGTTATACAGAGGCCTACATAGCATGGTGGGTAGGGCAGTACACAGGAGTCCAGGCAAGGCCACAGCCAGATGTACAGGCTATCACTAGGGAGTGAGATGCAGCCCGTGAGGAGAGAGACATAGCGTGGTAGGAGAGGGACATGGCACAAGCCCAGGTGACCATTTTATAGGGATAGGTCATAGTTTTATAGGGACAGTTGGTGGGGGTGATAGGGTAGGTCGTTGCTTTGACAGGGCAAATCATGATTTTGCAGAGTCAGTTGGCTATAGCCCAGGCATAGGCATTGGCAGGATAGGGCTTGAGAGGATAGGGCTCAATGCAGCAGCCATCACAGTAGTTGGCATTTTCACAGGGGCTAGGATAGTCGGCATCAGTGCAGCTAGGTCAGCCACAGCCATAGGGGTCAGTGCAGGGCACGATAGCAGGATAGATGGGTCCACCACCAATTGTATCTCTAGTTAGATATAGTGATGCACTACACGAGATCATGTATTATGAGAGGGCCATCAGTGGGTTCCCTCAGATACAGTGATACTCTGAGATGAGGGTAGAGTAGAGCTGGCAGTGTTCTATGTCATGGGTGACCGCTATAGGTTCATGTAGGCTTCCCAAATTAAAGGTAAGAGAGGATACAACATCTTCTCGACCACTGCCACCACCACCATAGCCACAGCCTTGAGGGTAGAGTTTAGATTTTTTTGATTTTTTGATGTATATACCGGTCTGCATGTCGATGATGTGAGATGTATTATATGAGAGAGAGAGACAGACACACATTGTGTCTTATTGTATAGAACATTATTGATATATATGATGAGATTTTGGATCAGTGACTTGTGTGATGGATGTTTTATAAATATGTGTTTAATGTCTATTACGTTTTGATGTGATGCATGTTGATATTATGGTTTATGTGGATGATGCTAAATGAACTGGTTATATGATGTTGTTTAATGATATTGATGTTGATGTTTGATGTGAATGGTTATGATTTTTAGATTAGATGGTGATGCTTAATGACTATGGATGGACATGATGAATATGATTATGCTAATGATAATATATGACTATTTGTGATGTGATTGACAGGTGACAAGAGAATGGGATGGAAGAAAGTGGTGAAGAAGATGGCCGAGCTAACCCCAGAAGACCCCATGTCAACTGAGTGCTGCCTACATAGCCCTTGTCCTAAGGGCCTCAAGCCAATGTATTTCTCCCAAAGAGGAAGGAAAAGGGTCGAAGTGATTGATTGCTTGTGGTCAAGGTCAAAGAAGATAGGGTTTGTCCATCAGATAGATGAACAAACGAGGGTGTTCGAGCTAACCCTAGAAGACAATCGTGTCATCTGAGTGCTACCTACATAGCCCTTGTCCTAAGGGCCTCAAACCAATGTAGTTTAGACTAGGAGACAAAGCAGTCGAGAGTTGGTCTGGTCATGAGAATGGTCTAGCATGTCCATATGTCTGAGAGAACATGCTTGAAATGATGAGAAAAATTCAAGGTTTTTCACCTCTAGAAATTGCCCATATTAGGTGATGGACATATGCCAAAAATGAAATGAGCCTATTTATGTGCCAGCAAGTAATGGTTTATGCTGGACATAAATTGAGTGGTCTATAATTTCCATGTGTATTGGTGTCCATAGAAATCAGTGTGAATAGGCTAGGTGGCTGGTCAAAAAGAGGGTTGAGTTAATTTAATAAATGACAAATGATTGGATGTGACCAAAGTGTAAAAGAAGTGAAAGGCATAATCGCCCTTTTATTGACAAGGACCAGAATGACAGCATAGATAGGGGTTGTTAGAACTAAGAGCCCCATTCATGCATTACGTCGTTGACCAGAGGTTGTGTTAGAGTGGTAATCGAATCACTTTGACACTAAAGTGAGCTTGAAGTCCCTTGAGCAGGTGTTAGGATAGGAGGATAAGGTAACCCATTTTAAGAGCAGAGATAACCTTACCCATTCTTATAGGAGACCCTGAGACAACTATAAGCCAAGTCCATGACCCATGTTTTTTTTTTTTGGTGTAGACTGATCAATGCGGGAAGTCTACATAGAGATGTCATTTTGCTTGGTGGTCAGTTGTGAAGCTGATCGATGTGGGAAGCTTCTAAAAAAAAGTGTAGTTTATAGCAATAGTTAATCATAGCCATCCTTCGAGGGAGTGGTCTATATCTTGCTTTATATATAAGGGCTTTGAATAGTTGTCCTTCGAGGGAGCAGTCTATTAGCTATAACAATGATAGTACAGTTGTCCTTCAAGGGAGTAGTCTACCTTTTTGATTGATTTGGTGACCTTGGATATTTTTGACATCTTGATTTGTTTTGATAGAAATGTGAGTCATGGACCAGACTATAGAAGGTCAAGGGTTCCCTTTTATTAGGACAAAGCATCCCTACTGTATAAAAGGGGTATATAGGATTTTGTTAAGGGCAGTAGGGTTTGAAAGGAATGAGGACTAAGAGGATGGGGATTGCTCAAGGGACGAGCTCAAGATAAATGTCAAGTGGATGAGTACTCAACTAACAGTAGAATGGTCATAGATGCAACGCATTAAGAGGCTCAGGTTCTGGTCGTCTGTCAAGAGAAGACAAATGATATGTCCCTGATCCATACTTGTGCATGATAATAAAAGGTTTGAGCCAATTAGGGGCAAACTTGCCTCGTTTATTTCTCTCCATATTGGTCACATGCTGATTCTCTTTAAGGATGAGGTCTCCGATATTGAAATCTCATTCTCACAGATTTTTGTCATAGGCTCGCTTGATGCGATGTTGATAGACATGGAGATGGTTGAGGGCAGCAAGACAGTGCTCGTCAAGTAACTCAAGTTGAGCTAAGCGATCTTGACGAAAGTCATCGTTAGAAATAATGTCATGCAGAGAGATACGGAGAGATGGGATCTGTACTTTGAGAGGTAGGACAGCCTCTGTTCCATACATGAGAGAGAAAGGGGTAGCACTCATGGAGGTTCGAATGCTAGTGCGGTAGGCCCACAAAGTGAAGGTAATGTGAATATGCCAATCCCTTCCAGTCTCACTGACCACCTTCATGATAATTTTAGTCAATATTTTCTTGGAAGCCTCAGCCTACCCATTTGCTTGTGGGTAGTAAGGCGAAGAGAAACTGAGCTTGATGCCAAATGAGTCGTAGAGTTTTTGGACAGTCTTGTTTTTGAAGGACTTGCCATTGTCAGTGATGATTTTATGAGGGACACCAAAGCGGTAGATGATGTGGCTACTGATGAAGTTGACAATCTTATCAACTTTTGTGGAGATGAGAGGAATGGCTTCCACCCACTTGGTGAAATACTCGGTGGTAGTGATGATGGATTGATGATGAAGAGATGAATGAGGGTTAATCTCACTGATGAGATCTATGCCCCATTGAGAAAAAGGCCAAAAATCTTGAGTGACTTGTAAGGCGTGACTAAGAAGATGAAGCAAGTTAGAGTGTTGATGAGACTTGATGCAACACTGAACATAGTCGCTATAGTCTTGATGAAGGGTGGGCCAATAATAGCCCAGACGAAGGATGCGCTTGGCAATCGAGTTCCCACTGAAGTGTCTGCCATAAATCTCATCATGGACTTGTTTAATGGCCTGAGATGCTTCAGTGGAGGTGAGATAACGAAGAAGGAGGCTGTCAAAGCCTCGCTTATAGAGAAGACCCCCTAGCATGGTATAGTGAGCAGTATGCTTGATAAAATCTCACCGTGCATTACTAGAGAGATTGGGAGGGATGATAGAAAAAGATAAGTAGTCCACAAGTCGCTTATACCAAACATCTCATGGGATAGAGTCTATGGTGTTGACATGATTAATGTTAGGAGAAATATAAGAAGGCAACAACACATGATGCACCGTGACAAAAAGTCTAGATGCAGATGAGGAAGATGGGATATGCAAAGTGAGAAAAGCCATGGTGTCAACAAACTTATTTATGGATCGAGGAATAGTCTGCAAGAGGTAATGGTTGAAAGATGCAAGGAGAATGTTAGCATGATTTTTGTACCTTTGCAAAATTTCATTTTTTAGAGGTATGAACTATTGACCTAATTGACGACAAGCTGCGAGTCACCAAAGATGTTGATGGACCTAATGCTAAGAGAGAGGG
Source organism: Torreya grandis (assembly GCA_037957365.1). Classification (NCBI taxonomy): domain Eukaryota; kingdom Viridiplantae; phylum Streptophyta; class Pinopsida; order Cupressales; family Taxaceae; genus Torreya; species Torreya grandis. The sequence goes on from JARHVA010001083.1 coordinate 3,319,067, forward strand.
TGGTCTGAAGTCCCAAAATTAAGGCCTCATATTTAGCCATATTATTGGTACAATTAAAGTCGAGCTCAAAAGACAAAGGCATGGGCTCACCATCGAGTGGGATGAGAATGACTCCCGCACCCCCACCAAGTTGACATTTGGAGCCATCGAAGAACATGGTCATTTGGTAGACAGTGTCATCAGTGGAAAGCTCAGCGATAGACTCGTCAGGCAACTCGCACTGCAAAGGTTAATTTTTGGGAAGCGGGGCATCCACCAATTGATCAATGATGGTTTGCCCCTTGATAGATTTTTGCTGGATGAATTTGAGGTCAAACTCAGCAAGCAGCATGAGCCACCGAGCCATATGTTGATGTTGGTATGGCTTGGAGTGCATAAACATAAGAGGGTTGGTGTGAGTGATGACAAAGGTTTTGTGGTTAAGAAGATAGTGGCAGATCTTGGTAGCAGCAAAGACTAACACCAAATAGAGTTTCTCGATATGAGTATACCGAGTTTCATAGTCGACCAATGTTAGGCTGATATAGTAGACCACTTGCTCACAGTGATGCTCATCTCGGTGCACGATCATGTCACCTAATGAATGGTTGGTGAAAAAGATATAAAGGTAGAAGGGTTGATCATCTTTAGGTGGAATGAGGACTGGTGGAGAGACTAGATAGCATTTAAGGACTTCAAAAGCCTCTTGACAGTCTTTATCCCATATAAAAGAGATGTCCTTCTTGAGGAGATGATGAAAAAGTTGGTAGCAGTCAAAAAGCTATGAGATGAAATGGCAAATGGACTGGAGCTTCCCTTGTAGACTGCGAAGCTGCTTAAGATTGGGCAGGGGTGGCATCTCGAGGATAGCGTAGATCTTGGTGGGATCTATTTCGATGCCATGGAAAGAAATGATAAAGCTGAGAAGCTTGTCAGAGAAGACCCCAAAGACACATTTCTTGAGGTTAACGCAGACATTGTATTGAATAAGGCGAGAGAAGATGATTTTGAGAATGGTCAAATGGTCATGACGAAGCTTGGACTTGTTGAGAAGGTCATCCACATAGTCCTCCATGATTTTATGGAGGAGATCATGGAAAATATAGGTCATGGCACACTAATATGTGGTGCCTACATTCTTCAAGCTGAAAGGCATGACTCGATAGCAGAAAGTCCCCCATGGGGTAATGAAAGTGGTCTTGTGCTGATCTTTTAGAGCAATCAAGATTTGATTGTATCCTGAAAACCCATCCATGAGAGATAGCATCTCATGGCCGGCCGTGAGATCAACAAGCTGGTCAATGTTAGGAAGAGGAAAGTTGTCTTTGGGATAGGCTAGGTTAAGGTCACGATAGTCTGTGTAGATCCAGATCCCCCCAGTCACTTTGGTGACTGGGATGATGTTAGAGACCCACTACGGATAATCAATGGGCTGGATGAAGGAGATAGAAAGGAGGCACTGAAGCTCCTCTTTGACAAGGAGGGCAATGCAAGGATGCATCTTTCGAAGCTTTTGCCTAATAGGCTTAGCCTCTGGTTCTGTGACAATGTTATGGGTAGCGATGGTGGGGTCGATGCCAAGCATGTCACGGTAGGTCCAGGAAAAGGCCTTGCTATGGTCTGAGAGGAACTGGGTATAGTCAAGCTGCTCCTGAGCATTTAAAGATTATCCAATCTTTAAGACATGAGGAACATCAGAAGAAGGGAGGTTGATGTCAATGGTTGATTCATTTAACATAACCTAGGTCTCAGAAGGGAGAGAGCACTGGATGAAAGAGTCATCGGTGCCAATGTAGGAAAGAATGGTGTCATCGTCAACGTAGTGGACAGTGTGAATGGTTGCCGACTCATCTTCTACCATGCTAGGAAAAATGAGAGGGAGAGACCTGGACACCCCATTGAGCTGATAAGTCAAGGGTTCCAAGTAGATGGTGTTTGTGGAAAAAAAACTAGGAGGGATGGAAACCACTAACTCCGTAGGTGAAGGAGGAGGGATGGGTGACCCTGGAGGAGATTGGTCAATGGTTGGTTTAGGACAAAGGTCTGTAGGGGTCTGAGTGGGGTTGTGATATCCCAGGCCATACCGTTTCTATGCATCGTCATCATTGAGTGGTTTGATGGGCTGATGGAAGCCCTGCTCATAGCGTCTGAAGCCAAAACCCTTCCATACACACCTATAAAGGTAAGTGTGTGCAATGTTGGGGTTGCCAAGAAATGAGAAGTCTGATGTGAAAGGTTGAGGTGAAGAAAGAGGATTGCAATCAGTAGGAGCTTGATTGAGCCCCCCATAGACAAGGTTGGTTCGGAGGTGAGGAGGACCATAAGGCACGATCATCCCAATCCGATGGTCATAACTAGGGCTATGATGAAGGCATCCATACTCTTGTAGAGTTTGGAACATGTCTAAGGCTAGCAAGTGATATTCCCCCAATGAAAGTCCTTGGAAGATGTCTTCCATGGGATCTGTGGTCGTCGCTTGAAGGGGATGTGTGAGGGTGACCACCGATTGTGAACTGGTTGAAGCTTTTGCGGATGGAGGTGGTACCAGGGTTGATGGCTTGATAGGAATGAGAACGTCATTTGGATAGTAGGTGGTGTTACAAGTTTTGAAGGGTGAAGGGTCAGTGGGAATGATATGGACTTGGCCATCATGCTCAAATTTCACACAACGGTGCAGGGTGGAGGGGACACAGGCCATGGCATGGATTCAAGGTCGGCCTAGCAAGATGTTGTATTAAAACTCTCCTTCGATGATATAGAAGAGCTCTGGGACTGTGTGTGGACCAATGCAAATGTGAAGGATGACTATGCCAATGGTCATGGCAGTGGTGTCATTGAAGGAATGCAAGATTGTGTCAATTTTGGAGATGCAATTCTTGGGAAGAGCCAACTGTTCAAAGGCATGGGTGGAGATAATGTTGATGCTGGCACCTCCATCAATCATAATGTGTTTAATGCGTGTCTAATCAACATAGGCAGTGATGAAGAGGGTGGCGTCCTGATTTTCTATGTTGGATGTGGGAATCTTAGAATCGATAAATGTGATGGAGGCAACAGGGGCTAAAGAGTGGACAAAGGAAGCAAGTGGCTGGGGGTCCTCAGGTTAAACCTCCACTGCCTATAGGGCTCTGATGAGGGCTTGATGATGCTGGGGTGAGGTTTGGATGAGGTCATAAAGGGACATCTTCACAGGCATCTGGTGAAGCTATTTCAACATAGAGTCATGAATTGCCCCTGAAGAGGAAGAAGAAGAGGGTTGAGGCACACCAAGGATAGAAATCTTAGGCTTAGGTGGTTGAGGTGGCTGGATGAAAGGGTAAGTCCAAGGAATGGCAGCTTTTTCCTTTGCCTTGTCCTTTTGTGACCTGGTCGTTATGTGAATGGCATTGATTTCGAAGATAGGGGGTGAAGGACATGAAGGGGTCGTGGTCTGCTAATGAGATGTTGATGGGTCTGAAGAGGTCAAAGGGTTATGAAAAGGAGTTAGGGGTCAGTTGAGAGTGTCCTAAAATAGAAGAGTGTCTTTCTCCAAATAGCGATGAATGATGGTTTTGAGGGCACAATAAGTCTCGGTATCATGTCCTTGTGTACAATGATATAAGCAAATCTTTGTGTCATCAAACCAGGAGGGCTTAGACCTGAGAGATTGAAAAGGCCTGATGGGCGGAAGGGTTATGTTGGAAGTCTACAAAACTCGATGCAAGATCAAAGAGTATGAGCCCACTAAAGGGTTCATGCTTGTCGATGTGTGCGATACTAGTGACTTTTGCTTGGGCGGAGTCAGAGGAGACTTCTGTACCACCTTTTGGATTGACGGTGCGGTGACAGGTGGAGATGGTACTTTCTTCATGAGAGGTACTGCCTTCTTAGGAGAGGGTAGGCTGGAGGTAGGTAAAGGAAACAAAGGAGGCAATTAGTTTTGATTAAAAGTCAAAGTGGGAAGGACTCTGGTCAGGCTTGAAGGATGGGGGCCCAAAATGGAGGGCAATGATGACGGAGGAGGAGGCATTCACCTCTATGGTTTAGCAGTCTTCTATGACTTGGGTTGAAGACTACTATTGGTCGAGGTCTAGTCTAGGTCCACCTTCACTTGCGGATGAGTGAGGTTAGAGACAGGGCAAACGCCAAGTGACTTGATAGGTTTAGATGGGGTAGATGTGGGTTTTGGTTTTGATGGGGTCGATTGAGGCTTAGAAATAGGAGTCTAGTTTTTGTTAAAGGTCTTAGGAGATTTTGCCATGGGAGGATTAGCTACATGAGATGAGAGGGCACAGGCATGTTGAAGAGCTGTGACACACTCCCACAATCCCTAATGCTCCACTTTCCTAGAAGGGAGAAGTTTGAGTTTCTCCACTAGTCGGGAAAATGGCTGAGAAGATGTGGGATGAGGTTTGGGTTCTTGAGAAGATGTGGATGGTTGTGGGGTTGAAGATGAGACTAGTGTAGTGGTCTCAGACCCAAGGCATGATGGACTCGTCATAGGTTCATCTATGGTTGGAGACGAAGGAGAGGCAGGTTCTTCATTGGGTGGAGAAGAAACTGGAGAATGAGGCTCCTCAAGCGGGTAAAGAGCAGGGATGATTGTGCCCTCTACTTGCAGTCGAGGAGTAGGAAGGGTTAGGTCCTCCATGGGTAGCAGGAAGGAGGATGGTGAAACTGGCGGTGCTGGTAAGGTTAAGGCATCCTCCAACATGAGAGAGGTTGATAGAGAACTAATCAGAGAAAGAGATTCATCCACATGTGATGGACTGATGGATGGACTCACCTCTTGAGGTTGGTTGGAAATGAAGGGTGAGACCATATTGACTGTTCATATATTATGTTCGTGAATGTTGTCAGTGAAGGTCTGGATATTGTATTGAGTTGGTGGATGATTGGGGAATGGTTGCTTGAAGATGTCGATGCCCTGATTAGGTGGCACATTGGGATTGTTGAGGATGAGGTCACCCTTTTCCAGCATGTCTTAGATGATGTTTTTAAGGGTTTTATAGTTGCCTGTGTCATGGCCCTTAACACGGTGATAGTTACAAAAGTCATTTTCCCTATACCACGCAGGGATGGCACATGAGGGATCAAATTATGGAGGTGGTCAGATCTGGGGGAGATTGAGGACCCCTTGTTTGATGAGTTTTTCCTGCACAAACACGTATGATTCTCTGAGTGGAGTATACTATCGATGTATGTATCTGTATTGAAATTAGTGAGTGGCACTTTAAGATGTGGATGGCTTAGGCTGATTAGTTGAAGGTGAAGAGGAGGAAGATCTAATGACCACAGTGTTTGCTAAAGCTTTAGATTTAGGATTGGATGAGGAAGGCTTAAAAGAGGGGTCATTGGTCTTGGAGTTGGGATTCTTACTCTGCAACTTGGCTTTATTCTCCTCAACGGCATGTAACTCAAGTTTACGGGCCATCGTGAAGGCTTCATCAAAAGTGCAGAAGGTCTAAACCCTCAAGGTGGAAGAAATATGTCTAGCGCAGGCTTGGGAGAAAAGTTCAATAGGTTCAGATTGGGGTAAAGAAAAGGAGAGTTGATTGATAAGGCCCCTCCATCGAGCAACAAAATCAGCAATGGATTCATCCTTGAATTGGTGGATAGAATAGAGGTCTATGATTGAGACCTTCTTGGTGATGTTGATAGAGAAATGATCGAGGAAGAGCTGGGCTAGCTGGGTGAACGTGAAGAGGGAATGGCTGATAAGGGAGCTGTACCAGTCAAGCATAGCACCTGAGAGAGACATAGGAAATGTGTGTAAAAGCAATGCATCGTCATGGGCGATAAGGTAACAGGCATGTCTGAATGCCCGTAATAACTGTTGTGGGTCATCCTTGCTTTAAAAATGAGAAAACTTAGGAAGTTGCCACTGGCTGGGATATGGTCAGATCAGGATGGAAGGATGGATAGGCTCATTGAAAATTTGTTTGTATGAGAGAGTATTGCATGAGCCAAAAATGGAGGTCTCTAGACTGGACATCTTATCCATCAGCATTTTGATGATATCTACTGACAGATTGGCAGATGGAGTGCCCCCTAGATTATAAGGTGCTTGGAAGAGGCTAGAAGAGGCATATGATGTATTCAGTTGTACTAGTAAGGGTGCAACGTACGGTTGACTAGTCGTAGGGATAGAAGAGAAGACTAAGGATGGTTGGGTAGAAGGCATGGCTAGGCTTGATGTTGCCATGGGGAGTTGTTTAGTGGTAACATGGGCTAATGGATAGGTAGCCACCTTGGTGTTGATAGGGGTAGGGTAGGTGGAATAGAGACGACCATATTTTGAAAGGGGGTAGAAAGTGGTTGAGTGGGCTGAGGTTGATAGGGGGCCGAAACCCCAGTGGAAGTGGGCCCAAAGATGGAGGGAGAGGCCACACTTGGATGGTTGGTCAAAGGCTGGTCATTGGTCGAGGCCATAGCCTGAGTGTCAAAAGGTTAAACTACAGATGTTGTTGATACGGCTGGAGTCTCGAGAAGAGAGGTTGGCATTCCATAGATTAGATTGCCCAAGGAGTCTCGCATTCGGCTATTCATGAGATAGTGCTGCAAGGCTTTGACGTTGAGGTCCAAGAATCGTGCAAAATCTTGGTCCCCTTTTGGGACAATAGGCATTTGGGTCGGGGATGGTCTAGTAGGAGTTCTTTTAGTTTCTGAGTTGAACTCCATTATAGGACTGGTTATGGATGGGGTAGACGGAAGCGGGTGATGCCTCACGTGATCGACTAGAGCCTTGGTTTGACTACGAGTCAGAACCATTCAAGGCAAGAAAGAATGTCCTCACAAGCTCAAACAAGCAAATAAGAACAGAAAAGATGAAGAACACAAGCAGATCCTAAAACCCTAGGAGTAAATTATTAGGATTATAGTGGCTTATGCCTTAGAATGTGTGTAGAGGAAGATTGGAGTTTGAGTCAGGTCCTAGAAGAAGTAGTCTATGGATGGTTTTGGGTTAGTTATGGTTCTCAAGAAGTCTGTGTTAGGTTTCGTACAAGGCTTGGTGCTAAGGAGCAAGCTCCCCTCACTTCATGAGTCTAGTGATAAGCTGGGCCTGCTTAGCCAAAATATACTTTCCCTATAGATTAGACTCTGCCAGAGAACAGAGTGGGCTTTCCCCTTGGTGATGAAATCCAAGTAGGATCACCAGGACGGGTAAGGTATCTGCTGTGGGATGAAATCCCAGTCGGGCCTTGTCTTAGGTAAGTTAAGATGTTTGTGTTGTGCAAGTGGTTTGGTCATGTAACATCAAGTGGACTAGATTAATTCAATATGCATTTATTTATTACTAAGTGTGGTCTAGGAAATGCAAGAAAATAGAAATTAAAGTGCAACGTGTTTTAAGCCCAAGTCAAAATGTTTGTTTGTATGAAGACGAATGGAGAAAGAGTCGAAGAATATGAGTTTTGACTAGTCTAGAAGTGCAAGAAGGAAAAGAAAAGTTCTTTTTATTCCTGGTTATGATGTCATTTAGAAGAGATGAAAGAGGCAAAAAGGAAGGAACCTAATGCACCTATATGAATGAAAGGAAGAAAGAACCCAAGGAATGCCCTAGGGTCCCACCGGGCGTGCTAGAATGTTTCTACACTAATTTCGCTTTCACATTCAAAAGATAGAAATGATAAACTAAGAGATGGTCTAGGGTTAGAAGATACCAGGATATAGTCGTGCACACCGAAATCAGATGCTGGAAGGTACTCCTCTTTGTTTGTGGAGGAATGACACCTGTAAAGAAAATGAGACTAAACACGAAAAAATGTTAGACAAAGAGACGGTGGGCTGTCAAGCAAATTCTTAATCCCTGAAGTACGAAGACTTCCTTAAGGGATATCAACCCACTAATAAAAAGTAGAATATTTGACAAAAGTAGAAATAATGAAAGACCAAATGAAAGAAATAAAAGACAAAAAGTAGAACAAAACACGTACCTGATATGTAGCAAACTGTTCTACACAGTCGCTGGTGTTGGTCTCTATGCCGGCGTCAGTTAAGAAGGGTGCCAACATTGGTTGAAGTGCTGGTGTCGGTAAGGGTAATGACTGGCGTCGGTCGGGGCAATAGCCTTGGACAGGGTCTGGTCGAGTCTGGATAGGGTCTTAGGATTTTTAGAAGGGTCTGATGTTTTTGTCTAAGGGTTTGGGAAGCTGGTTTAGGAGTCAAAGGGATTTGTTTGAGGGTTTTGTACAGGGATCTGGGCAGAGTTATAGATTGTATTTTTCAGACAGGGTGGGTAGAGGTGATACGAGTGGAAATAAGGTTGGGGTTATGGTCTAACTCTAAATCTGGGTAATGATATCAAAATAAAAAACAATAACTAGAGAGTAAACCAAAAACACAAAGCAAAGCTTACCTGTTATACGCTGAAAATAGAGTCAGAGACATGATTAACATTGTCACTGTGTCACAGAAGTTTGATGTAGCAAACCTCTAGCAAGATGACTGAAGTAGGATCCCTGTACCGAAGAGAGAGAGAATGTGAGAGATTGGATGCTGATTGTTTGGATGCAAGAAATTGGTTGATTATTTGAATCAAGAGGTTTTTCTAATTGATTGAATGAATAGTGTGCTGATAGTTATGAAAGATGGTTCGATAACCGATTGAGGAATAGATTGGCAATCGAATGAATAATGGATAATAGATAACGGTCCCTACATTTGGGTCAACAATGCAGTGTTAAAGATAATCGACGTCAGCATGACTGTTGATGTCAGCCGATAAGTGACCGACGTCGGTGACATCGGCTGGGTTATGACCATCGTCGACAGATTCAAAATGGGGACAAAGGCTAACTTTAGCTCTCTGCTCATTTTTACATGCTACCAGGGTCAAGGCTTGTGGGAAAATGGTCGACAGGGGTTAAATAGGCATGGAAAACTAAAATGGGGGTTAAGGGGAGGATGACAAGGGTTAGACACAATTACGGTGTCTACATTTTTTCAAAAGATCAATATTGAGGTACCCCTACTGCAAGTTATTATGAATATACCTAAATTGAACAAGATCATCAAAAACCTTTGTATTAAGACACCTAGGAGGAAATAAAAATATCCAAGAACCATACATGTTGATGGAAAAGTTTTTGATTTATTAGTAAGAAAACTATTAGTTCTAAAATATGTAGACCAAAAAGCCCAGTGATCATAGTCACAATCAGAGGTAAATAAATTCCTAACATCTTGGTAGATTTGGGAGTAGTAATTAAAGTTATGACAACTGATACTATCCATACATTATCTTTTATGAGAATACAACCCATAACTACCATTCTTCGAATGGTAGACCAATCTATAACTAAATAAAAATGGACTATAGAAAATGTTGAAGTACTATTAGAGTCTTGGGAATATCTAGTAGATTTCATGGTCTTGCAACCTAAAATAAAGAACCTAAGATATCCCATAATCCTAGGTAGATCATGGTTGGCTCCTATAGTAGCATTAATTGATTTTAGGTTAGGAGACATGATCATTTATAATGGGTTAAAATCCAAATGAATATCTTTATATCCTCCTACAAAACTATCAACAAATCACATATAAGAACTTTGGGTGGATGAATCAGACAACACATCAAAAAACATTTCCTCTTTAGCTATGATCACAATTAAAAAACACTTGGAATAATTGAATGGATATATATACCCAAAATATATGGACTTTACCAGTTCAAAAGTTATGGACTCTGCCAGTCTAAAAACAACATACTTTGCTAGTCTAAAATCTATGGACTCTGCCAGTCTAGAAACTACAGACTACCTCAGCTTAGGATTCTTGGGTCAGACAAAATATTATGAAACCTCCACTTCTAATTCTTATATTGTTTCCTCACCATATGATCATGGATTGATTTAGGAAAGTGTGCGGAAATTGGTAAAACAACAACACACTCATTTCTTAGATGCATTCCATTGTTCTTTAGCAAGACTGATTCGTCCTAGAGAAGAGTTTGTTGATATTGCAACCATGTTTCATAAGTTACTTCCTCATCCATGTCCTATAAACTCATTGATTATTAAATTCAAGAAAATATAATCCAACTACCCATGCATAAAACTAATCATGGTACTACCTAGAAAGATTTTAAACATCAATAGTTTGTTAACAAAGGAAGAGGAAGATCAACTCTTTGAAGTAATGGAAAGACATACCCAAGATTTTTCTTGGGATTACACCGACATGAAGGGAATTCACCCTAGGATATGCACTCATCAAATTTACGTTGAATCTATCAAACTAGTCACACAACCATAAAGAAAAATAAACCTAGCATTAATGGAGATAGTCAAAATAGAGATCCAAAAATTGCTAAAAGTTGGGTTTATTTACCCCATCTAAAATATCTAGTGGGTTTCACCCCTAGTAATTATGCCCAAGAAAAATGGAAAATTAAGGGTATGTGTAGATTATAGAGAGTTGAACAAAGAACACTAAGAGATTATTTTCCTCTACCTTTCATTGATCAAGTTCTTGATAACTTGGTAGGAAAAAGATATTTTCTTCCCTATATGGGTTTAGTGGGTGTAACCAGATAATGGTGGTAGCTAAAGATCAAGATAAAATCACATTTACCTACCCTTGGGGAACTTTTTCTTATTGAATTCTCCTATTTGGACTCTATAATGCTCTAGCAACCTTTTAAAGAGTATTTCTGGCAATATTCTTTGACCTTACAAATGATTGTGTTGAAGTATATATGGATGGTTTCACCATTCATCGTGTAGCTTATGAAGAGACTCTTACCAACTTGAAAATATTATTTATCATATGTGATTAACATCAATTATCTTTGAGCCATGATAAATGTTTGTTGATGATGGATGAAGGAATAGTGTTGGGACACCATATTTCTATAAAAGGCTTTCAAGTAGATCCAAACAAGGTTGAAATAATATCTAACTTATCCATCCCACAAACACAAACTAAATTTAAGAGTTTTCTGGGACATGATGGTTACTATAGATGCTTCATAGATAATTTTAGCCAAATAACTACCCTATGTTGTCCTTTCTTACAAAATATAGTACATTTTAATGGAGTGATAGTTGCCAGTAGGCCTTTGAGACAATCAAAGCTAAACTTGTTATTGCTACAATATTGAGAGGACCAGATTGGACTCAACCATTCCATATATACACATATGCTTCTAATACATCAATAAGAGCAATCCTTGGAAAAAAGGATGAAGATGATAACATGTATGTTATATGTTATATTAGCAAAAACAAGACACCTACTAAAAGAAACTACACCATAAGTGAGAAGGAATTCCTAGATGTAGTCTATGTAATTAACAAATTTAGACACTACATAGAAATCTATAAGGTATTTATCTATACAAACCATTCATCAATTAGATATCTTACCAACAAATAAATTGTGGGGGGTATGACTATTAGATGGTTGTTGCTTATACAAGAATTTAATATTACTATTATAGATAAACTAGGGAAGTCTAATGTGGTTGCTGATTTATTATTAAGAATGAACACTACATGTTAGGAAGAACTAGTGGAAGATGAATTTATAGATGAACAATTATTTTCTATTTCATCAAAATATCTATTGTTTGCTAATATAACCAATTACCTCACCACAAGGAAGTTTCCTCTACAATTTTCACAAAAATAAAAGAAATGTTTAATTAAATAAGGTTCTTTTAAATGGATTAACAGAATGTTATTCAAACTTGGACCTAACCATGTGTTTCAAAGGTGTGTGATAAATGTTGAATCTTATGATATCATCAAATCTTTTCATGATGAACCAGGAGGAGGTCATTACTCAGCTCAAAGAACCATACACAAAATCTTAGGAGTAAGATACTATTGGTCTCACCTTCATCAACAAGTAAAAATATATGTCAGACACTGTGATGCTTGTCAGAGAATTAGATAGCATACTCTTCTAAATGAGATGCCTCTACACCCTCATCCTCAATTAGTTTTATAACCATTTGAGAAATAGGGAATTGATTTTATAGGTCCTATGGATCCTTCTTCAAGAGGAAATGAATATCTCCTAGTATATATAGAATATGTGACCAAGTGGGTGGAAATGCAAGTGTTAAATCATGCTAAAAAATAGATGATAGCTGATTTCTTATATTTCAAAATCATGCAAATATTTAGTGCTCCAAGGGAGATAGTCTCAGATTAAGGACCACAATTCATGTCAAACATGATACAACACTTCATGCAATTATATCAAACTCAACAAAGAAAAATATCTACATACCATCCATAGGCTAATGGGCAAGTTGAAGTCACCAACAAAGAATTGGAAACCATTTTAACCAAGGTTGTTAATTCTAGTAGAAAGGATTAAGTAGATAAGGTACCATAAGCTATTTGGGCCTAATACTACTTGGAAAACAACAACTAGATTTTTACCTTATGAATTGATTTGTGGTAAGAAGCCCTTAATCTATATTGAATTTGAATTACAAACTTTGAAAATAGCTATAGAAGTAGAGATTGAATTAGAATAAATACAAAAAGAAAGACTCTTATAGTTTAACCAACTTGATAAGATGAGGATGGAAGCACTGCAAAGAACTGAATTGGTACAAAATCAAAGAAAATTTTGGCATGATTCAATAATCAAGCAACAAAAGTTTTATAAAGGAGATTGGGTACTATTTCTTTATTCCAAATTTCAATAGTTTAAAGGAAAACTATAAATGAGGTGGTTGAGACCTTCTCAGATTAAGGAGGTCTTTGAAAATGGTTATGTTAAGCTAATACCTATTGATGATAGTAGAAGAGCTCTGTTAGTCAATGGATATAGATTGAAGCTTTATAAAAAACCTCTCAATAAAGAATTGTTCAAAAGGTAAAAGATCAAGTAGCCTTTCTAAAGGACTCTACTTCTTCTAGGGAAACTGCTTCAAATCAAGTAGCTATCCTAGAGAACTCTACTTCTTCGAGAGAAATAGCTCCTTGATGATCCTATATATATATATATATATATATATATATCAATAGCGAAAATCCTTCTAGGGACACTATTCACAATGTATGCTGAGAAAACTAGTTGGTTAGCTAGCTATGCATTCTAAAATGGGCTTTGGCTAGAAAACTAGCAATAGCTGGCCAAAGGGAGAAAACAATATATATAAAGATAATCTTATCATGTCACTATGATTGGTCATCTCCTTACAATAAAAGTTGTTCTTCCAACACTTGTTGACTAATTCATGAAAAATTATTTATGTAGGACAAATGGTGAGCAAAGGATAAATATAAGGTCAAAAGTAAGTGAGACATATATTCTAGTTATTTATGTTTAGTTAACTACTTATCTTTGATTTAATTAATATTTATTCTATGGAGATGACCCAAACTTGAGCCTTCTAGAATAGAATGAGATGACGCATACCATAATGGATAAGCATGCAAACAAGATGGCAAAGGTGTATGTCTATGTCATGATGAGCTATGTAGCTTTGGTACAATCAATTGTGTCATCAATAATTATAATTATGGGACATAATAAAGGGGTTCTAAATGAAATGATAAATAGCTGTCACCATCAAAGTGCCACATCATCATTTCATCCAACTTGTAATAATTTGAAAAAATGGTTGGCACACTCCATAGAAACATGAGGAACTAACTATATAAAGTAATCATGTCAAACTATAGACTTATGAAGCTATGGAGTTTCACCCAAAAAAATTCATTTCTATAGATCCTTAGTGATTGTTGCCTATAGATTTCAATAGAAGCTAGTCTAGACCCTAATTTGAGTCAAAAAAATAGAGTTGTCTGTAAATCCAAGTAAAAATTGGACAAAAAATAAGATCAGAGCTGAAGAATATAACAAAGCTTCACAAAGACAAATCTTCTATGCCATTGTTTAAATCAAATCATTGGCTACCTTTCATTGAAAAGTTTTAAGGTTTCCATGAAATAATGGTAAGAAAATTCATCACTAATCTCACCCGTGAGTTTTCAATTGTTAAATGCATTATTATTCCTATTTCAACTCAAATTATAAGTCAAATAATACAAGTTCTAGAAGAGGGAATGAGAGTGATAGGTAGAATTCCATTTAGTGATTTAATTATTTAGTTTAATGGAAATGAGCAAACTAGGGCTTTGTGTCTAATATATTCCAAGGGAAAATCAAAAGGGATTCATGGAAATTCACTTCCTAAACCTTAGAAATTTGTAGCCAGGTGGGTACTCAAGTATATCATTTGTGAGGGGAAAATAGTCTTTTAGGAGGAGACACCATGAAAATATTAATACAACTTAAGTATGGGAGGCAAAACCCTCATGACAAGATTAAACTCCCATCCTTCTTATATTGTGCCCTTCAAATTATGACTACAACTCATAATGCTGCTCTTAGGCACCATGGTGTTATTCACCTAATTATCCAACATCACTTCCTTCAGCAAGGATAAGAGGTCTAGAAGGAATTTAAGAATAGTGTAACACAATAAATTACAAATCTACTTTCATAAGAAACCTCAAATTTACCATAGGAACATTCATCTCCAACTACTACATTAGTTAAGAAAACAACTCCAAAGAAGAAATCACAGACTGTAGTCTCAAAATAAATACCTTCTTCTTCTTCTTCAAGAAGAATCACAAGGTCTCAAATCCTTATAGTTTTAAGGTCCCCACAAGAACCTCAGGAATCTATAGTGTAACTAGTTCCCTTCTCAAGAAGAAGAAAATTGAAATGAAACGATACTATATAACTTGAGAAGACTTAGGGTTTGATGGTTTAAAAGGAAAGACAATCGAGTGCAGCTTAGAGAGTGACCAAAAGAATGAGAAGATTAATTATGATAGATGAAGATGAATAAGAGGTTGCAGACATTCTAGATAGTCTTGAAAAGGTATCTCATTCCCCCATTCATCAAAATATCCATAAAACTATATATATTGAAGAAACTCATTTTGAAAGGATCTCTCCAATCATAATAGAAGAGCCAATTCTAGGAGAAGAGCCAATCATGGTAGATGAATCAAGTATGATAAAATAACCACATGTTTTAGTTGAAAATGCAATGAATAAAAGAAAAACTATATGCACAAATGAAAAAAAGAGTCATCTAATCTAAATGATCTTATGATGTAGTTAACCTTGAATATTTCTCAAGATCAAGCTCTACAACAACAAAAAATAATTGACATTACTGAATTGATTAGTCAATTGTAGGTTAAGGATCATCTCAACTCATTATGGGTGCAAAAATTGGACACAACATCTTCCAATTATGTGGTATAAGTTCATAGATTAAAAGAAACAATAAAGAAAAATGAAAGTGAACAAATAGATGTCTAGATATATTGTATAAAATATGAAGAAGGAGAATAGGAGATTATATAGTTTGATAAACTCTTTCAAAGAACCTTCTAATGTTTCACCTTCTCCTCCTAAGGTATTTGTTAACTGAAGTTGTCAAACAATTTGTTCAGGTATTCCTACCTTAAAAAATGCTAAATCAAATTGAAGAAGAATATTCCATACTCATAGAAAAACAAATTTTCAACTTCTTCAAACAAAATATTGGAAAATGAAAAGAAATAATTAGAAGCTAAGGTCCAAGATTTAGAATAAAATTTTCAAGATGCATGAAAATTAGGGGAATCTCATTTGGCATGTATGAATCTTTCTCCTACATATTGTTTCTTTTTATTTAAACAATTTTACAAATGGCAGCTTCTGAGGATCTCTTGTCATCTTCCTTACAAGATTCTATAGCCAACAACATTTCTAGAAATTTTCTATAGTGCTAAACCTAATCAACGAGATTTGCTTTGTGAGTTTTATTTGCATGATTTGATCATAGGAGACCATGAGCACAGTAAGTTATTCATAAACCTTCATGTAGGAGAAGTTGAATTGAGAGAGTTGCATTCTACATTAAAAAATCAACTAGCATGGAAAAGTATATTTTAGAAGTATACAAATCATGGTAAGACTATAGGATTGTGTATCAGACCAGCCTTTCTTATCCCCAGATTGATTAGAAATAATTTTGACTATGCTTGTTTAAGTGATGTAGTTAAAACTCATTATTTAAAAGCTTTATATGATTGTTCTATTTCTTTTGTCTTGTTTATAAGATAGAGTTTTGATTCAGTGGTGACTACATGTTTGAAAATATGGGACCAACTTTTAGTGCCTTCTAGAAGATGAGAGGTTATGTCTCAAAATAACTTAAGATGAAGTATGAGGAGAGCTACCTCAATTTTGGAAATCTTAATAGAGGTAATAAACTCTGGGGGACAAAATAAATGGATTAGAATGAGATATAGACCCCCTTTGTTGATCATACCTATTCTAAGATGGTAGAGTTGGGCTCCACATTCAGAGAATCAATTCAATATATGGAAACAAATGATTCAAGAACATTAGGGTCTACAAACAATTTAGACAAGCATATAATAGATGAATTTGATGACTATGATTTGAGTCAGAGTTTGAAAAGTAGATGCAAGAGCTATGAACACAAATGAATGTTTAAAATGGGACTTGGAAAAGGTAAATCCTAATCGAGATGATGAACTCAGAATATGGCTCATTGTTGATATGTTATTCCATTCAATTCATCTCTCTAAGGATATTATCTTATGTAAATCATAGATTGTTATATAGTTATTACATGGAAAGTTCTTGTTTATATTGAACCAGAGACTAAACCTTTACTTTGTAATTAGTGTCTAATAAATAACATGTTTTAGTGATTTTTATTGTGAATAATGCTCAAGAAGAAGACACAAGTGATGTATACTAAAATTTCAATTTTGATATCCATCCATAAGAACTATGAGCTCACACAGATAGCTTATTTCTATGAACTCCACAAGCTTGTTTCTATAGACTCCATAGGCTTTTTTATATAGAGTTTGCAGGATTATTTATATGGACTCCATAGGCTCATTCCTATCAACTCTATAGGGTCATTTCCATGGATTATGTAAAAACAAAGCTACAAATGGGGAAGATAAGAGCTAGATAAGATGAGAGAGAATCATTCCAGTTGGAGTCAAATGAGGAAAACACTCACCTATTATTTTGTAAGATTTACTTTTGATAAAGCTGTATATATTTGGATCTTAGGACAATTATAGGATAGTATATCTATTTCATCAGAATAATTAGATCTCTTGGAAATCCAATCTTCTATTTTGGATGAGTGGATCGACCAAAGAATCGTATCTGTTTGTATCCTATTTTGAGGTAATCTGCATCCTCCCTCCTATATCTAGGGACATCTAGAGGAATAATAGCTAGATAAGATGAGAGAGAATCATTCCAGTTGGAGTCAAATGAGGAAAACACTCACCTATTATTTTGTAAGATTTACTTTTGATAAAGCTGTATATATTTAGATCTTAGGACAATTATAGGATAGTATATCTATTTCATCAAAATAATTAGATCTCTTGGAAATCCAATCTCCTATTTTTGGATGAGTGGCTCGACTAAGGAATCCTATCTCTTTGTATCCTATTTTGAGTTGATTATATTAATATAAAATATAAGACTTTTGTTATTAAAAATAGATGAAAGATACGTACAAGTATATTATAGATTTTAGAAAGATTGTAATCACTTCAATTTTATGAATTATCACTTTAGTTTGCAACATTGAGTAATATTTATTCCCGAGTTCAAGAGGAATAAGGGCCCACTCTCCTTGGAACCAAGAATTGTGTATAGTATTTATGTTATGTTATATTAAATCTTTGCTATAACTAATTAGAATCTTGCTAATGTTTTCATTCATTCATAAAACATAAAAAAAATTCACAGTTCAAAAGGCATTTCTTTATTCCAAAGTCATTTCCTTTCTAATCAAAGTGTGTTTTATTTTACAACAAATGTGTAAAGAAAATTTCCTTTTTTAGTTAAACATCTCCATTTCCATGTAAGCATAAATAGGAGTGTGATTTTACTTTCAAGCAAAAGAGTGGATTCATTTTATTAAATACTTACATCTTTTCCTTTTAAATAAAAGAGTGAATCAAGTAGTTTAGGACACATTTCTTTCATTAGTAAAAGTTATAATAGGATCATCAAACACCCCCATAAGAAGACTTCTAGATCTACCATCCTACACCTTACTGTAGATAACTTTGGACACTAGCCCTGGTTGATAAGACATCAATTGAACATTGATTAAATGAGGAGTTGAGTGACACTCATCATTTGATACTTTTGGCATCATTTCCATCCCAAGAGGAAAAAACTAAGCTTTTGATGACTTGGTATCTACTATAGACAACCTCATGCCCAACTAAGACTCCCCTAATTTTAGCATTTAGCTAGTTCCTTATTTTTTAGTGCCTGATAATGTTAATCATTTCTAGGACTTCAATGATGGCCATTAGATATTGGATTTCATGACCAATTATGTATCTTTTAATGCTTATATTATTTATGGCATTGATGAAAATACATCTAAGGAGGACAAATTTGATGGTAAAGTCATTTAGCTGAATGACAATAAGATCCCCAAGGGGATGATTACTTTGGAGAGATTGTTTGATCAGGATAAACTAGTTAAGGTTTTTAAGGCTCCTAAGGTGAGTGGGAAAAATTGTAATGTTGTTGATCTAGGCCTCCAAAATCAGCTCCAATGGGTAAATGTTGGAAAAGATTACACAAACATGGAAAATAAGAAATCCAAATAGATCCTTATCTAATACAGGGATGTCATAGCTTAGTCCTATGATGACTTAAAGATATTTGATGCAAGGGTCATTTCCCATACTATACCCCTTAGGGAAATTTGTAAACCATTCAGCTAGAAATACAGGTCTATAAACCCTATCCTAGAACCCATTATCTTCAAAGAGGTCAAAATATTATTATATGCTAGGGTAGTCTTCCCCATTAGGCATTCCACTTGGGTGTCTAATTTGGTGCTAGTCAGGAAGAATAATGGTGAGATTAGACTTTGTAATCGCTTCAAAAACTTTAAAAATTTTAGAAAAGGACAACTACCACCTTCTTTCCCTAAACAAAGTAATTCAATTTAATTTAGGTTTATCTATGATGTCTTTTTTAATGGATTTTTCGGTTACAAGCAAGTGTTGGTTGATAGAGAGGATAGGATGAAGATGGATTTCACCACCAAGTGGGGAACCTTTTCTTACAAAATAATGCACCTTGGGATAATCAATGTAGGATCTACATTCCAAAGAGATATGGACCATGACTTTCAAGGGATGATAGGTAAATGCATCATTATTTATATGGATGATCTAACAATTTTTTCTAAAAACAAAGAATATCACTTCATGCATTTGAAGCAAGTTTTTAAAAGATGCATAAGGTATGGCATTTCCTTGAACCCTAAGAAGAGTATCTTTTGTGTGACTAAAGTTAAATTATTGGGTCATGTTATAACCAAAGATGGGATCTATATAGATCTTGAAAGAGTGGAGGCCATATCTATAATAAAACCTCCAAATAGTAATAAAGAGCTAAAGGCATTCTTTGGTTAGATAAATTTTGTAAGAAAGTTTATTTTTTGTTTTACAGAAATTGTTAAGCTACTGAATGACATGCTGGAGAAGGATGCCAAGGTCACATAAAATGAAGATTCCAGAAAGGAATTTAATGATATCAAGGAAGCCATTATCTAGGCTCCAATCCTTATAGGTCATGACTTCTCAAGGGACTTCTACCCCTATTCCTTTACATTTGACCACACTATGGTTGTAGTGTTAACTTATAAAATTGAAGGGTGTGACCACCCAATTACTTTTATGAGCACCAATTTTAATAATGTTGACTTAAATTATTCATTAAATGATAAGTATGCATATGTATTAGTTAAGGTGGTTGTTAAATTTAGACATTACATCCTTAGAAATAAAGGACATGCCATCTTACCTAACCTAGCCACCAAACTCATGTTAAGTCAGAATGAATTAGGAGAATGTAGAGGTAAATGGATGTTATTTTTGAAAGAATATGACTTGGAAATGAAAACTAAAAACTTATTAAGATGACAATGTTTGATTTAAATGATTATTAATACTAACCCTAGGATAATTATTATTTAGGTGGATCAATGAAACTTTCAAACTAGTGAGTGGAATGATTTAATTAAAAAAAATTAATCAACTGTACCTATCCTATAGATCTATCCAAGGAGAAAAAAAGGGTTGTAAGGTTGAAGGTAACCCACTACTTGGTCAAGAATCGGATATTATATAGAATAAATTTTGAAGGAATTTATTTGACATGTGTCTCATAAGATGAAGCCACCAAAATCATGGGCACCTTTCAAAAAAATCTGGGTAGTGGAAATCTATCTATGAGGACCAAAACTCATGAAACTCTCAAGGATGGATATTATTGGCCAACTATATTTAAATATTCTCACAAAAATTTGAGGTAATGTTACTCATGTCATATTTTTAGCACCAAAGAGTGAAAGTCAGTAATGCCACTACAACCAATCATGATTGACAAACCCTTTACTCAATGGGGGTTAGAATTTGTTGGGGCAATCAACCCAAACTCATCTAAAGGTCATAATTATGTTCTTAATATGATAGACTATTTTACAAGGTGGACTAAAGCTGTAACCACTAAATAATGTAGGACTGAAGAAGTGATCAACTTCTTAGAAGAAAACATTTGTATTAGGTGTAGAACTCCAGTCTCTCTACTATGTGATAATGGGTCTACATTTATATCTATAGACATGACTGAATGTGATTATAATAATGGTATCACTCTCAATTTTTTATCCAACCATTATCCCTAAGGGAATGGATTTTCAAAATCTACAAATAAGAAGCTAATGAAAGTAATCAATAAATCTATTGTGAACAAACCTAGGACATGGCATAAGCTCCTTAGATTTGTACTTTGGGATGAGAGGATAAGAATCAATAAATCATTAAGAGCCTCACCATTTATATTAGTGTATCAAACTCTCCTATCACTCCCAAGTTTTTGACATACAAATTTATATATGAATATATGGAAGAGAGCCAAGAACATGTCGATTAAAGATTGCTGGACATAATTCAGATGGAAGATGCAAGGGAAAAATCCTTTGCTTATTTTAGTAGGCATCAAACCAAATCAAGAGATGGCTTATTAAAAGGTCTAAGATCAAGGTGTTCAAATAGGGAGACCTAGTCCTCCTTTGGGAAAAATCATTTGAGCCTAAGGGAAAACCTAGTAAATTCACACTCTTATGGATTGGCCCTTACCAAATTGTAAAAAAATTGGGGAACAACACCTTCAAGCTTAAAGATATACAAGGAATTAATTTTACATTTCCCTACAATGGGCAATACCTCAATAACTACTTCTCTTCTACTCCTCTAGAGGTCTTCATGGAGTAAACTATAAGATGGTTAGATTTAGAATAGGTAGGATAAATAGTTTATTTCTAGTTCTTTCCTTCCTATCCCTTGTTTATGCATAAGCACGTATATATATATATATATATTTATTTTCCTTTGCTATCTTTCTTTACTAATTTTTATTATGTGTTTCTTTCTCATTGCTTTGTTCCTTGATTCCAATAAGTCCTCTTAGACAAAATTTAACTTAAAGTTATGAAGTTTGCTTGGAAATTCCCAAATTTTGTAAGTTTAGCTATGAACCCCATACATATGATGACCATAGCCCTAAAATGTAAAACATAATATTGTAATTGTAGAAACTAGTAAAGTCTAATGAAATAAGTCAACTATTTCATGGGAACTTAAGCATTGTTCTAGCCTCAAATTGGTTTTAAGAAGACTTGCACTTGTAGGGTGAAAATTAAAACTATCATGGTATAGTCATACTAGAACTTAATCAACATCCTTGCTTGGGATAAATGTTGTAGCCATTTATGATTTTTTAAAGACCAAACATCTAACCAAATCCTAAAACCTAGCTATTTTTGTTCCCAACCTTATTAAAATCATAAAATCCTCAAGAAACTACAAAAAAAGAATAGTTCAATGCAAAATCAAAACCTTTATAAGCATAGATGACTTTGGTAATCTCCATCGGGGTTATGGACACCTGGATGGCAGTGACACAATGCCTTGAGTAGAGCCAAATGCATCTTTGTTAGGGTTATGGATGCTTAGTTGCTACTGGATCAATGCCCAAGCCTTCCCTAAGCTAAAATCATGGTTGTTAATGAGCATATTAAAATTATATAAGTCAGTGTTAGTAACTAAAGACATGAAACCTATAATTTTTTCTTGAACCCCATGGAAAATAGTAAGTGGAATCAAATTACACACACAATATGGATATATCTTGGTCTTTGGACCAAACTCTCCAAATTCAAGGTTTGTTTCAACCATAATCTGATTTGGATGATGATATTGATCAAATTAATGCATGACCAAATCATTTGTCTAAGCTAGAGTCTCTAAGATCTAACATATTGCTATGTTTCTCCTTTGAGTTTCCATTTATTGGAACCAACATACCCTAATTTTTGAAAATTGAGAACTTAGAGAAACACTAATTTTTGAACATGAATATTTAGCATGATAGGATCATTTTTAGAATTTGAAGATCATCCATTATATTAAAGGCAAGCTTACTTGGTGTTATTTTGTCTTTAATTTGGACTAACATCACTAATAACTAGTCTTTATTTCCTTAGTTATAGCTTCATTGGTGTTTGTCTTTGATAATTTCATGTTTAAAAACCTTGGCTAAATCCCTTAGTTTAAATTCGAATGTTGGCAAGAACCAAATAGATGGATATCTTTTGAAACTTCATTTTGTACCTAAGCATAAAATTCATGTTCTAAGTTTAATCATGTTTATTATCATAGATAAAACTTAGTCTAAAGTCCTTGGTCCCATCTATTAATTTTTCCTTTAAAAGTTCATATTATACCTAGCCTTCATTCTGTAGGGTCATTTTAATATTTCCTAACATAGCCAAAGATTTTAACCCAAAAGTCTCGATGTAGTCATTAGATACTAACGAGACCTTAGTCTTAACATATCTACCTAAGTTTCAGTTTCCCATCCTCTTTTATGTTAACTCAGACCCTTGTTTATACCTTAGCCTATTTTTTTAATTCTAAGGCCCCAACATATTTATTAATACAATCAAGACCTTAGTATTAACACCTTAACCTAATACTTTATCATTTTGGCCCTAACTTAACTTCCTTACATCTTGTAAGATCTAATGGCCTTCGTTTTATCATGGAATTTGATCCAATAGAGTGAGAAATGCCTAAATTTTTTCTTAAACAACATGCATCTTAGATGATCTAATGGTTCATGCTTTCTATGGGCCTTTGATTAGATGGTGCAAGGAAAATAGATGGAATCCCATATATCCCACTAGACCAATCACATTCAATCCCTTAGATCATGATCAACACTTCTTTCTACCTCACAAAGACTTAATTAGATAGTGCAAGGCACAATTGAAAAGTCAAAAGGCTGCAAGAGGCTCAAAGGATTGATACATGAAAATCTTACATTAAATGACCAGAAACAAATGGGTCCTTCCCAATAAAGTGACCAATCACAAGCAAACTCCAAAATCATGATCTTATGACTGATGCTTTATTACCTATTAAGATCTAATGAGGTGAATTAAGTCCAAGATCTTGGGAAGCCCTATGGATGTGCCATGTGGCACTCTTGCATTAGGCCACAATAATTTTATGACATTAAAATTGATTCACATGCAACTATCATTTGACATCCCACAAGGACATATTTGACATCCATGTGACCGCAAAATTTAATCCCATAGAATTAAAATAATTACTAGCTTAAAATTGATGTTCATGTGACCATCATTTGATGGTCGTAAGGACATATTTGATGTCTATGAGAATATCAAATTTAAGCTAATGAATTATTACACTTAGGGTCAAAATATACTCCAAAATGTTGTTGGAGGGCTTAGAAATGGCTTTATAGGCTAAGGGAAGTACTCAAAAAATGCTCCAACACTAGAAATCTTCCATTTCCAAAATGTGGAAATGGTCGTATGGTGTAAGTATATGAAAAATAAACCTATTCTAAGTCTATACCTTATGGTTCCCATGACATTTTATTTAAACATTGTGAGCCTTAAACAATAGACTTATACTAAGTCTTATTTATAAAGGAGTCTTTATAACGTAAAATTTAGACCAAATGCATCTAGCTAAAGGTTTTAATGTGTTTTTTCATTACAATAAAATCTTGTGTTATTGGACCATTATGTTATGTTGATACTTTTGAGCATATTTTATAAGCCTTGGCATAAATATTATAGACCAATGTTTAGATTGTGTTTATTAAACATGGCATAAACATTGGCCTAGAATATTTAGGCCATGACCCTCTTGCATATAAATCTGAAAGCCTAGGGATAAACCCCTTAGCCTAAGGTTTATTTTGTGTTTAATAAATGAAACAAACCTTATCCTAATGAACTTAATCCTTAGTTTTGGTCATTATAATTTTCTAACTTAATGTTTGGACACCTTTTTAGATCAATTACATGTGATTTGTCACTAAGTTTTGATCCAACAACATGAAGGCACCCAAAGACTTTTCAATGAAGCCCTAAGAGCCTATGAACTTGACATGTGGTAAAAGAGCATTGGAGGTAGATTTGACATGATGATCTGATAGTTCATGCTTTGTCACTAGATTTTGATCCAATGGTACAAAGACATTCATGAATTTTCAAAGGTCCACGAGCTTGTCATGTGGCCAATGCTCATTTGATAAAGGACTAAAATAGTATTCAATCATGGGGAAGGTACCCATTTATGCCAAGTGTCATTACCATAGAGTTTGTAATAAAATGAGCTAATAATAAGCAAGGGCCCATATTATAATAAATGGATCATGCTAATCTTGTATTTTGATCCAATGAAGTGAAATGAAAGAGTTTTTTAAAATGCCAATGGCTAGTTCAAAAAAGGTATTTATGAAAAATGGCATGAAAAGGCCCAAACCAATGCCACATAGGCACCGCACAAGTAGAAAAAGATAAAATAAAAGATCTTGGGGGCTCAAAAACATAAAGGTATAAAGGCAAAGGGTCAAAATCAAATCCAAGGCATGTATAAGCCAAAGCTTGGATATATCCTACAATTAAAGCTCCAAAATAGTGACTTAAACATACTAAATTGGTTATAATTTGATCCAAGGAGAACTCAATTATGTTTTTAAGCTTAATAGAAAATTCATATAGATAATCTTCATTCCATTGTGAGAAATTTGTAGGAATAAAGACAATGGCATCTCATAGATAACAATTAAAAGAAGAGACCGAGCTCTACTTGTCAACAAATAATGAAGGTTAGATATTCAAAGACACTAAATTAGACTTTATAGACCTAAATATCTTAGGGATTAGGAACTAGTCAAAAATCTTCTTCATGATCAATTAATTAAAATCCATCACAAAAGAGGAGCAAATAATTACCATAGTAAGCTAGAGGCACTATAACTTGGTTGTTGTTCAAATAGCCAACCTCTACTATGTTGTGGAAAAACCTAAGGTACTACATTACACACACACACACACACACACACACACACACACACACACACACACACACACACACACACATACACATATATATAGATACACACACACACACACACACACATATATATATATATATGTGTATATAGGTATATATGTATATATATGTATATATATATATATATGTATATATATATATATATATGTATATATATATATATATATATATATGTATATATATATATATGTATATGTATATATATATGTATATATATATATATACATATATATATATATATATATACATATATATATATATATATATATATATATATCCTTGCTCCCATATTTGTTAACTATAGAATTGATAATAAATGGATCTTCATTTATGGAAACTCCAAGGAAGGAACATATATTTCTCCTTTAGCATTTGATAAATATTATAAGCTCCTTCTTCCCCATGTGGATTTATCCAAGATCAAGGAGTGCATAAGAAACCATGTCCTAGACTCTATCCTTAGACCCTCCTTGCACCAAGGCCCTCATAACTTCAAGGACTTTAAATGAAAAATCCTAATAATCTAATCTAGGAGGGCATTAGGGTTATAATGACCCTATTGAATTGAGCCTTTAGAGCCCCCCTCAACCACCTATGTAAATAAAATCTAGGTTTCCTTTGTCCATTTCATTGTGGAACAAAAGCTTACCCCTCTAATTGAATATTCAATTAGTGTCTTCCTCACCAAAAAATTCATTTCCATAAAAAGGAAGACCTCCAAGTAGTTTTATATGATGAGATACCTATTAGACACCCTGTTTACCTCAATCAACTTCTCTAGTATTAGCAATTGGTCCCCAGATGACAAAACCACCATTTCACATCACTATTATAAATTACATATCTTTAAGTATAGGAACCACATGTAATTTATTTGTGATTGCATTTATCTAGCCATAGTTAAGGCCATCAAAGGTGTTTCTATGGCTAGTGTCCACCCCCTCATCAAGAAGTAAGTGGATATGATAGGTGATATATGGTACTACCCTAACTACACAATCATTAAGATTGAGGGCATCATGTCCTAATCTTGTAGGTTGTCAATATATGTTCCTAGATATCTACTTAAACAAGATATTGCTTCCTAGTTCCTACATGGCATTAATGGAACTTGTAAATAAAAAAAGAAAGGACTTCTCTACCCCTTCCCTCTAATCATTGGAAGGACCATACTCTAAGACTAGAAATAGGTTGAGACTATGGCCAAACACCATGATTCATTTGGTTTTCAACTTGATGTACTTAAGATGTGGAATCTTAAAGGTATAGTGGCTAGCCACTTAAAGGACAAAAATATCCCAAAGCTTGAATATGTACATCAACTCATTGTCCATGACACCATATATTAAGGCTAATAATTATGAAGAAGTATTGGCTAGGATCCAAGGCCATAACATCAAGCTAGAGCATTGGATGACCAAGGATAACAAGCCCTTAAGAGAGACATGACAAATGAATCCTTTGTAGTGTCACTTGATAATTAGTATATCTATGATGGGCCAAAAACAATCCCAAGTATAATAACCATAGCCATAGCCTCATGAACAAATTATGGAAAATAGGATGAACAAGGTAAGTGCAAGGAGAAAGTAAGAGAAGTGAGATTTGAAGAGATACTTGGGGAGGGCACTTCACCTTCAACACTTCCCCAAAGGATAACTTCCCAAATCCAATATATTGATATGATAGCCTTAAATATAGAAGAGACATTTAAAGGTTCCCTCAAGGAACTTGTAAAGGCCAATGACTTAGACAAGAAAGAGGAACCTGAGGAAGATGAAGGAAAAGAGCTTGTACCTATGGCATCCTAAGAAGAGAAGAAAATAGATCTTGAATTTGTCCTCATTAGACCAAGGAAGAGACCAATATTGACTTTCACTCACCCTAATAGTGAAATCAATCTCCTCAGTGATGAATTCCCAATTTATGGACCTATCATTCTTGACTAGTTCATTTATGGAAAGTTACAAAAGATTCCTTCTCTTTTTCATTCACTGGCCATGACAAGGGTTACTAATGTTGAGATATAAGATGACATAAATCCATAAATTAGAGATATCATAAAGGAGTAAGAGGAAATGAGGATTGTGGTCACCTAAGGACATGAAAGTAAAAAGATGGATGCCCTAGAGGAATTAAGTAGCTTAGGTGTGGATGTCTTAGAACCTCCCAAGTTTAAGAAGCCTATCACTACCATCAAATTCAACCCTAAAATAATTAGGTTAAAAATAATAACAAGGACCATTATGGTTGGAATAGAGGAATTCACCTTTCAAAAGGTGGAGCCCTTTATGGGATTAACCCCTATGGGAGGCCAATATCCTAGTGAGGTAGCCATTCATGAAGAGGATGTGGAAAGATTGATTGAGGTCCAATCATCATAGGCCAAGGCTAGAGTCTAGGGCATGAGCAAAGGATCTTAAATTTGGAAAAAGAAAAATAAAACTTGTAAACATAAGTAATTCTATCAGTGTCTAAGGTAATGACAAAAATGCTTGATGGGTCATTTTAAGACATGTTTGATGCAATAAAAATAATGAAACTAGGGTAGAGTGCATTAGAGGAGTAATGTGCATTGGCCAAGATCTTGGTTACCCAATGACAAGCCTCTGAAGACAAAAAGCCCAAATTATCAACATTTGAGAAAGTAAATAGATCTCAAGCTACAAAAACCATTAGTTTGGGAGACTTGAGCATAATTCTAGGAATTGTGATTGAAAAGGTTCAAAGTTTGAGTGCTTGGCACAATGAAGTATAAAAACTCCTAGAAGATGATAAGTAGCTAATTTCAAGAATTTAGCAACTTCTTGGGACTATGCCCATATATCCTACACAACCCACAATCCTTAGAATCATAAGTGATGAAGATTTTAAACATAGGGCTAATTTTGTAAGCCAAGAAATCAAATGAAAAATCTAAGTCAAATATGGGGTTGATAAC
>JARHVA010001083.1:3352500-3362500 GCA_037957365.1 Torreya grandis
CAAATGATATACCCTAGATCCATATTTATGAGTGATAATATAGGGTCTAATCCAATTTAAAGTAAACTTTCCTTATTTACTTATTTTCATATTTGTGACATGTTCATTTTATATAAGGATAAGTCACCGATATTAAATTTTATTTCTTTTAAATGTTGATTATATTCATGTTTTACCAATTCTTGATATACATGAAGGTGACAAATAGTTGTTGCTTGATGCTCAACTAATATTTATAGATGTGATAATTACTCTTGGTAATAATCCTCTTAAAAAATTATATCATTAAGAGAGATATAAAGGGAAGTAATTTGGAATTCTAGGGGTAGAAATACTTTGGTTCAATAAACCAAAGAAAAACTGGTAGCCCCCATAGGTGTTTGAACACTAGTTCAATAATCCCACAAAGAAAAAGGTATGCAAAGATGATAATCCTTCCTAGCATCATTGAAAATTTTGATTGACATATTGAAAAAGGTTTTGTTTGATGCTTTATATTATCCATTTTAATCTGGAGAATAAAGTGATAAAAATATTAGCTTAATGTTGAAGGAATCACACAACTTTTGGACTTGATTATTTTAAAATGATTTCCCATTATCTGTAATGATTTTATGAGGGATACCAAAATGACATATGATGTGATGATTAATGAAATCAATGATATTATCTACCTTGGTCAAAATAATGGGAATAACCTCCTCCCATTTAATGAAATATTTGATAATAGTAATGATAAATCTACATCACTAGGAAGATTTAGGATTAATCTACCCTATAAGGTCTAAACCCCATTATAAAAATTCTAAAAGTCTCTGACTTCCTCTAATGCATGACTAGGTAAATGGGATAAGTTGAAATATTTTTTTCATAACACACATTTCTTGACATACTCAAAATAATCTTGATTCATAGTAGGCCAATAATAACCTACTTTCACAATCTTCTTGGCAATAGTTAAACCACTAAAATAACCACCACATATTCCATCATGTATTTATTTAATTACCAGATTTGATTCAAAACTTTTAAGTTAATGGAGGATAATACCATTTAACCCCCACTTATAAATCACACACCTTAGTATTACATACCTTTAGATAAATATGAAGGAATGATACCATTAAACCCCATTTTATGATAAATTTGAAAGAATGATACCTTTAGACAAATAATCATATATTTGTGTGTACCATAGATCCAAATGGTGTTCCTTTATAATATGGATAAAAGGAAGATAATTTTTGGTGTAATAATGTTAATTGACATTTTTAATAAGGACACCAAAATTATATTCTTGGGAGGAAGATGGGATAAAGGAAGCCATGGTATCAACAAACTTGTTAGTTGCTCGAGGAGTGGTCTAGATGACATAATGGTTGAGGGTGGAATATAAAAATTCTAATAACATTTTATACCTCTGGAGGATGATATTATTACACTAATATATTACAATTATTTGATTGACTACTAGCTGGGAGTCCCCACAAATATAAAATGACTTAACACCTAGAGCCAAAGATGTTTGGAGACCTATAATTTGGGCTTCATACTTTGCTATATTATTAGTATAGTTGAAATCAAGCTTTAAATATAGGAGTAAATTAATTAATTTTGTTTGTATTATAATAATCCCTACTCCCCCACCATTTTTTCACTTATATCCATTAAATAACAACATCATCTGATATTTGATATCTCCCTCAGATGTGGAGCTTATATATTCATTAGGGAATTCATAGTTGGATGGTAGATTACTATAAAGGTTTCCCTTAGATAATTTATCAATAATTATCTAACCCTTATATAATTTTGATCAAGTAAATTTATGTCAAACTTAGTGATAAGAATAATCCATCTTACCATTCATTGATTCTGATATGTTTATGAATGCATAAATTTTAAGAGGATCAGTATTGGTAATCACATAGGTTTTGTGATTAAGAAACTAATGTCAAATATTAGAAGCCATGAATACTAAGGCCAAAAATAGTTTTTAAATATGTTTTTTAATAATCTCATACACAACCAAATTGAAACTTATATAATAAATTTTTTTCTCTCTATGTTGCTTGTCTCGCTAGGTAAGCATGGCACCTAAAACATGGTATGTAACTTAGATATAAAAGTAAAAAGGTTTATCCTCTCTTAATGGAATAAGTATAGGGGGAGATAATATATAATTCTTAAGTGTATCAAATTTTAATTTAAAATTTTAATCCCATATAAAATGGGTGTCTTTCTTAAGAAGCTGATGAAATGGTTGACATCAGTCAGATAACTATGAAATAAAGTGGTAAATAGACTACAATTTCCTTTGTAAACTATGAAGATGATTGAGGTTGGAAGGAGGTAGAATATAAATAATGTACTTAATTTTATTAGTATCAACCTCAAATCCCTTAAGGTAAATGATAAAACCCTAAATATTTCATAATAAAACCCTAAAGACCCACTTTTTGGGGTTAAGATCAACCTGATATTTGATTAAACATGTAAAGATTTTTTTAAAGATAGTAGGTGATATTTATGATACATATATTTTAAAAGGATATAATCCACATAATATTCAATGATTTTTTGAATTAAATCATGGAAAATATAGGTCATGTCATGTTGGTAAGTTTCTCCTACGTATTTTTTTTAAAACCAAAAGGCATGACCATATAGCAAAAAGTAACCCATGGAGTAATAAAAGAGGTTTTATGCTGATAATCTGGGGTGATAAGGATATGGTTATAACCAAAAAATATTTCCATGAATAATAACATTTTTTTCCTATAGTGATATCCATGAGCTAGTATAAAAGGGAAAATCATGTTTTGGACAAGCAAGGTTAAGTAATGAAAGACAGTACAAAGGCCCAGTCCCCCCATGTGATTTATGATAGGTACTATTTTGTATACCCATTGATTATAAATTATGGGTTAGATAAATTTAAAATATAAAAACTACTATAATTTTTCCTTCACAAGAAGCGCTATACGAGGATGTATTTTATGAAGTTTTTGCTTCACTATTTTATCTTTAGGGATGGTAAAAATGTTATGGATGCATATAACATGATATATTATTATAATATCACTATAGGACAAATAAAAATCTTGGCTATTATTATCAAGGAATGCCATGAAATATTGGTGTTCCTAAGAATCTAAGGATTGGCTAACTTTAATGTATCATGGGACCTCAAGGGTTCCTATATTAATATCAGTTGTGACTTCATTTAAAAATACTAGGAGACTTTAATGGTATGATATTATTCATATATGAATATCCTTCCCATAAATAAAATAAAATATATTTATCATTTGGACATTCCATTACATGTATCGAGGAGTAATCTTCACTTATTAGGTTGGGAAAAGCTAGGGGAAGGGATATGGTTTTTAAATTGCTTTGATAAGTTTAGTGGTTATAAGTGAATGGTGTTAATAAATACAAAATTTATGTGGGATTGAAATGTTACCATAATTTTTTGTAGGATAACCAATCAAAGATGATCAATTTTTTTCATCCACATTCATAGGGATATGGAATGTTAGAGTGTTATCATTATCAATTTCCATAGTTTTCTTGAAACCAAGACCATGTTTCTCATGTGGTTTTTAGGTCATTTATCATCACCTCATGATGTCCTTTTTCATAATGTCCTATTACAAATCCTTTATAAGTGCATAAGTGTAGATAAGTTTGTGCAAAGTATGGTTTGTCAAGAAAGGAAAAGTTAGACATGAATTATTTTGTACGTGTTTGAATTTCCACATATAAAGTGGATTGGTCAATTCTTCCATAAATTATGTGTGTTTATAGGTGAGTAAGTCTAAACGGGATAATTTATCCTAGGTTGGGTTGATAATTACACTGCTGGTTAGGGCATCCATAATCCTGAGGGGTTGAGAAGTTGTTAAGAGTTAATAGTTGTTACTCCCTTGAAAAAATTTGTTGGAATGTTGAGTCAAAGGAGTTTTCCTCAGGGATATAGGATGAAGGTTAGTATAGTTAGATTATGTCTCCCCAAAAATTAATGGAATAATGTTATTTAATGTCATTAAAACATCATTAGGTTGATAAGACAAGTTGTAAGTATTGAACTGATATAGATCTACTAGGACTATATGGATCTTACCTTCATGTTCAAATTTAAGACAATGATGTAAAGTAGAGGGGACACAATGGATAATGCATATACAAAGATGTCCTAATAGGATGTTATATCTCCAAGAGGGTAAATATATTTACTTATATTGGGAGCATGACTATACCTAAATGTGGGGGTAATGATGTCATTTAAAGCTTTTGGGATATATAGAGATTGAGAAATAGTAGTTTCTTATAACTAGAGCTACCAAAAGAGTTTGATGAGATAATACTTAAATTATCTCCATTTAAAATCATAATTATTTTGATTTTTGTTTGATTAACTTGGGTAGTGATAAATAATGGTGGGTTATAATCATCATGTTGTAATGGGGATATTTTGGAGTAATTAAATGTGATCAACGATGAACTTTGTAAGGATATAATTAATGATGATAGATGCTGAGGTTTATATGATTTTAATATTTTGATAATAGTACATCTATCATAGCTTCATGATGTTATAGAGAATTTTTGATAAGTTCATATAAATACATTTTAATGGGAAGTTGGTGGAGTTATTTCAAAACTGATATTTATGTCAACTTTGAAAGATTGTTATTTTGTGCTTTCCCTAGAATAAAAACCTTGGGTTTTGGGATAGGAATTATAGGATTGTCTATAGTAGAAGTAGGGGATTTGAAATAGTCACCTTGGTTTTATTAGTATTTTGGGTTTTGTGGCCCTATGTGTGGGATTGAATGGTTATGTGTATGGCATATATTTAAAATAATGGTGGGTTTTATGTGTTTTTAGAACCATTTAAGCCTATAGGATTTAATAGGGGTTGATACTAAGTTGCATCAGAGGTTCTATATTCTTTTGAACCTATCTCTGACCCTCTTAATAATGTACTAGGTCCTAGGGTAGTGGTGACTCTATTCTTTTGATTATGAAGATAATCATGACCAAATTACTCCAATAAAATCTCATCCTCTACTAATAAATATTAGACTATATATTTGAGCACATTACAACTTTTATTATCATGCCCCACTATTAGATGGTAAACAAATTTATTGTTTTCCCTATACTATGTTGATTTTTAAGTATGGGGCTTAACAAGATTTAAAGGTGGTAGTGTGATAAGGGATTTTCCAAGAAATTTATCAATAATCTTGGAATAATACCCCCTTAATGGATCTTGGCTAGGTTTTTTTGACTTTTTGAGGTATTTTCATGCGGGCTACACTTGATTTCATGTCTTGATTTATTACATTAATTATTTTAATGTTTCCATCATAAGGTTCTTTATGCTTTGAATAATACCTTACACCAAGATTCTAAGGGTAATAAGTATTTATTGGATTATGTATTAGAATTATTATTATGGGAAGATCCCTTCATATTGGTGTATGTTTCTTAGAAGAGGATTCCATAATGGTAGATTTTGGCCTTACATAAAGATAAGGACCCAATATGGATGCTTTAGTTTGAATTGATGGCAGAACCATTTTCATTTTTTGAGCTTGGTCAAAAGTAGTAGGGATATTATGTTTAGGGATCTCAATTATTATCAGTGGATGTTATAAGGATTTACCTCATGATGTGCCAAGGTATTTATTTCCACTTATAAAATTTCCCCTAGTTTTCCTTTTTAGCTTCGACTAAGCTATAAGGGAAGAAAGTTTTGGAGTGGGTAAATGTAGTGTAGTAGAAATCTTATGAGGGAATGAGATAGAGGGATTGATTATGCTATGATAAGGTTCAATAGTGGCTAAAGGAATAAAATGCATATCTTCTAAGATTTCCAAAAAAGTGTCATCCTTGATAACTTTCTCATCTTTTATTCTTGATTGGATACCTTGAATAGGCTTAGGTATGATTTCCTCAAGAGGATCCTAAATAATGAGATTCAAAAAACTTGAGTGGATATAAGGAATAGATCTAGCCAGTTTAGATGGTTTGAAACTATCTCCTATAAATATATCATGGATACTTATTATTTTGGAAGGTGATTCAAAAGCATTGACAAATTATTTAGGTATAATTTGATCATGGATTATTATTTTTACATGGGTATCATAATCTAAGGTGCTTCCAGATATTTCTTGTAAAAAATTAGATGTGTAAGGATGGTTAGGGAATAGTTACCTAAAAATATCAACATATTGATTAGGAAGAGCATTAGTATTAGCTAATTGTAATTCCACTTGGTCAATAAGGTGTTTAAATAAACCTTTGAAATAATAAAACCTATTGACATTGTGACCACGTAGATGATCATAATTGTAAAGTCCATTTTATTTGTACCAACTAGGCTTTAGATGAGAATCATCAAGGGGTCTGACTATAAGAATCTCGGTAACGGAAGATTTTAGTGTTTTATTTAAAATGAATGCATATGACTCTGCTAATGGAATGTATTATCAAGGGGGAAATAAAATTATTAGTTTAAGTGATTGCATTTGGGAGGTAGAAGGTTTAGATTGGTTATTTGTTTATGGAGGTACTAATTTTAAGACAACATCATTTGTTGTGCATTTAGTTTTGTCACTGTTTGTCCCTTTGGATGATTTGGGTTTGAAGTTATTATTATGTAAGTTAACCTTCCCTTCCTCTAATGCTTAGATTTATAGTTCATATCCCATGGTAAAGGCTTGGTTGAAATTCTTAAATAATTTCACTTGTAGTGTTGATGATATATGCTTAACACATGATCTTGTAAACAACTCGATTAACTCAAGCGAGGAAGGGAGAAATTAAGTTTCTTTTATAAGGATTCACACCTAGAATCAAAATAGTCAATTGATTCATCATGAAATTTTCTAATGTAATATAGGTTGGTTATGGTTACTTTCCTTGTGATATTAATGGAGAACTATTCTAAGAAAATGTGGACTAATTATCCAAAATAAAACAAGGAGTGTTAAGGGATTGATATATACCAATCTAAGGTTGGTCAAACTAATGACATAGGAAATATCTTTAAAAGGAGAGCATCATTATGAGATATGAGATAACAAGCATGTCTAAACACTCTAAGGTGTTGTTAAGGATATTCATTGTTTTGAAATTTAATAAACTTAGGAAGTTCCCATTGTGAGGGATATGACCTAATTTGGATGGAAGGATTAATAGTTTCATTATAAATTTGTTCATCTATGAGCATATTTTTCTACTTGGAGGTAAAGGCTTCTAAATTTCCCATCCTATTCATAAGGATGTTCATAAGTTTAGGATAGGTAATATATTAAGAAATAAACCCTAAGACTTTTTTTTTGTGGATGTGGATAGGTGGGGAATGGAGTAGAAAATGGTTGTGAAAGGGGATAACCAACAAAAATGGTTATGATAGGTTAGGATTAATTCATATACTATGTTAATTACAATGATATGTTTTCTTGTGGGGATGAGTGAAGGTGAGTCTTCTAAAATGATTGTGAAGGAGATAGGTATTTATTATTCAAATGGATGTACTACTAAAAAGGTTGGATTAAAAAAACCTATTGTAAAGGTTGGGTTTTAGGTTTAAAATTTATAATTTTTTTGATAAGTGGAAGAGTTGAAAGGATTGAAATTACTAAATTATTAGGTGAAGTAGCTGGTGGTGGATTAAGTGTAATTCGGGGTGTAGTAATATTTTAGGCTTGGGTTGATGGTTAGAAAAGGGTTACTAGATACTACCGATGGTGTATTATCCAGGGGTTGTGATATATTGGTATTAGAAATTGTTGGAGGTGGATTATTGGAATAATAAACCATGGCCACACTAATAAATTTAGGTCCCTACATGGGCATGCCAAAATCAAACTCAGAGGATTAGGTTCGAAGGGAAATCAAGATATGTATGGCTTGAGAACTAACATAATGATTAAGGGCAATTGGATTACTATCCAATATATTAATGAATTTTAGGTCTCCTTGCATATAAAATTTTGGAATTCCTTCCCTTATGGATTCAAGAGAGGTAGGAGGACTTGATGTGTTCTCTATGGATGAGAATGAGGTAGGATATTCAATTTATTTTAGTGATTATTGTCACATTAGAACCATGTAGTACTAAAAAATAAATAAATAATGAAATACAAAAGACACAATATTCTTTGATTATATCATTTTAGTGAAATAAAACACACACACTACTAAATGTACTTTAAATATTTTTACTTTTTAATAAACTAAATTTATAATGTGATAGGGAAAAGGGTTAATGAGGGTACTAATAAATAATATCCTAAATATGGTTTCATGTTTTGTTTAAGGATGGGAAAATCTATATATTCAAAGGTACATTGAGGCCTAATTTCATGTTGTAAGGAAGTATGTGGCTTGGTATTATGGATACCCCCTCACTTCACACACCAAAACAATAGGTGTGCCAAGTACAAATCCTTTAAACTTATTTTCTAGAATTTTTACACTCAGTTGGTACACCGAGCCAATTTTCCCCTTGGTGATGAAATCCAAGTGGGTCCACCTTATGTAGGATTTTTTTGATGTTTATTTTTAATATTACTTTGGTTTGGTTGTGTGAGAGAAAGTGTGACTATAATGATGTATTAATCCACCTAAATAAATCTATGTGGATTATCTAAGCAAGTAAAGGAATGAATGTAATTATTTTTAAACCTTAAAAAGGAAATCAAAATTTTTTTATTTTTTATTTTGTGAATGAAAACATATAATAAATAAAATGTAACTAATAAAAATATTTCACTATGAAAACAACTATAATAATGAGACCTAGGGTCCCATCAAGCGTGGTAAAATGTTTTAAAAAAATTAGGTTCTTTTTTCCTTAACTAAATAAACTTTCTAAAAATATAAATGATACATGGTTTTAAAGGGATAATTTTTGATGGATTTTGTGCATAATTGATTAAATGAAGTGGGAACTCCTTTTTGGATAGGAAGGATTACCTTCACAAAGGAGACAACTTGGACAAGAGTGATTAATAAGATAGATAAGTGGGTTGCCTGATACTAGATGAGTTATAATTAGTGGTACACTTCCTTATAGGGATGTCAGCCTACTATTTTATGCAATTAAGTGGATAATGTAATGATATAAATTATGAAAAATCATGTGATAAGATGCGATAATGAAATGAAATAGAATAATCTACCACATAGATGTATCAAAGTTCTCATTCCATTAATCTATATCTAAATCTTCTTGTTCTTATATTATTTCTAGTTGTTTAGTGATTGATTATAGATTAGGGGTAAATATGATTAAACAACATTCTAAATCAAAGGATATATAACTGTGGTTGGTGAATAATGGAAGATAACTATGGGCAAATCATTGATTGAAACCAAATTATGTATAACACCTGGCAATGTCATCTAAAAATAGAGATTCATGATTTTAAGACCAAAGATAGCAATTTAGAATTACTTAGGACTGTTAAACTAGTTTTTGATTGTAGACAAAATCTAAAAAAAAGGGATCAATATTGATTATCTTATAATCAATATTAATTATATATTAGATGTTGATCATATGAGGAATCATCATCAATCCTAAGAGTGGAATAAAAAGCTCAGGATGGGGCCTTAAGGTGGGATTTAAGGGATTCTAAATGGCTTACGGATTAGTTAATAATTAACTAAATAGACTAAGGATAATTAATAGATTTTAAATAGACCATACGTACATACCTCTGAAATGCTTATCATGCTATAGAAAATTATAACATTGACAAGGATGTGCTTAACTTTGACTAAGTGAGGATGGACTAAGATAGGAGTGGCATTCTTATGCAGGTATTTGAAGTCAATTTATCTATCATTATGGTATACAAATTTTAATTCTCTTAATTTTAGGATGGTCTAATTATAAATCAATGTTGATCCTAACAAGATCGATGATAATCTTGGGGATTGGTTTTGATTCAATCCAAGTTTTCCTTGT
>JARHVA010001083.1:3367500-3425000 GCA_037957365.1 Torreya grandis
ATAACTAAAGAGGATAAATCTACAAGTCCCATCACATCAGATGGAATTTTTTATATGCTTATTATACATCTATTAACCACAATACAAAAAGTAAGTTTACCTTATTTCTTTTCACATGTTTATTTTCTTTCCTTGGGTCACCACTTATTATGAGAAAAACACCACCATTAGTAATGCTTCAATCCACTAGATTGCCATCATCACTACCCATCATTCCTCTAGTTGTCATGATTCCTTCCACTTCCTAAAATTATGATACCATTATATCCCATTCATATCATATTTCACCTTCTACATGGACATCCTTAATTTATGCTCTTATCAATAAAAGTTTCACTCTTGAGGAGGTTTTCCAATCCTTCTCACTTAAGTGATAGCATGGGAACTCTTCAAAGGTTTTGGGTATAAATGTAGTTGAGGAGAACATATAGATAGGGATATATCTCTTTATGATCTCACCTATAATCACTAATAAACCTATAGCTTAAAGTAAATTTAGAGAGATAACCTTAAAGGAAACTAAACTAAGGAGGAGATGCACAAAATTTGTTGACCACTACCACAAACTTGTAGATGCACAATGAGCATGAATCTAACCTATTCATAAAATACTCATAATATAATCCTCTTACATAAATATTTAAAATGTGTTATGTGGATACTATTTTCATAGTACAATGTATTTCAAATATTGTATATTAAAATGTATTGTGCACTCTTAATGCATTTTCATCGGGCTACACTCTTATTATGGAGCCTATTTTCATATTACATTGTATTTTAAAAAATTTAGGATCCCCATTTTTCCATGAGTATATATTTGTGGTTTATCTATACTTTTATATGTGTGGTTTCATCACCCATGATTAATAGGGAACCATTATGGGTTGACTTGGCCCCTAGTTTTGGTACCCATTATTTTGTAAAACCACTATATCAATTACCTATTGATGTAATTATATATATGGAGATATAATAGGTAATATATAGGAATAAATGTGTTTGAGAAGGTGAATATAAGGTGTGAATTCAAGTGAGGATTCAATAATGTTTGTTGAGTGATGTTCTAAACAATATTTTGTGCATTTTAATTGTGAGAAGACTAAACTAAGAGTAGATTTTACTCTTGTTGGATTGTAATAAGATATGAGCAAATGTTTTTAAATGGATGTGACACACATTGGGTGGACCATGTTAAATTTTTTATTCTTATTTTTCATTTAATTTCTATTCTTTATGTATCTCTATCCATAACTCTTGTTATTGTAATTATGTGAAAAATATTCTAAATTAATTTAAATTTTATTCCTAATAAAATGAAGGTGGTAAATGATGATTAAGTAAAGAGGGATGATTTTAAAGAGATATAAAAGACACTAATGGAATATTTCCTCACTTAACCTTCAGAAGACTACTTAAACACTCCGTATGACTTGCAAGAGTGAGGTCAAACTACACATAGGTGAGAAAATAAGATACATGTTAAGGATAACTAAATCAACACTATACAAGATCGATAATTCATGCAAAAAAACTAGAACATAGTCATAAGATAAGGTGAAAATATATTTTATATTGCTTTATTGGATTAAAAAAGGAGTAGGTCTTCGCCATACTCAAGTGGAGGATCCATTACAATGCCAAAATCAAACATACCTACAAGAGAAGGAAGAATAGAAAAAGAAAGAAAATAGAGGTGTCAAGAGCTAATGATGGATTAAAATAACTCATGGTAAAATTTATAAATAATATTAAAATACCAAAGGATATTATGAATTTCATATTTAATATGTGTACAATCTATTTGATGATGATCTTCTCAAGGTGGTCTAAGAGTTATGTTTGGCTTGATGAGTCACCCTTGAGTTCTTAAAAATGCCCCTTAAAGTGATTAGTAAATTCCAAGTCATCTTATTAGAGTTTAACTAAATTTTAAACTTATTTTATACCTACAATAAATCATCTCTCCACCTTTATTATGTAATTTTCTACATAGTTCTCACACTTGCTCTCTTGGAGGACTATTCTATGTAGCCCTATTTAAACACAAATTTACTTGGTATAAGAGATACAAAACACTTATATAGAAAATAAAATCATATTTTGGTAAAATTTTTCACATTATATCTTCTCCACCAAAAATTTTAGGGATAAACTCCCAATGTAGACCCACTTTCTTAAAATCCATCTTTCCTAGTTAGGCCTAATGCAAGCCTTCAATGCAAGAGACCATATAATACCATAAATTATGACTCCAAAACCTATAAAATATTGTTTGGAGCATATAATAAGGTTATATTTAAAAATTTAATTAATTTTCATGGTTTTTAACTCCATTTAGGTGAGTTTCAAGTTTTCTAGTCCTAATTTGCATTAACACAAAACTATGGAGGATGAGAGCCAAAAAATCAATTGAGAGAGTCCCATGGAACTTAAATATAATACAAGACCTAGATTAGGTATTAAACATATTAATTAAACTATTCAAACCATTATTTTTCCTTTAATGACCTTTAGACCTCTCTAGCATGCTAATTTCTCTTAATTTTGTGTGCATTTTGGACTGCCAAGTGGGTTATTAGTGTATTTTGGTCTTTTTGATCATTTTATGATCTTTTTAAAAGTATTAAATGTTAATAAATTATTATAACTCACTAAAATATCCATTATAATCCAAGAAATAATGAAAATCATTGCACACTTTCTCTAATTCTTGAAAATAGGGTTGTAAAAACAATCTTTAGTAGGCTTGAAGGACTTGTTTGGGTATAACTTTTGTTACGCCTAAATAAAGATTTTTTAATTAGTGATTATCATTTTTATACTACATAAATAAACTATAAAAATTTCATTATCATCCTTCATTTTCATCTTCAAAGATCATCTTCTATGTAATATTTTCTTTACTTGCTTGAAAATGTCGGCCTACAAATATGTAAACCTATAGGTTTGTATTTCTCTCAATTTGAGCCCTTAATAACATTTATATTGGTATTAAAATATATGAAATATTATATTTGTCATTATAGGACAATTTTAAATGAGAAAAAACCTCTTTTAATCTTCTCAAGTTGCCTTCAAACACCTGGTCTTATTTGTGAGCACTAGATTGGTTTTTCTAGGTGAGTACCCTATAAGTTCATTGCAAGAGTGATATTATGAGTTTGGTTCCTTGATGTATATACATTAGAATATAATAATATAACGTAAATTTATTCAAATTTATAAGTTCTAAAAACCTCTCTCTCTAGTCTTAAAAGATTGTAGGTGAACATTTTGATTATATATGAATTAAATGTATACTTGGAAGTAATATATGAGTTTTATTAATAATATTTACATTATTATAGTTAAAAATTACTACCATTTATTATTTTTTAATTTTTCAACATAATTTTTTACACTTGAGACCTTATGAGATAGTTCAAGCAACATCTTGCTAGTGAACTACCACCTATAATCTTCTTCTAGAGATGCTTGTGAAGTGAATTTTTGAACCTTATTGATGTTTTTAAAGATATATATATATATATATATATATATATATATATATATATATATATATATATATATATATATATATATATATATATATATATATCATTAATATAAACTCTAAATAAATTTTACCATTGGTTTATTTATTAATAAAACTTATCATTAACATCACTTTCTTTAGCTTTAACATGCCTAAGACCTCCTATAATAGGGTCATGATCAACGCATCACTTAAATGACCTGGATCAATTTTTTTGTAGAATAACCAATTGTATACAATGAAAAATTAATATAAATTATGTTTCAAGTCTTAAATATTCACTCCAACACCATGAATCCTTTTCTAGGCATCTTTGATAACCACTTACATGTAATGTTATGCACAATCAACATGTTTTTCTTATTTCTTTGATATCTGACCCTGTTGGTGGTTGTAAGAGACCTAAAGAGGATAGAGGATATTTTAGAGGTGATTTAAATTTTTTTAAGTCAAAATAAAACATATTCCATGCTCAAGAACACCACAACTTGAAAACCCCTACCTCCCCACTCTAAAAAATAAAATAAAAACACTACATTTTTGTCATTTTGGCTTCTCACATGTGGCACTGATCTAAAAAAACTGTTCATATGCATTCATTATCCTATAAAATCACTTCAACAAGAAAATTACTACCTGTGGGGTTTCGGGAGGGTTTTTGGATGCTTAAATTGTTAATGATTATTCATAGAGTATAGCATTCAATACTCAACATAATTCATATAATTTAAAGTCATAATATAACCTATTCACCACCAACATAATTGGATCCAACTATATTTATTATTCATGAAATTATCACTTGAAAATGGTCTTCACTAGCTTGCAAATAGGTTGATGGAGGAGATGATTTTTTTTTATTTTTAGGACCTGACAATGATATGAAAAGCCTAATTTTACCTTGTAAACCTTTGAGATAATTGAAAACATCCATTTATGAAATTAATTTACCATATCCACATTAAAGAGTAGCTTTGAGGTCTTGGCAAGTTTATTTCTACATTATACTTCACTTTCTTGATCTTTAGAGCTTCGCACTACTTTTTCACATTGAAACTAAAATGGGTTAACATGTGTGAATAGTAAATAACTTAACGTATCTTTAAAACCCATTATAGGACTCAAAATGCACTTGATCCGTCCAGTTAGGAAAGGCCAACATTACGTTAATTTCTCCAAATTTACATTAACTTTTTATAAATATGTGATGTAGAGCCATTAGGGATAAGTCCTCTTAACATTCATGGATTATTTCATAAAAACATAGAAATACCTTTTATTGCTTGAATGTGATATAGTTTGTATGAGTTATGAACAAAGTTAACTATCTACTCTGATTTTTTCCATGTGAATCATTTTATTAAGCATCCCAAGATGCATGTGTTATTTATAAACATTTCACCACTATTATCTTGGCCATGAAACTTATTAACTTTATATAAATCCTCTACTCTTCATTCATTTGATTATAATAATTAGTTCATCTTTAATCCTACATATACACAGAATCCATGCAAGCATGTAACCTTAAAGTTTTACTTAAATCAATGTACCTATGAATATAAACCAATTAATACACTATGAAAGGGACATAATACAACAACCAATTTATCTTTATTCATGGAAATAACATTCTTTTATAGTAAAATCTAGTTTTGGATGTGGATCTCCTTCTTGAGGATTCTTGAAAATATAATTCTCATTCCTTTCTCTCTCTTTATAGAGAGTTTTTCCTCTCTATGCCAAGCTATTTTATGCCATCTAACCCACTTTTATAATGACTTCTCTTTTCTTTTCAAACATATGTTTTCCTTTTTTGGAAGTTACATCAACTTCTTGGCCATAACTATCTCAACGTACCAAGGGTGATATTTACATTGGCTAGAGGACTTGATTCAATAATTTCACATGAAAACACATTATAATACCTTAATTATGACTTTAATATATCTCCTAAACCAAATTTTATCACCTAAATCTCCTACACATGCATTTTGGCCTTTTTAGGATTTTACAACATTTTAATTTTCAAATCCCTATTTTGGAGTGAAAACATATAAAAGATACTCAACAAATCCTAAAGGACCCAAAAAAATTCTAATACATAAATTAGACCTTAAAATGTCCTTAAAACACTTAGACACTCCAAAAATGTCTAACTTGACTAATTATTAACAAAACACCAAAAATGTAG
This sequence comes from Torreya grandis, assembly GCA_037957365.1. Lineage (NCBI taxonomy): Eukaryota > Viridiplantae > Streptophyta > Pinopsida > Cupressales > Taxaceae > Torreya > Torreya grandis. The sequence continues at coordinate 3,373,233 of JARHVA010001083.1, forward strand.
TCTACTAGTTTGATGCTCCTACATCATACTCCCTGAGATGGAGAAAACTCCAGCCACATTATTTATTTATTGCCTTATAATTTATATTCTAAGGGTACTTCACACTTTATTTATTGTTTTTCATCTTTTCTAGTTCTATTATCCTTGCCAAAACCTTAATTTTCTTCTTCTTGTCTGTATCTAGCTTTCTTGTCCATGCATCCTCCATCTCCATGAAGTGTGCCAGCTATTTTAGATCTTTGTTTGCTATATTTTATATATTTTCCAAGTCATATTTAATATTCTCATACTAACCTTCAAAAAAAAATTATTCATTCTCCTCCTCATGCTCATTTGATACCTTGTCTCCTCTTTGTTTTCTCTTGTTTTTTGCTTGGATAGAGGATTTTTCTCCTTGCTCATGCTTTCATATGTGTCATGATAATATATTTTCCTCTCATACATCTAAAAATATATCATTTAAATAATCATATTCTCTTTTTTTACCTCTACTTCACATTCCTTCACTTTTTAATGTTTTTGCTTATCATCCTGCTTACTATGTAAGAGCAATTTCAAATTCCTTTCTTCCTCATCATACTACATTATTATGTGACTAATATTTGTCCTTACATATACATTTTTATCAAATTTAAAATTATTTTTATCTTTAATAAATGAATACATCACCTTATTGACCTCTTTATGCTCCATTTTCTTGCTTATTTACTTTTCGATTTAAACAACTTCTTATGCTCCTCTTTGTTGATCCTCCTTTGAGTTTTCTTGGAGTTGTTTCTTAATATTTACCTAAGTTACCTCATATTTTTTCAGACTCTTAAATGGATTTAACATGTCCTCTATCATCCTCAATCCCTCTTGAAACTTTTGTACATCAATCTCTTCATTTGCTTCATCAAACATTAGTTCACAGTGTTCTTCACTTGTGTAGGCACCTTGTTCTTTATCTTTTCCTTAGACTCCCTCATTTTTTAGGGTCATATCAGCCTCATTATGCTGTATAAATTTTATTTCAAGCACCCCGTGATTTTATTCCTCCTTAAATTACCATGCTACACACTCATCCACTAGTGCCATGTACAAAAGATCTTCCTTATTGGAGTCAAATTCAAGAATATCATCATAAAAAATATTGGAAAACATATATATCAATAACTTATCTTATCTTATTAAATATATTTCTTATTCACATGGATGTACCTTCTTTTATTTGGTTTGGTTTTCATGCACCATCTTGTTTATTTGCTTTGGAGGCTTGTCATCTTATTCAATCTTCATTCCTTCTTAGAGTACACTTGTAATATGATCTTATTATGCTGTTACATTACCTTTCACAACCCAGTTATTTACTTGTAACTTATTTGTCTGCCACTTTACTCTCTTTACATCACTCTCATGCCTCATACCTTGGTCATCTATCATGCCAACTTTATATTCCTTGTCATTTGCCTTTTGTTTCCACATTTGTGCTTGTCTTATACACATGTTTTTTATTTGTTTGACCTCTTTCTTGAGTTTATTATATTTCTTATCCATACATATTTATTTAATCCTCTTAGGAAATAAATAAATATTATGCCCATTTTCATCTTTTTAGGGTTGCAATTTTTCATATTTTCTTTCAACCTTCATATCAGCCTTGTGTTCTTCATATATGAAATTGAATTGAACATTTAGACACTCATTTACATCCAATGGAAACTACTGCAAGCTATTATCTTCTTTGATGTCTTCATGGGTGACCTCCATGTCTTTTTTTCATTATTATTATCTTGTAGAAGATTTTATGCATGTTAATGCATCTTATAACTCCTATTTCTATTTAATTTTAGCATGTGGAATGTCCTCAATATTTAACTCTTTGTATTCGTCATGAAGTTCTTTTTTTTTCATCTTCTTGCCACTTTATGCATACTATTCTCAGCCCATTCTTAATCAAATTTGAGGCCTCATGATTAGACTTCACCAGCTTATTTTTCATACATGTACACACAAAATCAAAAATAATGTTAGCATACAAAATGAGAGATCACATAGTCACTTTGAATGCCTTTGGCATAGGCATTGTCCACCTTCTCTTCTTATCTCCATTATTTTGTGCCTTCCTTAGAAATTATTTATCCTTATTGTTATCTTAAATGATAAATATATTCTCAAATTCTCTTTCTTTTTCTCTTCTCTTTACTCTTTGGGTTTCCTTCTCTCTCTCTTTCTCATCTTTTAAGACACCTTTCTTGTGCCTTCTCACATGTGACTCTATTGGCCACTTCACCCTTTTTATCATAAACCAACCATCCATTAGCTTTTTTGACTCTCCATGAGATTCACCATGAGCTAAATATTCTCAAATATCTACCCAAATTGTCTTCTTATGTCCTCTATTTCCTTTTTTATATCCATCTTTCAATTCTTCTTTATTTTCTAGGCCTATTTAGACCTCCTCTTACCAGGTCCTTCAAGCTTGCCTCATAGACCTATTATCAAAATTCACTCTTATTTATTAGACTCTATAAGATATATTATTAACTCTCTTTAATCCTTTTTGGATTCTTCTTTCTTACCTCTTCTCTCTTGGAGCTTTAATGCTTTCTTTTCCTTTACCTCTTCTAGTCTTTCCTTGACTAGTTTTTTGTCCTTCTCAAAGGACTTTGGGGATTTTATCTCTCCAATTTATCTCTCATATCATCCTATATACTAAAATTATCAAATCAGACATAAAGCATCCTCTTCTGCCTCAACACCTTGTAAGTTACTCCTCATTCACATCTCATAACATGTTATCTTTATCTCAAATCAACAAAATTTAATGAAATTAGAACACAAATTTAACACAAGCATACCTTGACTTTATTTGATATCAAATGATGAAAACACATTATGGATAATTAATCTTAACATTAATTATAATCTAATTCTCTATTCAATTGGTCACTTGCATTAGATGGTTGGCTATTCAAACATTTCATGTCTAGCTCAATCCTTCACTATGTTCCTTGGGATTTGGAATCCTTTTGACATAAGTCCATGTTTCTTAAAAATATTCAAACATATCTAAAAAAATTAATCTTCTTAGTTTTATTCACATTTGTCATCTATCATATTCAACTCTATCCATACTATATCCCAAAGCTTGCGCTTTATTTCATTTGTTAGTTCTTAGCCTTGTTATGCTTAACTATCACAAATCTTGATTTGTAACTCAATAAAACTAACCCATCTTGTAAATAGTATCTCTTAGACACCATTATTAGTTAAACCTTTAGAAACTCTATATTAATTAACAATAGCCATCTACACTTTTCAATCTCATTCTAATGCATACTTCCTTGAAGCCATCTATAAGGCAAACCTACATGGTTTGAGAAATTAACTCAACTTATACATACCATATTAGAATTTTCATATACCCTTTTCTACCCTTAAACTTCACCCAAGGTCTCTTTTAACAATTCTCTATGTAAGTCATATTATGTTCCCAACTCCTCCTCTAATTAGGTCTCTTACAAGCTTACCACTCTACAAATCTGATATTAATTTATCATAATTTACACACGTATAAAAACTTCCAAAAACTATTTGATTAAATTATATATTGGTATTTTTGATATTTTTTCAAAATTGAAAGTTTCAACACCTTCACTAAGTACCTTATCATATAATTTGTCAAGAAGCCCTAAATAGGATCTATACTCAGGTCAAGGAGTGTAAGATGCAAGTTTATTTACCTTTATATTATTTAAAATTATTCTAAGACCTTATAAAGGTATGTGCTAATAATATTCCACTTTCCAAATGTTTATTTTTTCATAATAATCTCCATGAGCTTGTAACCTACTAAACTCAGAGCCTGGGTCTTTAATTCACTATGTAACAATGTTGTATCCCTTACTTCATTTTCATGAAATTACACATTTGTATTAGAGTTAAAATTCCTATATTCATTCCTTAAATACTCCCCATTACCTTACTATTATTTCATCCTCATTTCCTAGTTCATGTCTATCTTCTAGGTTGAGTGTTAGCATGATTTTTGGGTACCTTGATAAGCTAAAAGAAAGTCATATCATATTAAATCCTTTCAAAGATTATCCATATATTTAAAGGTCCCTACTAAATAAATTAAACCACATCATACAACTATACTACTCAATAACTATCTATAGAAATCATTCACTAAGAGACTGCATTCTCTTTCTTCATTAACCATTCACAAAGACTACGAAATAGGGAACTCAACTTATTGATAGGGTCACCACAATGTTTAGAGATTTGACTATGTTTCATTTATGTTTCAAATATTTACAAATCCTAACCTTTGAAATAACCTTCATTTACCCATATCAAGGTTCCATAAAGTGTGGTTCAATCTTATTCCTTCAAACATGCAAATCCCTTCTCAAGGGTGGATTGTGCATAGGGTTAAATTAGTGTCCACAGGGTATGACTATGACAACCAACAACTACATTTTTAAAAATATTTATTCGGACTTAAAACCTATTTTGATTCCAAAATAATATTTTAATTAATGTTTTCATTTCATAATCATACTCTCAACACATTCATGGATTATGTCATAGAAACACAATAATACCTTTTATTGTTTGATTGTGATACAATTTATAGGAGTTATGAACAAAGTTAACTATCTACTCTAAGTTTTTCTTTCTGAATAATTTTCTTAGGCATCCAAATATCCATGTGTTATCTAGACACATTCCACCACTAGTATCCTAGCCACCAAACTTATTAAAGTTAGAGAATCCTATACTTTTCAATCACTTAATTGCAATAATTAATCTATCTTCAATCTTGTAGATACATAGAATACACTCAAGAATGTAACCTTAAAGGTTTACTTAAATCAATGTATATATAAATAATTAAAAAATTATACACTATGAAAGGGGCATACTACAAAAACCAATTTATCTTTATTCATAGAAATAACATTAATTAACAGTACAATCTAGTTTTAGACTCGAATCTCCTTCTTGAGGATTCTTGAATATATCATTCTCATGATTTTCTCTCTATTATTGGAGATTTATTCCTATCTATTCCAATCTACTATATATATAATCTAACCCATTCTTAAAATTACTATTATTTTACTTTCCAAAGCAAGTTTTCTTTTTTGGAATTTACATCAACTTCTTGGCCATAACTACCTCAATGTACCAAGGGTGATAATTACATTAGCTCGATGACTTGATTCAATAATTACACATTAAAACACATTTTAATCCCTTATCTATGACTTAAATATATCTAATAAAATAACTTTTCTCACCTAACTCTCTTATATATGCATTTTGGACTTCTTAGGATTTTACAACATTTTAATTTTCAAATCCTTATTTTAGAGGGAAATAATATAAAAGACACTCAACACATCCTAAAGGAAAAAAATGGACTATAATACCATAATTAGACCTTAAAATCTCATTCAAACACATAGACACTCTAAAAAAGGACTAAGTTGTCTAGTTATTGACAAACCACCAAAAATGGAGTTTTCTAGTTTGATGCTCTTACATCAACACGCAATAATGATGTTTTAACCTTACCATATCATGTTTATATAATTTAAATTTAAACATAATAAATCCTTTCACCTTGGAGGTTAATATATCAATAACTGACAAAACATGTTTGATGATAAAGGATGACCTATAGGCTGACCAAGAGCAAAACTAAAACTCACAAAAGGCTACCAACAAGGTTAGACAAGTCTACAAGTAAAGTTTTAAATTATCCTTATTATTAGTGACCAATTTTAGCTAATAGATACCAAACCAATAATTATGTACATAATGAGGCCTAAAATTTCTATTTCACTCTAGAAGGTAGAGGTAGAAAAGAAATGGGCAGAACTCCCCAAGGAAAGGGAGTATAAAAGAAAGGGTAGACTAAGGTTAGACCCATTTTAGATTTATAAGAGTGAGGAAGAGGATAAAATATGGGTAGATGAATAAGAATGGGTATTAAATATTGACACTTAAGAAATAGTCTTTTGATTAAATAATTGATATAGAGTAAGATGATGAATGGATGATTTAGTAAAACTCTCAATCTAGAATAACTAAAAAGTTATCAAAATATTAAGAGGTTGACCAAGGAGATGATAACTTGGTATCCATAGAGTTAGTGTTAGATGATAAGGGAGATGCAAAGGGGGAAGTAGAGTCAATATTTCTATCTCTAACACATAGGCCATCATTAGGCACACCTACAAGCTTTCCACCTTAGGCTACTACAAGGATAACTAAAACAATCAATGCCCCAATTATCTCCCTTTAGGTTGTAAGTAAACCAATTTATAATTAAATAATTATTTATTTTATTAATATTTATACAATTTATGTGGTAGATTCTTTACATTCTTTACATTCATTAAGCTAAATAAATAAACCTCAGGTAGTTATAGTCCAATTTAGCCTACCATATCCCAATATGTTACAATGGGTCTTATCACTACTAGTATGACTATCAAGGTTTCATAAAAATCAATTATAGATTATTTTAAAAACCTTCTTATCACAACAATTACATATTCATTCTTTAGTGGAACCAATCCTTAGTCCCTTGAGCCATCAAAGAGGGTAAATTTTTAAAGTTATTGTCTACTTCCATTTTTTCCACATAATCCACCCCACTAGGTCATCTTCACAACTATAAATTCCAATAGGTCAATATGTTGAAACTAATTTACCTACAGTTTCAATACATACATCAACATGGAAGACTAATATATAATTGATATACTAGTAAAAAAGTAGGTGATGGGATGGAGGAAAGCCATACCTCCTTTCCCTACATTAGGGACATATTACCCGATGGCCATGCTTCCTCCTAGTCAATCCCCTTCATCTATTCTTGTAGATTGAGTAGAACATGCAAACCAACATATTGAAAATTGAACTTTCTTTTTTTGATAAATCAATTACTAACCTAGTGATTCTTGAGCAAGCCATGGTTAAATTCTATTTTGATAGATAGAATAATACCTTGAGAAAGTTTATAATAAATATTATGGTTGCATAAGGGAAACAAGTTGAGTTAGAGTAGAGAGAAGATGTATTCTCTCTAATAAAGAGAAGAAAATTGAACCCCTCAAACTTTGATACATATATAGAAGGCCCATAAAATTTTATGGATGCTAATATTAGAGTGATAAAGTAAATGTCTAAAATCTTTTAATAACCTATTAAGAGGCTACCGAAAAGGATCAACATTTATTCTCCTAAGGAAATTTTAGATAATTTTCAAAGGGGAGATAGGAATCTCTATGGAATTAATCATCTAGAAAGGTTTACAAAGGTCATATCTTATCCTAAATGGGTGGACATCCTTTAGTTATTTAATAAAATCAAGGATTTTGATGGGAATCTTTAGTTCATAATCCAAGAAACTGTGAATTAGGGTTATTCCCATTTAAATATATTAACAAAATATGGGGTTATATGGACAAATAACTACATTTATGCCAAAAGGGATAGCTTGCTTTAATGACATCAAGAGATGTGAACTCTCATGTGGTAATTTGCCAATCAGGAAAGATAAGTAGTCTATATTTTAAAAGGTATGAGAGTCACTTAGGTAATAATTATTTAGGGTAAATTGGTCCCTATACCCATTTTTATAATCCCCTATGAGAAATATTTGATATATTTCAAATTGATATTGAAGGCACAGTCTAAAGGACTAATGATGAAATAATGCAACTATTAAATTTTTCTAAGGACCAAATCATTAAAACTTAGACACTTCATGCAGTGATCAGGGTGGAATCAATTACACATCAAAATTTAATGGAAAAGCTCCCATAATTTTTCAAGAGATCTTTGCTTTATTATGAAACTATAGATAGAGACTTCTAGGGCAACCACACATTATATTTATAGATGTAAATTACCAAGAAATTAATTTTATCAATAGGTGAAACAAAATCACCTCCTCAAAGTAATTAATTTTTTAAATACACACTAGTGAATACATATATGGGGTCCACCTATGTGTCACTTATTATAATGTCTGATATAACTACATTGGCAATAACTCTAGGAATATCTACAATCAAAATACCATTTCTAGGTGTAACTTTAGTTACAATAATAGTTCCATTTAATTTAGTTGTTACAACTATAACTCTACCATATTATTCTACTAGCAGTGCCACATCAACACCCTTCTAATTATACATATGTATTTGCATCATTTTCTAAGTTATAACATTAGTTTTTAATTTAATTTTCATGGATATATTGTGTTATAATCGAAGGATTATATTTTAGGTATTTACCATTATACATGCATGCTTTGCATAAAATTTGTCATACAATGTTATTTATGTTCATGTATTTTAAGACTTAACTTGAGAGATGATGCCTTCACCATCCCAAGATTATATATATATTTGTATCCTCCTAGTCCCAAAAGTAGAAGAAATATTGCTAAAAAAATTAATAGAAAATTTTAATAAAACTTCTACAATTTATATTAATGTGCAAATCTTGATTCTTCTCAAAACCTATGGATTTCTTACAAAGTTTTTTCATTCTGGTATCTTAGTTTTCCTTTTGCCCATGAATTATTTTTTCAATGGAATTATTTTTATTGTATTATTATTGATTTGAATTTCATTTTGTATGATAATCACAATCCCCCCTTTGTAAATATGCTAACATAATCTTTCAAACATCAAAAAATTTAATTATAAATGATTCTGTTTATTGTATTCCTTATTTAATTGGACATTTAACTATTCTTGATTACTAGTGTGATCTTAGTACATTATAGAAAACATTAGTTTCTAATTACCTATATAATCCTTAGTTTAAGTGCTAGTTTAGAAAGGTTTTATTTTGTTTGACCCACGTGCCTCCATTTTATCCTTACCTTTCCTTTTATTTTGATCTTATTTTGATCTTATCCACCTTATGTTAGATCCATCATCAATCCAACAATTTCATGTATATTTAAATTCAACCATAGCCAACCAATTCATGAAAAAAAAACAAATTACTTCATTCATAAACATTCCATCAATAAGTTGTTTACAAAACCCAATACCCTAGAACTCATACCTTGGAGTGAATTGTCATTCATAGATCTTGAAATTTTAGAGGTTACCTCATAAGGTTTATTAGGTGTGCATAATGCACACATCAAAAGGAATTTATTTGGTTATAGAAGTAGGGCCCTTATGCCTTTACATCTATTTATGTTAATATAATCACTTGAGTTACACTATAAGTACTCAAAATAATAATAATGTCTACCTCAAACTAAATTTTTATAGCCACCTTTAGAAATACATAAAAACATTAGGTCTGATAAGGGAGTTAGGATAGGACCCCAAGCTCAATCATTCTCTTGAATTAGATAAACCAATATTTCATTATTTTCAATAGCACAAACTCTAACATATCTAAATAGTTATACTACCAACATCATTAGGGCCATGAAATATTTAAAAATAAACCCTAAAAAATATATTCCTTCTTTTTTCCCTTGATAGGTAGAAATGTTGAATAATACATAAAGGCCTTCAAAACTATGCTAAGACTACTAAATGTAACATAAAAAGACATGAAATTCATTATTTTCACTTCAAAGTACAATATGTTTCTATGAATATTATATTAATATCCCATAACGTTCACTTACATATTAGGATCAATTTCAAAACACCTTCCTTGCATTGTTTGGCTAAGTCATGAGTGCAAGTGTTATTTACCAAAACTTTATGAACATAAAAAGAGAATGAAATGAAAAAATATTATACATTAATTATAGGATATAAAATATGTATACACATCTTAAAACTTCATAAAAACCTAATAATACTTTATCCCTTGAAATGTACAAGAATGCCCTAGACCTTATGTCTATTGTTTTTCTACATAGACCTATCAATGTTGATAGATTACCTTTAACTTATGTTGAAGCTATCAATATGGATAAATAATTGAACCCTTAGATGCAATTTTTGGATACACTTAACTTTGGTCCTATTTTTATATATTTCATGCTAATACCAAATGTAAATTAGAATATTATGGCCCAAAACTATAACAAGTCCCATATACCTTTAAACCATGCTTCACCCAATCAACATATTGGATTCCTAAAAAGTTATGTGCCTAAGGAAAAAAATAGAACTATTCCTTGATACCACTATTATAAAGTTTAATATTTCTAATTCCACAAAATAAAAATTGTAATCTTTTAAGAGGATAGTGAAAAAATTAAGTAATGAGTTTCTAGGCATGCATAAATGCATGATAACACTAGAGGATAAAATCCCAATAATATATTTGGATTATAAAGTTATATAATTTATTTCAATAGGTTTGGAAATATTCCATAAAATCAACCACCTAATAGGGTGGCATAAATAAATATCATGGAAGCAAGCCTTCCGAGCTAATGCTAGGGTCATATACGGTACAACATGGTGAGATGGATTCCATAGATTTATACACTACTTTTAAAATATTTTAGAAGGATATGAATAGGTAGGAAGGTTTTATCAATCAAATATATCCATATTTCTCTATTGATCCAAGACATTCTAGTACAAATATGGTCTTTGAGACCTATAATCTTTCATTCCTAGTAGAGGATGATAATGAAGTAGAGTATAATACAAATGAGATCCATGAATTAATATAGTTCAAGAGGAAAACTTATAATCCAAGGGATAATAAACCAATCACTACTAAAACATATATAAATAATAGTGATACCATTTCTCTAGATGCTAAGGCTAAAGACAATACACCTCTTCCCAAGGGAGATGAGTAGTTTTAAACTATAAAACCACATAATAGATGAGGATTCAATATTATTAAATACATGAATAAGACCAAGGATAACATAAGTCTTCATGAGTTATCCTAAATCCTAGATAAAAGATAATTATTGATTTAAGCCTTAACTAGAATTTCATTTACTGATAAGTCAAAATATATGAATGCAAGTGTGATGGTATATAAGGATAATCCTAAAGTACCACTTTTTATATTGAATATCAAAATGTTAGGAAAGAATGTACGTAATCTCTTGGTTGACTTAAATGTTTTAGCTAACATGATATTGATATCCATATGAAAGAATCTAGGTTTGATCCCTGATAATTCAAAGAGATTAGCATTATAATTTTATAAGTATTAAGTACCATGTGTTGGAGAGTTCACTAATGTGCACATACATCTTGTATTTAAACCACATGTATAATATAATATTGATATACTAGTCATGACAATTATATAATATTATGGCATGTTACTGAGCTAAAATTGGTCCAAGACACTGAATAGGTATATGGACACTAATTTTTTTCACATGTGCCTACCCTAGAAATATGTAGCCAACTAGATTTGAGTGTACCATGAACCAGAGATAAAACTTATGATCATAGAGTATAATTCTAAAAATGAAAAGGTTGACATTATATCTTCACATGTAGGTGTGTATACCTTCACTAACATGTGATAACATGATTTGCATGAAAAATAATTGGAAGGTCCTTATCAATCATGAACTATTTATTTTGATGGATCAAAATCAAAATAAGGATTAAGCATTGGCATAGCAATAATCGATCTAGATAAAAATTCATATTTGGATGATTATATATTTTATTCTCCTATATAAATAATAAAGATTATTATAAAGATATAATCCTTAAATTTTAATTCACATTGAAACACAACATCATGTAGTTATAGATATTTGATGACTCAAAGCTATATATTAACTAGAATAGGAATAAGTACTAATGAAAAATCACTTATTTGAATAAGTATGAGAAATGGGCATGGGATGTAATTTATTCTTTTGAATTATTTAACATCAAGACCATCCCAAGGTAACATAATCATATAAAAAAACTTCCAGTAGTTTCATCTACCAATCTAGGCTTCTTCCAAGAATACAAAATTCAAATATTATTTGTAGAGTTTGTTATTCATCCCTTTATCTTGGAAAATGTGGATAACTTACATGATTTTAAGCATGATCAAAAAAAATTCCATTTCATGAGTAGTTTTAGGACTTTTGGATCTCAGCTAATAGATGAGATAGATTTTGAGCTCATGCATATTGAAGACCTAGGAGAAGATGGTATTTTACAATTAAAGTAAAATTACATCCCTCTAGGAATGGTTTCCCTACAACAAGATTTCAATGTAGATACACAAGCTCAAAACTAGAAACATCTCAAAACAACTGAGTCTGATTTCATCAAAAATAATTTGGGAATTGACCAACATCCCTAATATGTGAACACTAGCTTGAGTTGTGCTAAAAGTGAGAAATAAAAATTGATGTTATTGGTAGATTACAAGTATGTGATCACCTAGACATATGATATCTTAAAAGTCTTCAACCATAGAATCAATCACACATACAATCCCATTAAAGACAAAGCATAAACCTTTTAGGTAGAGATAGAGGAAAATTAAACCAATTTTGTAACCCCTCATATAAAAAGATGTGTAAAATCCACTAAATTCCAACAAATTATTTATAATTAAGAATTATACTTGGGTATCCAACCTACTACCTATCATAAATAAAAATAAATAAATTATACTCTATAATAATTTCATAAACTTGAATAGAGCATCAAAGAAAGATAATTATCCATATTTTCATTGTATGATGTGCTTAAAATGGTAGGTGGTTATGAGATTATATCATATTTAGATGGATTTTTAGGGTATAACCAATTACTAATAGAAGTGTAAGAATGGATGAAGACTACCTTTACCACTAAGTGTGGAGATTTTACATATAAAAGGATGGTTTTCGTCTTAATTAATGAAGGAGAATCATTCCAGAGAGAAATGAAATTTTCCTTTGAGAGACTAGTGGGAAAATACATTGTAATTCATATGGATGAATTGATAGTGTATTCCAAAGATAGAGTTGATCATGTGGACAATATACATAAAGTATTTGATATATGTAGAAGATATGGAATCACCCTTAATCTAAAGAAGATTATCTTCAAAGTTACTAAAGGGAAATTATTAGACCATTCCATAATTAAATATGGGATATCCGTTGTTCTATAATGATTTCAAGCCATCTCCAAGTTGACTCCTCCCAACAATAAGGAGTTAAAGTCATTATTTGGTAAGATTAAATTTGTAGGGATATTCATTTTTTATTTCACAAAGATTTTCAAGACATTGAGTGTTATGCTAATGTAAGATGTCAAGATAGATTAGAAAACATAGGCTAAGATATATTTTAAGACATCAAGACTACCATTGATCAAGCTCCAGTCCTGATCAACCTAGAATTTAATAAATATTTTTATCTTTATTCATTCAATTTAAAACATACTAGAAATATTTTACTTACATAAAAGGTTGAAGATAAAGAAAATCTCATTTCCTTCATTAAAACCAATTTGAAGGATACATAATTGAAATACTCTATGATAGACAAATAAAACATATACATTCATCAAGGATATGACAAATTTCGTGCATTACATTCTTAGGAATAACATATAAATTATTATTTCAGACTTAATTGTCAAGATCACACATGGAAATAATGAATTGGGTGAAAGAAGAGGAAAATGAATGGTTAAAATTTAGAAGTTTGATCTTTATATCAGACCATCAAATATGTTAAGAGGCTAGGGAGTCATCTATCTGATGACTAAGACTAATCTACTAATTATTATTGGTGGTAAATGGTGAACTTAGATAATCCATTATTTTCTCACAATAACATGTCCTCATACAATAAACAAAGAGTAGAGGTGATCCCTCAAGCTTAAATCAACTCATTACATGATCAAGAAATGAGTTTTATATAGGAAAAATTATTAAGGAATTTACCTAAGATGCATTTCAAAAGAGAAAGTTGTGAACATCGTAGATAACTTACATGAGAAGATAGGCAATGGGCATCCCTAAATTAACATAAATCATATAATTTTTAGGATGGGGTACTATTGGCATATAATATTCAAAGATGCACACAACCACATAAAGACTTGCCATGAATGCTAGGTATTTAGGAATAGAGAATTGAATGTTATCATGTCTTTACAACCAACCATTGAAGGATGTCATTTTTTCTAATGGGGTCTTGACTTTACTGACTTAATTAACCAAAACTCTTCAAAAGGGCACAAGTTTTTCTGAACATCCACTGACTATTTTACTACATGGCCAAAAGTTGTGGCTATTAAGAATTCAAAATCAATTGATGTCATTAAATTTATGGAAGAAAATGTACTGACTAGATTTGGAACTCCCATTTATTTAGTTTATGACAATGGTATATATTTTTAATCTATTAAATTTATAGAATGGGCTTATGGAAGCTAAATCATTATCAATTTTTCTTTGAACCACTATCCATAATGGAATGGATTAGCTAAGTCTACTAAAAATAATATGATATATGACATCAAGAAATCAATGCAATATAGGCCAAGAGAATGACACCTCTTATTGAATTATGCACTTTGAGAAGATAAAACCAAGCTCAAACAAGATATCAAATCTTCACCTTTTCTACTAGTGTATGGAAAACAACCAGTCTTCCCCATTACTCTCAAGATACCAATGCATAAATTCATGAAATAATATATGGAGGAAGATGAAGGAATCTAATTTAGACTACTTGACATAGTATAGATGGAGGACTCAAGAGTTGAAGTACTACATAACTTTAATAAACATTAGGATATTGTCAATAGGTGTTTTGACAAGAGGTACAAGATCAAAGCTTTAAAGATTTTAGACCTAGTGCTTTTGTTAGGAAAGGCACATGATAAAAATGGAAAACATGATAAGTTCACTCCTTCATAGATTATACCATATTAAATATAAAAAATCCTAAGAAACAATGCCTTCCACATAGAGGATGTGCAAGGTAATGACCTCACCTTTTTAGTTAATGGAATTTTTTTGAAACACTATTTCATGGATACTTCAACTAAAGATGTCTTTTAATGACTATAAGTGGATATCTATATGTAGTATTATAGTAAATTTCCTAGTTTCTATAATTGATTTTCTACTTTCTAGGTTAATCTTTAATGTTTTCCTATATTAGCATTTCCTATTTTTTGCATTTGATTTTAGTAGATTACTTATTACGATTTCTAGGTTAGTTTTATAAAATTATAGAATAAATCTAATTAATTTCCCACATTGATGTTATAAAATACTATAAAAAAACAAGGAGATGATATAAAAGGATGCAAAATTATTATTCACAAGGACTTTATTTTTTTAGGACTTGATCTTTTTGGATTAAGGTATGTGTTATGATCAAACTAGGTTCTACCTAGACCAAACAAGTTTACTAGACCCTTGGGATTTACACTGATATAATCATGCAAATTATGTATAAATAACTTCCACCTCAAAATATTAATTTCACTATTACATTTGGAAATAAGGATGGGAGATAATAAACATATAAATGGAGACACATTGATAGATATGTATTGATCAGAATGTGTTTTTCCAATACATACACCCAGCCAATGGTGATTCCCAACCCTTCTATAAAATTTTCAAAAAAAATCATACAAATCAATAGAATATGGGTGATTCAAGAAATATCTACAAGGGCTATGGATGCATGGATATAATTTGATAAATTCTTTTATTGGAATTAGAGTTATCTTTGTCGAGGATAAAGATGCATGGATGGTAGTAGAACAATGCCTAGGCTTCCCTTACTATTTGGTTATAAAATATGAAGTCAGTATGAAATATAAAATGTTTATCTATGACTTTGTCAAAAATCTCATTAAAAAGGGTAATTAATTTCATTAAATCACACACAAAATTAAGAATCTTTTCTAAGCAGATGGTTTGCATATTCTTTTTTATTAGATCTAAAATTTTGTTATGGTGCATTTATAAGATTCTAGGTTCTCAAATACTCAAGAGTATTTTCCCCACTAATTCACCATTTTTTGTGACCTAAAACACACATCCCATTTTAAATTTAAAATAGGTACCCACTTTTTATTTAATACTCTTACTTAGGGGCATATAAAACATAAGTCTATGACATGTGAGATGAAAAGCATAAAATTCAAGAATTTATCAAACGCTTAAAAGAATTTATATGCGCCTATTGATTTTTTATTTACATGAGGTTATCTAAAAGGATTTATTTTTGAGTTTGTATAATTTTTATAATTTAAAGAGAATCTAAGTTGTGTATAAGTTATATTATGTTATTTACTTTTTGCCTTTAGTTTTCCTTCAATGGAGTATAAATGTACATGTTTGATTTATGATTTAATGGATAACCAAAATAATGTGTTTTTATTTTAATTATTTATTTGTATTTTTATGTATTACTTAGTTTATTCAATGATTATTTATTTATTGTACCCTCCCAGAACTCATATACTTTTGGCACACATCATCCCACGTACCCAATGCCTAAGTGAAAAGTGCAAGTCATCCTAGTAAATTGATGGAGATGTCAACAAAAACTATTGAATGGATAGTATTAGGTAAGTGCGCCACTTATATTTGTCCATGTGTCATCATCCCACCAACCTTGAGGTGACATCATAAAATCATTTTTTAAATAATGTCATGGGAAAGTATATCATCAAGACCTACCTATGAGTGATCATACCACTAACGTTATAATGATGTCAATATAATGCCTTATGGAATGTACGAATCAAGTGGATCTTTGAGATCCATTCACATGTCATCATCCCACTAACATGTAGATGAAAGAATAATGTAAATCAAACTATTGTACCACTATGATCAAAATGGTGACACATATAAATGTGTTCCTTAGGGCCACATAAGTAAATAATATTGACATGATTACTAATATTAAAATCATAAAAAATATACATATGTCATATTATGATGTGTAAGCACTAATGAACAAGTAAAATAACCTATAGGGTATTAAAGTCTATGGAAATATGTGTTATGAAATTCAAATGGAAATCATAGGCAAGTAATGGAGTGAAATTCTGTGAAACCATTAATTCACACAAATTGATAAATTAATGCATTCAATTCCCAAATCTAATACATCTAAAGAAATTATATTTAGAGTTGTGATATTCAATTTAATCACATTACCTTTAAATCTATAAAATTAAAATTATGAATTTAGAGCTCTATTTCAACCAAGCTATAACTTATTTTGTATATAAAGAGGCACTTTCAAGCCATAAATTCAATGGCATACTCATCTTGTATCCCAGTTCCTTCTACATACTCAATTACAAGATCAATTGAATAAACTAATACAAAATTTGATTTAACAACTCTAAACCATGATTTCAAGCATTATTCCACCATTTGTGATGTGTTAAATATGATTGAGTACATAAGATCAAGGATCAACTATTAATCAGCACACCAAGGTATAAGGATGACCTACTAGAAATAAAATGGGTTGATCTACAAAATGAATCAAACAAATCAGAGGTAATGCCTTGCATTGACCTATTATTTGAATTATTTATTAATGGTAAAGTCTCTTAGAAGATATTATATTTCATACTCAATAAAAATAAAGTATAATATATAAGTGGAAATTCCTTCAAGAGATATTATAGGATCCTTGTATATGAAATGACCTATATGTAGGAAATGGTGAATTTATGGATAATTACCAACAAAATCACTAACAAGTTGTAAGAATGGGATGGTAACCCACATAACTCTATATTTTAAATACCTAATGCTATCACCATTACTATCTTCATACTAGGGGTGATAATTTTTATGGCCTTACTAAATTTAATATATGGTTTCTCAACCATTTATTATGTCAATGAGATACAAATTCCATTTCTAGACATTATTTTGATCTACAACAAAATCATGGATTTGGGAGAGATTATTATCTCTAACTTGATAATTTGAATAAAAATTTGTCATGTTTTTTAGATGTAAACTTATACATTATGTCCTATGTGGTAGATGTTTTGATTGCAATTGCGCATTCATCATATGATGAACACTAGAAACCATCCACAAAATATCCCAATACTAGTATTCGTGATGAATTTAATTTCCTTCATGTGCATGGATTCATAAAGAATATGAAAATACTTTCAAAGTATTTTTATCCTATGTTATATCAAACAATATATGGTAATAATATGACCTATATCTCAAACCCTATAAACAAGACCATTTTGTACATGGGTGAATATTGGTTCTATCCTGAACACACTATAATCAAGATAGAAGGCACTAAGGCACTCCCTTTTTACCTATCATGGATTGTGATTGATAAATTAGATAAACTAGTAATTAATACTCAATCAGTTGATAATTTTGATTTGGAATTAATAAATTCTAAGTAAGCATTTATCCATCTAACCCCTCTTAGCATTGAAAGAATGCAATATACAAGGTGGGATCACTTACAATCTATTGAAAAAATAAGCATGCATTATGGATTGAACTAGGCACCATTCAGGTATTAATACCCTAGGAAAATTTTTAGAACACATAAATAAATATGAAAGGAAAGTGAGAATAAATTATGGGTATCAATCCTATGATCATGAAAGTGTATTCATGAATGCAGAGGATAACACTAAAGTATCAATAAGAATGCACAGGGTAAATATGGAAATGATTTTAGTGTATAGTATCTAGTATGATCCCATAATTATTGAAGTGGACACTAAAAAATTAATAACGAACAATGGCTTTCCAAACCTATTCATGGACCTCATCCACATGAAGAAGAAGAAATGAAAGAACAAGTACACCTATCTTGGGATGTTTACATTAAAGAAAAATTTGGTATTGCTCAAATCTCCCCTACATATATAGTTTTTGATACTTCTCGTCAATGCATAAATGAAGAGGATGAACTTGAAATTTCCAACACATTATTTACACTTTTCTCCATGCTTCTTCTACCTCTATTACCCATAGTACAAAGATTAAGTCTGTCTACTTTCTCATCACATGTTTCTGTTGTTTATCCCCTATTTCACCACATATTATGATAATAAAACCTTCATTATTAATGCTTAAATCCAATATATTTCCATCTTCACCATCCATCATTCCTGTAGTGGTCACCACTCCTCCCACATTTTTAATATCTACTATCCCTACAACCCCTTAATCTCCCATTCCACCTTTTATAGGTCCAAATTCTATTGATAACAAACTAATAATTAAGTATATAAGGAATCTTAAGGCTCATCTTATTTCACCCTATAAGTTGGAGGTATAAGAGAAACTTTAAAAAATACCAAAAGAAAAGGAGGATATAAGAAAGGGTAGACCTAGGTTTGAACCAATTGATATTTATGATTGTGAGGAAAAAAATGGGGTGATGAATAAGAATGGGTGACAAAGACTGGCACTAAAGAAATATATTATGTTAATGAAACAACTAAGCTAAAGGAAGATGATGAATGGATGATGAAGGAAAGCACTAAGTGTAGAGGAATTGAAAAGTTAGTAGAATATGAATAGGCTGACTAAGGAGATGTTAACTCAGTATCCACATAATTAGTTTTGAATGAGGAAGGAGATGAAAATGAGGAGGTAGAGTCAAGAAAAAGACTCCAACATTGAATCAATCATTAATTACACATCCAATCTCTCCACCTTAGGCTACTATATAGAGAACTAAAACAACTAGT
Organism: Torreya grandis; assembly: GCA_037957365.1. Lineage (NCBI taxonomy): Eukaryota > Viridiplantae > Streptophyta > Pinopsida > Cupressales > Taxaceae > Torreya > Torreya grandis. The sequence continues at coordinate 3,392,894 of JARHVA010001083.1, forward strand.
GCCCCAGTTATCTCCCCTTAGATTGTAAGTCATAAAATTATTTGTTATTTAAGTATTTACTCTTTTAATACATCTATAATTAGCATGATGGATTGTTTGCATTAATTAAATTCATTAATATAAATAAATAAACCATGGGTAGTTACAATTCTAATTTTTCCTACCACAACATATTCTACTACTAAGGATCCCATCACTACTATTATCACTATGTGGGTTGCATACAAATCAACTAAAAATTATTTAAAAAATATGATTATCACCCAAATGACCTATTAATTCTTTAGTGGAACCATTATTAAATCCCCTAAGCCATCAAATAGAGTACATATCGAAAACTTGGTGTCCACTACATTTTTTCCATGTAAGACACCCTTATTAGGTCATACACATAGCTATAAATACCCATTGCCAAATCTTCTCAAACTCATTCACCTGTAGTTTTAGTAAATAGAGTATTATATAAGATCAATTATATAATTTTTATGAAATTCCTTATTGGATCAAGTGATTACAACATGAATAATAAGGAAGGCAATTCCTAGTGATTATCGAGAAACCTAATGTCAAATTCCATTTTGATAGGTAGACTAATACCTTGGTAAAGGCTATAATATATATTATGGTTACTTATGGGAAATAAGTTAAGTTGAAACATAGAGAAGACGTATTCTATATAATTAAAAAAAAAATTGAACCCCTTAGATCTAGATAGATACAAAGAAAATCAATACATATTTGTGGATGCTACCAGGGGAGTGATAAAGGAAATGTTTAGAAGATTTAAACAACCTATTTAGAGGCTAAAAAAGATAAGAACCATTAAGGATCCTAAGGATATTATATATAATTTACAAGGGGTAGCTATAAATATTTATCACATTATTTATCTAATAAAGTCTGTAAATCCATATCTCAACCTAAATGGTGGGACATCCTTCATTTGTTCAATAAAATCAAGTAATTTTATGTCAATATTTGATTCATAATCCAAGAAATGAATAATATAACTTATGCCCATTTAATTATGATAAAAAATCTAATGTTGTGTGGGAATAAAGCTACATTTATACCTAAAATCACACATTACTTGAATGGCATTAGGAGATGTGAACTCTCATGCAATAATTTTCTAATCAAGAAAGAGAAAAAGTCTCTATTATGTAAGATATGAGAGTCACTAAAGTAAGCACTCTTCATGAAATATTGGTCATGAAACCCATTTTTTATAATCACCTATGAATAGTTACCAAAAAAAATTGGGAAGAGATTAAAGGCATGATCTATAGAACTAATGATGAAATAATGAGACTAGTAAATTTTATTAGGATCTGAATCATTAAAATTGAGACACTTTATGCAGGGATCAAGGATACATTGGTTACACATTAGAATTCGATGGAAAATATCTAAAAGTTATTCAATATATATTTTCTTGATTATGAAAGTATAAATATAATATTCTAATACAACCATAAATTATATTTATAGATGGAAACAACTAAGTAATTAACTTCAAAAATGGGGGAAACACAACCACCTCTTCAAAGTACTCAATTTATGAAATACATACTAGTGAATGCATATAGATAGGGACCCCCTATGTGACACTTATAGCAAGGCCTACTAAAACTAAAAAAAATTAAAATCTGTGTGTATTTGTAGTGATAGTTCTAGTTTTAGGTGTAACTCTAGTTACATCAAATTTTCCATCTATTTTAGTTGATAAAACTATTGTTCCATGATATTCTTCTACTAGTAGTGACACATCAATACATTTCCAAGTATACATATGTATTTTCATGTTTGGCTAATTTGGAGTGTTAGTTCCTAATTTAGTTTTCATGTATATATTTTATTATAATTGAAGTATTCTATTCTAGGGAATTACCATTACACATGCATGCTTTACATGAAATTTGGCACATGGTGATATTTTTGGGCATTCATTTTTAGAATTAACTTGAGATATGAGGCCTTCCCTATCCAAATATTATACATATTTGTATCCTCTCAATACCAAATGGAGGAGAATTTTGTCTATTTAAATCAATAGGAAATTATTAGTAAAGTTCAACAATTGATCTCGATGTGAAAATCTTGATTCTTCTCCAAACTTATAGATTATATAAAAAGTGATGTCATTCTAGTATCTTAGTTTTCTGGTTGTACATGATTTGTATTTTCAATACAATTATTATTGTGTTATTGTTGATTTGAATTTATTTTTGTATGTTAATCATAGTCCCCTTGTAGATGTGCTAATGAAATCTTGAAAATGTGACAACCTTTGATTATACATGTTTAAGTTTACTATATTTATTATTTATTTAGATGTCTAATTTTTCTTGATTCTTGGTGTGCTCCTAGTAAATTTCAATAAACTATGGTTTATGATTACTTCTCCAACCTTTTGTTCAAGTTCTTGTTTAGAGAGGTTTCATTTTTCTTGACCCACATGCCTTCTTTTCTACCTTACCTTTCCCTATTTTTTGAGTTTATTTTGGTCCTACCTACTTTAGGTTAGATCCATCATCAATCCATCCATCTCAAGTAGATTAATATTCATCCATATCCAACCCATTCATGGAAAAAAATGTCTTTATTTCATGGCTATTCCATCAATAAGCTATTTACAAAATCCAATATCCCAAAAATCATGCCTTGGATTGAATCTTCATTCATAGATCCTAAAATGTTAGAGGCCACCTCATAAATTTTATATGGTGTGCATATAACCCAAATAAACACCAATAAATGACTATATGTTTCAATATAGGACCATGATTTATATTTTGGCAAATCCCATGGATGAAAATGATTTAGATTATAGATTTAATAATTTTTATTTATCTTCTTTGTGATTCTATTATATTGAAGAGATTGAAATTATTTAATGAAGTATTCCATAAAATTATAGATTAATAATATATGATCATGTATTTTAATAAGATAATGTATGTGGATAATTCCCAAATATTTCAAAATAAAATTTCAAAATAAAATCAAATTACAAGGTCAATCAAATGATGTTAAGAATGAGGCAAAAAAATAGTTAATGCAGTTTCAAACCTACTAATTGGCTTGTTTTATCCAACCAAAAAATTAGGTAATATTCAATATTGCCATACCCTCTTCATAAGATCCATCAAAATTTACTTGAGTACAAATTTATATTTCTCCCTCCAGCTAAATAGGTTGATATGAGAATAAATATACATAATGGACACGATAGTAATGTATATTTTGACTACATGTATGCTTAGGGCCTTCTAAAAATAGACTATTTATGCTATATCATAATATTTATAATCTAATTAATGATAAAACTATTTATATTAACACACATATTAATTATTTAGGACCACAACCAAATGGGAAGGCAAAGTTGAAAATATGTTTTGATCCCTTTCCAAATCATTCATCAACATAAACTAAGGATAATTATAAGGTGCATATGAAATATAATGCACATCCTCATATTTAGACATATGATCACCCATTAGAAAATATTATTGGTAAACTCATATTCATCTCTATAAAAAACCTATAATTAAATTTACTAATATTGATATTATAGACAATGATCCTACTTGTACATCATTATTTGTACAAGCTTAGTCAACTAAAAACCTATAGATAGTGTAATTTTATACAATGGTTTAAGTAAAAAAAATGTATTTTAACTCTTATTAATACTCTTAGATATACACATGAGTATTTTGTGGATACCCAAAACATATTCAAATGATATGATGGAAATAAACATAACCCTCTTTGGCATAAATCTCTAGACTAGAAAATAAATTTTTATTTTTTAAAAAGTTTACCATATGAAAATTAATAAAATTTAAAATTTAACTCCTTATTCTACCCAAAAAAACTATTTATTCATAATCTAGAAAATTAGGAGGACCAAAGATCTGAAACTTAACCACATTTTATAGTTCATGATATACACCGCACAAAAAATAGGATTTTTTCTTGAATAATGTAGGAGCATCATTCTTAGGGAGAAAATTTTAAAATTTTTGGATTATTTTGCATTGAATCAGGTTTATGGATTATTTGGATACCATTAAAATGCCTCAAACATTCTTATTTTACATTTTGATAGTTTATCAGTGTAACTAGTTAGTCTAAGTTTTTAAATTTTAATTTCCCACCAAAACTTGTATGTTTAAAATTTTGAATTTCTAGTTATTTCTAGGAATTTTATGGGTAAATAAATGTTTAAATAATCATGTGAATAGGTTAAAAATGTTATTAGAGACCCATAAAATCAATTCAAAGTTTCTAAGGTGATATATGTTTCAAAAATTCACTTTTGGTGTTTTTTTTCACCTTTCAAAAAGAGGCAAGTAACATTGACAACCTTATCCAAGAAAGTTGAGAAATGGTTATATTAATATAAAACGAATTAATTTTAAAATTATAGTAAGTTAATTATTTTTATTAGATCAATAATTAAAATAAAATAAAATAGAATAAGACAAACCCTATTTTAGAACTGTGTATTGAGACCCATGTTGTGGTGTGCTTTGTTTAAATGGTAGACTAAGATTTTTAATTATGATGATCAATAAATTTGGATATTAATTATACACATATTTTATGTATTAATTATGTATTTGGTACCACAAATAATAAGTTATATAATCCATTTTTTCCATTATCCAAGGATATAACATGCAGACCCCTATTTTGGGAGTCTTTTTGGTTATGTGCAGATTATGTGTAAACTTTCTGATTGAATGATATTTTTTTCAATTAACACTATATTATAAATATGTAAATAGACGTTTGAAATTATATTAGAAATTTTATGCTCAAGAGGAGGTCACAAACATTTTTCATTGCTTAAAAATTGGTTACAAACCTTGTTTATTGTTATAGTCTTTGTATGAGTTAAAGGTGATTGTATCTTTGAAGGAAATGAACCATAAACTATATATAAAGATATTGAAGACAAAAATTTTAGTATATTTATAATTTTTATAAATTTTTCTTTATTATTGTTTGGTTTTGTATCCCTTTTTTCAATCTAGATAGGAACATAGTCTTGTAGGTGCATGTTTACTTTCATAGTCAAGTGAATTAATCCTTGAAAACCTATGAAACTTGGTTAATTGTGAGAAAAAAACACTTTTAATAGACATCTATGAAGTTAATACAAACCTTAAAAAGTATATTTGGACCCTTGAAACATCTTATAGCCCTCACAGTGGAATTTTGAATGCTCTTAGTTGGTTATACGGTCTAACAAGGCCTAATTTAGGGTTTTATGAATATCTCACATTGCAACCATAAAAATTTATCAAAAACTTGTATTTTGAGTAATATTGACATGATATAATATATGTTTGAGGTATAAAAATTATGTATGCATGGTAGTATGGATTTTCTAGTGAAGGAAGGTGCATTAGGCCTAGAGAGGGCTAGTTAAAAGGGCTAAAAGTTGGAAAGTGAACCTATTGAATGAATTGAGCATTTAAATTTGAAAAAATTGTATATTTACATAAATGGTTCTCATAAGTATCATTTTTTCCCTATAAACATTGTAATTTGTTTATACCATAAAGAAAATAATCAAAGCAGGGCTGTAAGAAGGGTCAAGTACATTATGTAATTGGTAAAGATTTGTAAGTAGAAACTTTTCAAAGGGAAAATATACATAATTTTAGTATAAAATACAAACTTTCATACCTGAGAACAAGTGGGAGAGATAATATTCTTTGGTAAAGATAACAACTAATACTTGTTTGATAAATTGCCTACACAAGGTTCAAAATGCCACTTAGGAGAAGCAGAGGTGCAACAGGGAACCAAGGGAACCAAGATGCTCTATGGATAGAGATAAGATACATGATAATAAGCTTTGATGTAAGGATAAATACTATATGTAAATATACAAAATAAGAGGAGTTCTAACAAGGGACTTGAGTGACAGGTAAAATGAGCCATAAGAACAAAAAGACGTAGAGGGAGAAGAGATAGTTGAAAGACCTAAAGATCAAGTTGTAGAGAAAATAATGAAGGTGATCATGAGATAAGGTTAAAAACCAAAGGTGTAATTACCCACATATTCAAGTGGTTTTGATGGAGATTAACTCATGGATTAAGTGAACGAGTTAGATAAATACTCTGATTATGAAGAGGTACCTGATGATAAGAAGGTCAAGTTTATGAAAACTAAGTTGAAAGGGAAGGATTAATTTTGGTGGGACTTCACAAAAGATGAGAGAAGTAGTAAGGGGAAGAATAAGATCACTTATTGGGATAGAATGGTTGCTAATCTCAAATCAAATTTCTTGTTAGGTGATCATGAGACAAATTTGTTTACACAATTGTGAGCTTTGAGGCAATTTTTTTTTTTAAAAGTGCATTATTTTTTGTATACTTTGTCATGGTGATATCATTTTCCTCATTTTATATTAGAGAATTATATTTTCATCATGTGGTCATTCTTTGGACATTGTAAGCTTCCATTGTAAGCAATTTTCATATGTAAACGCGTTGAAATAAATAATCTCATTGTAATATGGGAAAATATATTGTAAGGGGAGTTAGGAAATGAGTGTGAAGGCATACATGGAGGAGTTATATAAGCTAACCATAAGATATTTTCATGTTGAGGAGGATAAAGGGAACGTTACAAGGTGATTGAATGGTTTAAGGTACAATGTCCAAGATGAGTTAGCACATGTGAACCCAATAACACTAGAGGAGTGCTATCAATTTGCACTCAATGATAAAGATAAGTTGAATATAATGAATAATAAATAGAATATATTAAGTGGAAATAATTTAAAAGGTAGAGGACAACAAGGGAAAAAAATACCTCAAAAATGAATCTTCAAAGTTAATCAAGTAATTTTCAAGAGTAGTCCACTCAATAAAGAGGTGGATTTAGAGGTAAGAGACCTTATAATAAAGGTGTATATTCATCAAGGGATATAGGATCTAGTGAATTTACAAGAAAGTGATTTAAGTGTAACAATTATGTTAGACATAAGCATTGGGAGTGTCCAGAGGACTAGCTAGTAATAATCCCAAGGAATGAAAGAAGAAATAATATTGCACAAGGAGGAGATGAAGATAGTGTTTGCTCTCCATCACAAATGGTAGAGCCTAAAGTGGGAGAATCGTTTCTCCTATGAAGGGTGATAATCAAGACACCCAAAGAGAAGGAACCACCACAAAGAAAAACTCTCTTTAGGACATCATGCAAATTCCAAGTTAAGTGTTGTAAGATGGTCATTAATTTTAAAAGTATGGACAAAATTATTTCAATAGAAATGGTTAACAAGATTGGGCTAAAGAAACTACCTCACCCCACTCCATATAAGGTGTATTGATTTAATAAGGGACAAAAAATATTGGTGAGTGATAAAATTTGGGTAGAATTTCAAATTGGAATATATAAGGATATGGTGATTTATGATGTTATCCCCATCAATGTGTGCCATGTGATTTTGGGAAGCCCTTGGAAATATGGTAGACAAACTACTTATGATGGAAGAAATAATATGTATACCTTTAAAAAGGATGGATTTAGTTACACTTTGTTTCCCTTGAAGGATGAAAATAATGATCAACAAGTTGGTTCACATGTCATGATGGTAAGTGGAAAAGAGCTCTTGAATGTCATGCATGAAGAAGAGATATGATTTGATTTATCCATTAAGCCTAATACTATTATGAAAACTAGTAAAATAAGTGAGATTCCCCTAGACATTTAAAAAATGTTAGAAAGGTATGATGATATAGTTGCTGATGAGTTACCCAACACATTGCCACTAATGAGGAGCATAACACACCATATAGAATTTGGAGTTGGAGAAAATATACTAAACATGTTTCTATATAAAATGACCCAAAAATAAAATGATTACATTAAAATGCAAGTGAAATATTTGATTGACAAAGGGCTTATCAAAGAGAGCTTGAGCCCATGTGTAGTACCCATAGTGTTGGTGCCAAAGAAGGAAGGTGAGTGGAGGATATGCATTTATTATAGGGCCATAAATAAAATAAATATAATGTATAGGTTTACACTTCTTAGGATGTGGGATTTTATTGATTTATTGAGTGGAGCAAGCTATTTTTCTAAGATAGACCTCAAGAGTGGATACTACCAAATAAGGATTAGGCAAGATGATGCTTGGAAGACTACTTTTAAGATGAATGAAGGTTTTTATGAATGGTTGGTCATGCCATTTGGTTTGATTAATGCACTTAGTAATTTTATGAGATTAATGAATGAGGTTGTAAAATATTTCATAGGTAAGTTTGTAGTAATTTATCTAGATGATATACTAATTTACAACCAAACCAAAGATGAACATCTTCATCATTTAGATTTAGTGATATGAAGGCTACAAGAAGAGAGGTTATTGATAATTTTCAAGAAGTGTGACTTCATGAAAAGGAAACTATTGTACTTTGGGTTCATAATTTCATAAGGCATGATAAAATTGGATAAGAACAAGGTGAAGGCAATCATGGAGTGGTCAACACCTAGGATAATAAGAGAGATAAGAAGTTTTCATGGTTTGGTAAGTTTTAATAGGAAGCTCATAATAAAATTTAGTGGAATATGTGCTCTTATCATTGATACTATCAAGGGTGACAAGAAAAACTTTGTTTAGAATGATCAATTAGAAAAACATTTTCAATATTTAAAGAAAATAATCATGGAGCAGTGCATACTAGAATTGCTAGACTTCAACAAAGTGTTCCATATAGAGTGTGATGAAAGTGTTGTACCCATAGGGGTTATCCTAATCTAAAAGGTCAGACCTATAACATACTTTAGTGATAATTTGAATGATGTTAAGAATAGGTATTCATCCTATGACTTGGAGTTCTATGTAATGGTATAAGCATTGAAAAAGTGGAGGCATTATCTTATGTAAAAGGAGTTAATAGTATACATAGATAACCATTCACTTTAGATCATATATAATCAACCTACGTTTAACCAAATACATGTCAAATGAGTGGAGTACATGCAAAAATTTACCTTCACCATCAATCATAAACAAGGAAAAAGAAATAAAGTGACAAATACATTGAGTAAGATGGCCTTATTGGTGCATGAAATTCATTTAGAGAGTGTATTAATCTAAGTACTCAAGGAATTATATGAGGATGGTGAGGAATTTAAGGAAGCATACCATGCAAGAAATCACCCAAGTGCACTCAACAAGGATCCATGGTTAGATTATGCAGTTCAAGATGGATTGTTGTTCAAGGGAGTGTAGTTGTTTTTACAAATAGATAAATAAGAGGAAATTTGATCCAAGAGAAGCATATTGGAATCATGGTAGGCCATTTTGGGCCTAACAATATAATGGAGTTGCTCACTAGGAACTACTCTTGGCCTAAAATGAAAGCATAAGTATGAAGGTATGTAGAAAAGTGTAAAATTCATCAATTATCCAAGGGTAAGATTACTAATGTAGGTTTGTATCATTTCCTAACAATCCCAAATAGTCCTTTGGAATCCATCAATATGGATTTTATGATGGGATTACCTAGAACACAAAGGGGTTTTGATTTAGTTTTTATAATTATTAATAAATTCTCTAAAATGACACATTTTATACCATTTATAACTACTAATGATGCAACACATGTGGCTATTTTGTTCTTTAAGGAGGTTTTGAGGCTTCATGGATTGCCTATGAGCATTATTTCAGATAGGGACACCAAGTTTTCTAGTCACTTTTGTAGGACACTATGAAAAAAATTTAGGCACTAATTTGAGTTTTAGTTCAACTTACCACCCTCATAAATATGGTCACACTAAGGTGGTAAGTATAATCCTAGGGAACTTGTTGATGTGTTTTTATAAAGACCATCCCAAGCAGTGGTATCTTGTGGTGTCTCAAACAAAATTTTCTTACAATGATTCTACCAATAGGAGCATTGGTATGAGTCCAATATAGGTAATATATAGAATGAAGCCAAGAGGTGTATTTTAGGTTAGATATATAAAACATATGGGTAATATAAGTGTTAAATCTGAGGAGTTTGTAATGGCAATGAAAGAGGTAAATGAATAGGTGAAAAAACATTAGGAATATAGTGTTAAAATGTACAAAAAGTAGATATATTTGATTAGGAGAGAATTAAATTTCTAGGTTAGAGACTTAGTCCTAGATCATCTAAGGAAACAAAGGTTTCAAAAGGGTGAATACAATAAGCTAAAAGTGAAGAAGTGAGGTCCTTACAAGATTCTCAAGAAGTTTACCAATAATGCATACAAATTGGTGTTGCTTAGTGGAGTTAGAATTTCACCTATATTCAATGTTTCAAATTTGTATCCTTACAAAGAAGGAGATGAAGGAGAGAACATATTAGATGAATCAGTTACAATAGGTCCAGATTGGGCACAATATTTGCCTAAGGCCAATATAGAGGAATTGGAATGCATATTGGATAAATAGGTGACTAAAATGACCAAAGACAAGAAGAATTTCAAGTATGTGGCTAAGTGGAGCAACCATAGCATAGATTATGCCATGTGGATGACTGATAATTACATAATAAAGAGAGGGAGTACTCTAAAAACACTCATGGGTAGAAGCCCATGACTTTTCTTTTCCTTCCTTGGGAGTATGATGTAGGAGCATCACTCTTAGGGAGAAAATTATGCAAATTTTGGCTTGTTTTACATTGAATCAGGTTTAGTAATGCATTGGATGGAATTATAAGTCCTAAAGCATATTTATTTTAAATTTCTATAGTTTAGGAGTAAAATTAGTTAATCCAAGTTTTTAAATTTTGATTTCCCACCAAAACTTGTAAGTTTAAGAATTTTAATTTCTCGTTGTTTCTAAGACTTATAGGCATATATAAATGTTCACATAAACTTGTGAATAGGTTAAAAATTTGATGAGATACCCATTAAATAAATTTATAGGGTCTAAGGTTATATATGTTTTAGAAATCACTTTTGGTGTTTTTGTCACCTTTCAAAAAGAGGCAAGTAACACTAACCACCTCATCCAAAAAAGTGGATAAATGGTTATCTTCTTATAAAAGGCATGAATTTTATAATTATAATAATTTATTGTGTATTCTTGGACCAATAATTGTAATAAAATAAAAAATAAGATAACCCTATTTAAGAACTGCATATTAAGACCCCTGTTATGGTATGCTTTGTTCAAGTGGCAGACTAAGAGTTTCAATTGTGATGATTAATAAAATTGGATAGAAATGTTACACATATCTAAAGGATTATTTATGTGTTTTATACCATAAATTTTAAGGTAGATAATCCATTTTATTCATTATATAAGGATATAATAGGCAAACCCTTATTTTGGGAGTCTTTTTGGTTATGTATAGACTGTGTGTAAACTTTTTGATTAAATGATCTTTGTTTCATTTGACACTATATTATAAATATATAAATAGATGTTTGAATTTTTATAATAAGTTTTATTATTAAAGGATGGTTAAAAACATTTGTCATTTCTCAAAAATTGGTTAGAACCCCTATTTACTATTACAGTTTTTATATGAGTGAAAGGTGATTGTACTCTTTGAAGGAAATGAACCATAAACTATTGATAAAGAGATTTAATACATATAGATGATTATATTGATAATTTTTTAAATTTTTATGGGTTCTTGTTTGGTTTTGAATTCCTTGTTTCCATCTAGACAAGAACATAGTCCTTTAGGTGCATGTTTACTTGTACAATCAAGTGAATTAATCATTGGAAACCTATGAAAATGGGTTAATTATGACCAAAAAACACTTTGAATAATAAATTAAGGTTTATATATACCTTTTAAAATATATTTTTACTCTTGAAACATCTTACATCCCTCATAGTGGAATTTTGAATGCTTTCAGCTGGTTATAGGGTCTAACAAGCCCTAATGTAGGGTTTTGTCAATATCTCACATTAAAATAGTGAAAAATTATCAAAAAGTTATAGTCTGAGTAATATTGACATAATATAATACATTTTAAAGGTTTTATAATTGTATGGACATGGTAGTACATATTTTGAGTGAAGGTGAATTAGGCCTAGAGAGGGCTAGTTGAAATGGCTAAAAGTTGGAAAGTGAACCTATTGAATTAACTGAGTCTTAAAATTTTGTCCATAAGTATATTTACATAAAGGGTACTCATAAATATATATTTTTTTCTTTTTAAACATTTTAATTTTTCCATACCATCAATAAAATAGTCAAAATAGGGCTACAAGAAGGGTCAAGTGCATTATGTAATTAGTAAAGAGTTGTAAGTTGAAACTTTTAAAATGGAACCTCTACATCATTGAAATTTAATAAAAAAAATATTTTGTTATTTCCATTTTTTACTTATAGTTCCTATAAAAAAAATTAATTGTGTAATTTATAAACTTGGAAGAGTTAAGGCATCAGCATTTCCACATTTTGTGAAATTTCCTATGAAAATATTTTCTAAAACTATTTTATTTGAGCCCTTATAAATTTCATATTTATTAAAAAACTTAAAATAAGTGCATCAAAAAGTGTTAAAAATAAAAAATTATGCATGTTTAACAATCATAGTGTTCGGTATATGTGGTGTCTTTGGTTCATGTTTATGATTAAATTCATTTTATTTAAAAATTACATCCAATGATTAACATAGGTAAAAAAAATGAAATATATCACATAGAAATTATAAATATCCAAGGAGAAATAAGCATCATAGTTTCATTCTCAACTTTCCCTCTATTTCCAATTTATAACTATTATTCCATATAAATCTTCAAATATTTAAATTATAAGTATATAGAGAATGTATGTCCATGTATAAGGATTTATCCCTAAGCATTTATCATTGATAAAATTAGTCATGTTCATGTACTATCTAAGTACATTATATCACTTTTCTCTTATGTTTTTTAACATTTATTTCATGCATTTTAGGTATATATAAGGTGTGAGATTATTCCACTTACCACTAAGTATATAAGAAGGTCAAGGATATTGAGAAATTTGATATATTGGTTTAATGGTAGATATAAAGAGAATCATGTTTTAGAAATAAGTAACTAATCTCTCTCACACAAATGGTTTTGTTAAGAATGGATGGAAATTTAGTAATATTTTTTCTATTGAATACACACCTTTACTCATGGTGACCAGTATTATGCATAGAAGATGAAGTGAATATTCACCTAAAATTTTAATATTTTTGTCTAATTTTTGAATACATATTTACATGATAATGCTAAAGATGAACGTATGTTTTACAAAGTGAACTATAAGGTAATATTTATATTTGTGTTTATGGTACTATGTGACATATAACCTTATATCAAATAACTTACCATAACCAAGTATAACAAGTAAAAAATCACTATTATTGATAAATATAAGAATATTAATATCATCATGAAAATAAAATTATATCTTTGACATCTCAAGTTTAATATAAGATAAATTTTAAGCCTTTCTTTGTCAAGTTGAATTATTTTAGGATTTTGTCCTAGAATTGGGTGGTAAATTTTTAGATGAGTCCATAGTACCCATCATCATAAGATAACTACCATGAACTTAAAATATCTTTGTGATGTCCATAAATATATTATAGACCAAACTATCTTTAAAATAATAGTTAATATGTTGTAGTAAGAAGAATCCATACAAACAATATAATAAAATATATAATGTTACATGCAATTACATCACACTAGAAATATTGAAATTGTTTTAGATATAAGCACAATAAATTAAGGATTTAAACATAGATAAACTCAAAAAAATTTCAAACACATCAAAACTATATTCTTTATATTCTTGGATTTCAAAACATTCAGGAGTTGACATGTATAGGAACATCATTCCTATATTCATGGATATTATTTCTCCATTAATATCTCATGTAAATATCTCTAATTATACAAACTCTATATAATATATATTATTATAACTCATAAAAATATATCTAAATAATAATATATTCTAATCTATTATAGTAATATTATTTATAACAATATTTCGATAACTAATTACTACCAAATATAACTGAAAAACAACCTATATGCAATAATGAATTATTACTCTTGTAATTATTCATATTAAGATGTACAAATTACTATGAGGACTAAATATTCTAAATATTCCACCCCCCTAAGTCCTTATATGGTAATTTTTGTTTCATAGGACTTAATTAAAGTAATGAAGGAACATATCAACTTCTTATCAACCATTAACTATCGAGAACACATAAATTGAATTAGTGTGGGAACTTTTAATAAGAACATATACTATCAACCATTCCCTAAAGGAACCACATTAACCTAAATAGTGTGTGAATTTACTAGTAGGAACCATTTGTTAAACTTTCACTCTTGTTTCTAAGAATTAGCATGAACATAATTATATTCCACTACATACTCTTAGGTCTGCATATTACTAATGCAATCTTACTACACATGATCACTACTATGTGAAGGAATGCATCATTTATTTACTTTATGTGACCATATGGATGTGTTACTAGTGTATCATCCCCATTAATAAGTAAGGAAGTCATGGGATATATATAGTAGTTTCTCTCCTAAATGTTACCACATTCTTGTGTTTTTTTAAACATTATTTATGTATTTTCATATATGATAAAATAGGAAATACACCTATTATTTGTTACACATACAAACACATGCTGAAAATAATAAATATATAGTATGCACTACTTTAGCAAGAAGTGCCCATTCATTAGTGGCTAATGAGAGGCATATAAATCCTCCATCTTCCAATAGGTTATTTCTTACTTAGCCAATGAGGTTGTGAAGCCTAGATGCATGAATGTTTTCATGAAGAACCGCGCCACCCCCCCCACCCCCACCCCCCCCCCCCCATAATTCGGAGGTCACGTATAAGTGAAAATACATCCATTTTATAATTTTGATAAAAATGACCCTAAATAGATAAGTAACAATTTTGAATTACACACCAACTATTAATATTTTGAATCTTTTGATGACAAACTTTAAAAACAACTATTTTGAAATTTTGAAATTTTTGATGACATAAACAACTTCTATAGTTATGTCTAAAATTATGATAATAAAAATACAATTAAACTCTAAAAATATGTAATTGATAAAATCAAACCCTTTTTATTTTGACTTTTGACAATATTAACTACTAAAACTATGACACTACTCAAACTTAACCAAAATTATGAGCAAGACTGATCCTCATGTTTAAATATTAAAAGACTTATTGTTCATTGAACAAACATAAAATAAACTACTATCTATACCAAAGATATATAATATATAACCAAAAACAAATGCTTTGGAAACTATGCACAAATAAGTGAATGGAGGATAATATTTCATGGATGATCTTGATAGTTGAATACACTCAGGTGATGTCAAAACTAAAACACAAATACGTATTAAAATTAAAAGCAAAATTGATCTTATAGATAAAATAAGTCACCCTAGGATAGGTCATATGAAGACCACACAAAAATGAAAATGTATTATAGATATATGTCATTTAAAACTAGTTCACCACCCATAAAATGTAGTTCACCATCCAAGGATAAGATCAGAACATATTTTTGAAACTTCCAAGGTAATGAATATATTCAACAAAGATGTCATCGATCTTGTTTATTTGGATCTGTCGGATTGAGTTTGAAGATAATAAGTGATACACATTAGGATGGTTATTTGAAGATATAAGGTGACATCTTTGGAGAGGAAAATGATGTTGGGTCATTATGAAGCATGAAGTCAAAGCAATTGAATCTAGATAGAATGACAAACCAAGCCTCAATATTGATTGATAGCTATGTGGAGATGAGTAGAACATAGGTAATGGAAATTATGCAAAGCAATAAATTGATTTAACATTTGGTATGATCCCTTTTATAAAATTTACTTGGAATTTACAAACAAATACAAATCCTTCTAGATGATTAAGAAAACATAAAAAACTAAACACACTAATCTCAATTGCCTAAAGTCTAATTATCTCATCATTCAGATTAATTAAAAATTGTAATGGCTCTACCCATAAAATTTTTCATGGATCCATTGATTTGATACTAGATATTGAAATTGGTTCAGACTTGAGCACAATATACCAAGTAACCAAACATAGATAAACTCAAAATTATTTCAAACACACCAAGACTATATTCTACATAATATCATATTTTAAAACATTTGGTAGTTTACATATATATATAGATACATCATTCCAATATTCATGGAGATTATTTATCCATTAATATCTCACCCAAATCTCTTTGATTATATAAACTCTATATATGATATATTGTTATAACTCATACATATATATCTAAATAATAATATATTCTAATCTATTATCATAATATTGTTTATAACAATATTTTGATAATTAATTACTACCAAATATAACTAATAAACAACTTATACATTATAATTAATAAAACTAAGGGGAAGATTTTCATGAATCCTTAACACCAATCCTCTAAGTAACATAATTATTAAAATCAACATAAGAAAAAAATTGCTTTCAAAAGGTCTATCATTATAAAGACATGCCATGAAATAAATTATATTTATTAAAATTCATTTACATAAGTATCCTCTATAAATATGAAGCATACCTCATATTAATATCCATAATGATATAAGAAGAAGAATCCATAGTCCACACATATATACAAACATAAGTATTATTCACCACAATACCATGGGAACATTGCTAAAGATAATTGTCATTTAGATAAGGATAATGCATATGTTACATATAGTATTTAGGACATCCATCCTCTTAAATTATTTTAGTATGTGGATTCTAGTGGCATAGGGCACATGACTAGACACAATGATTGGTTCACAACTTTTGAATCTTCATCTTATCAAAGTAATGTGTCTTTAGGAGGTGATACATCATATAGTCTCCAAGGTATAAGATACATCTTGTTACCATTTGGTGATTATAAATGTATAATAATTCACATATTATTTTTTTCCCTAGCCAAAAATATATTATATGTAGATCAATTGATCAGTCAAAGCCTTTTAATTGACTTTGATCATCAAAATGATAAAAAATTGTGTCTCATTTGTGACAAGTATCAAAGCTTAAATTTTTTGTAAGATATTATAGTGTAGATATAATGTTAATGATTGATGTTGTCTAAAAATTCAATCAATATTTAGTTGAAAAATATATTGAGTTAGCTAATTTATAGAAAATAAGGTATGAGCACTTAATTTTTGAGTACCTAGTTTTACTTAGTATACATAACATGGTGAGAGGCCCTCCATCACTCATGAAAAATACCAATATATGTTCTAGTTGTTTATATATAAAATAAAATATAGATCTATTTATCACAAATCCATATTATCCCCATGGTTTACTATATCCAATGCACACTAATCTATATGAGCACAAAGAACTCAATGTTGATAGATTTGATTATTTTTAGATTTTTGTTGATCATACTCCCAAAAAAATGGGTATATTTTTTTTAATACTAAAGATAAATATTTTAAAATATTCAAAGAATTCAAATCCTATGTGGTCTTAGAACTCATGTCCTCCACTTAATACACTAGTAAAGTGTCTTTTGCATTCCTGAAAGCACATGGCATTCATCAAAAAATGACTGAACCTTATTATCCACAAGAGAATGTTGTTGCATAGTGGTGTAATATAATTATTAATAAAATGGTGCATTGTATGATCTAGGAATCCTACTTGCCTTATACATATTGGGCATGAGAATTTTACACAATGGTTTACCTATATAATTGGTCACCCACTAAAGCTTTCAATGGTATTAATCCACCCAAACACATAGACAAAGAATAAACCTTATATATTAATTATTCATGTTTTTGGATTTAAATCATATATTCATATCCCTAAAATTAAGATGAAAAAATATAAAATAAATCATTGGCATGTATTTCTATTGGTTACAGTGAAATATCAAATTCATACAAAGTCATACATTAAAAAACTAAGAAGACATAGATTATAAATGATGTTCTATTTGATGAAATTATGCTTCCAATCCAACCTCCACACATTAACCTAATATATAAATTATATGTATAAAAACATTTAATGTTTTGGTAGTGAGAATGCAGATAATAATGATGCTCAGCTAGGTCCTCCACTACCCACTAATATTGTTTAATATATTCCCAAGTGGTATACAAGTATTATATAAGATGAAACAATATATATAGCCCTATAAAGTTACACTAAATCACCTAAGACTCTTATAATGACCTGTGTAGAGGTGAATTTTTTCCTTATGAGTATAATTACATAGTCATTTGATCCCTCTAATGGTTTGATAATCCCAAGAATCAAATCCTTAAAAAGAGGTGATGGATGTAGAATACTAGTCACTGCTGAGTAAGAAACATGGAAACTTGTTTATATTCCACTAGTAAAGAAACTTATCAGTTATAATTTTATCTCTAAGACCAAGTATAAAGTTTAGTGAAGCATTGAAAAGTACTAGGGATTTTTTTTCAAAGGGATACACATAAAAATAAGGAATTTAATACGAGGAGATATTTGATCTCATAGCCAAGATGAAGACTATAGGAAATGCATTTTCTATGGTTTAAAAAAATTGGATTAAAACTACATTAAATGGATAAAAAGATATCCTTTTTAAATGAATATCCTTAATAAAAAGTCTACATGACCCATAAAATGGTTTTGTCTCATCTAGTCATGAACAAAAGGTATCTATACTCATGAAGTTTATGTATGGGCTCATTAAGCCTCTTATATCCTAGCATATAAATATTGATAAACATCTTGTTCAATATGGATTCCATAGGATCTTGTATGATCCAAACCCCTAACTCAATTAACAAGGAGGAGATTATAATTATAATTTCATATGTAAATGATCTAGTCACCACTTAATAACTCAATTAATATTATTGATGAAATAAAGAGTGATCTCAAATGATATTTTAAAATGATAAATATTGGGATATTGTAGTATTGTATTGGTTTGAAATTATGTAAAATAAGTAACTGAATCTTTGTGTATCAAATTAAGTATGCCAAGACAATGCTCAAGATATTCTAGATGGTGGATTAAAAACATATCACAACACCTATGGTAATTGTATTTCAGTTGTATCATTAAGATCCATCACCACTAGTAAATGACATATCTATATACAATTTATTAGGAGTCCTATTTACTTAACTTAAACTAGGCTATATATTAGCTATGTTAGTATCTATCCTTCATAGTTCATTTATGAATTTAAAATGAGTCATTGGAAAGAATAAAAGTGGATATTTAAATACATTATAGTTACACTAAAATATGGTCTAGAAACAATAATAATA
This sequence comes from Torreya grandis, assembly GCA_037957365.1. NCBI lineage: Eukaryota > Viridiplantae > Streptophyta > Pinopsida > Cupressales > Taxaceae > Torreya > Torreya grandis. Next base: position 3,412,241 of record JARHVA010001083.1, read on the forward strand.
ACCAATTATTTTTTATAGGCTCCATGGATGAAAATCATGCATATTCTATTGGACATAATAAATCCATGTATAGATTCATATTATTTCAAAATTTATTCCTATCTCATTGGGGATAAATAATAATAAATTTATTTTTTTATATTTCACTAAGATAAAATACCATGAATTCAAATTTGTCTACAAATCAATATGGATACATAACATACTTACATTATGTGGAACACAACAAACTCATCCTATAGTTATGTGTTAAAAAAATTAGGATATTCTTAAATTTGTTTTTAATCTACTATTTTATGATTACATGTAACACATCAAATTTCTAGTCCATTTCATACATGATAATGTTTAATAAGACCACATTCAGATCTAGTATCTACCCACTTAATATTAGTGTGAATATGCCTTCACCAAATCACTTTCATGTGATAAGTTTGAGGGATTCCAAAAATATCTCTCTCTTATACTCTAAATACTACAATAAAATAAGGGAGGAATGTTAGAATAAATAATTAAATTAGGTAATTATTATTCAAATATATTAATTTATCCTTATTATTCTAGAATAATTATAAGTGAGTTTCATATAAATAACTCATGTAGATTATAATTTATTGGAGTAGTTGGATATTAGATTATTTTGTTTATCTCTTTTATCATACAATGGAAGATAAGGAGTTTGAATATTTGATAAAATTTATATCTTAAAATATATGAGTCATTGAAATGTATAAATAAGACTATTGTTTATATTGCAATATTGATTAATGGAATAAATATTTTGTTTGTATAGTACTTTATTTATCTTCTAGTATAAGTCCATATCCTATATATAATTTTTTTATTACAATGATATATCACAATGTATAAGATTTCATATTTATGACATGTTTGATATCGATCCACCAACCTCCCATACTAATACTTATCCATGACCACCACTAGTAGATCATAATGTTTTTTATTCAATTTTTATGGATAAATAAACTAAAATTTACACTATAAAATTAAAAACATGTATTTAGATAAGATTATTTATAATATAATTTGTGTCAATATGGGTGATAGAACTTGGATGTCAGTTTCATCATGTTTAGTGATGGTTTTAGATCTATATTTGGAGGTTTCTATTTTTAATGCTTTCGATGTACAATAATTTTATATAATAAAATATTATATTGGAAAACATATTGTCAAATTAATGAATGAATGTTATTTTATTTCTACAATTTTTTAAAATTTTTGGTATTCTTCGTAAGTTGTGTGAGTTATTCAATGTCATCTATGTATAAAAAATTAAGCTTAACACAAAATAGAGAAGGGAATGTTATAAGTGATGCAAAACAAATCAATATTTGATTTAATTTATTAAAAAAATATGGTTTATTATACTAAAAATTTAAATTCATGGAATTTTTTTTTGGTCCCACATGCAAAAATTACAAATTTGACAAATTTAAATTCAGGTGTGCCAAGTGTGATTATCCTACATGCCTTGTTTAAGTATTCAAATTAAAAATATAGGATTTATTATTAAAAAGGTGACATTTTAAAAAATTTATAAGTTTTACACTTGTTAATATTTAATTTTGGAGAAATTATAAATTCTATATAATACCATCGCCAACTCGAGTGCACGCAAACATGATTTTATCATTTTATTATGACCTTCACATATATACTCTATGTTGGCTATCACTTTAAGCATTGGAAATTGATTGTCAAATAGATCATATTTTTATAAATTATTAGAAGACTAAACTTCAATATATTTTATGCAAAATACAAATGAATAAATTATGAACCATTCACACCTCAATTTCATGACATGTATAATTATTAATTTTTTATCATGTATTTCACACCTCAAATTCATTTTAGTTCTCATTTGAGGCATTAGAAATAAAATGTACTAAGGATAATATTTTTATTAAAAAATAAGTCTCAAATTTCATGTATTTTATGTAAAATCCAAATGGATAAATTAGGTAGCCTTCAAACCTCAAGTTCATGAATGGTACAATTCTTCCATTTTGTCATATATTTCACACCTAGACATCATTTTGTTTCTCATGAAAGAATTTAAAATATTGACAAAATGATCATATTTGTATAGATTTTTACAGTCCAAAATTTCATATATTTTATGTAAAATACAAACTGATAAATTAGGTAACATTTTCACCTCAAATGTGTGGTAGGTGTAATTATTCATTTTGTCATAAAATACACATTAGGACTTTATTTTTATTATTATTTAAATCATAGGAAATATATTTTCAAAGTGTAATTTTTTTATAAATTATGATAGGCCAAAAGTACATAGTTTATGTAAAATATAAATATATAAATTAGTTACCACTCACACCTCAAGTGCCCAACAAGTTCGATTATTTCCTTTTGTCATATGTTTCACATCTAGACTCCATTTTAGTTTTAATTAAAATAATTGGAAAGATATTATCATAATGATCATATTTTTATAAATTCTTAGATTCACACATGATAAAAAAACTGAAATTCAAATATTTGACTAACTAGGGACATGCATATGGATTTACGCATGAGATTATTTAACTCAAAAATACTAAGTGTAATAGAAATATAACCATAGTTATATGAAAATATATTATGTCCTATATATAATTTATTATATGATCATGAAAAAAGAATTACAGAAAAGATACCAATACATAAAAAGGTAAATTCTAGACTTAAATACCTTTTAGTGTATGACACCACTAAGTAAATTTCATATTACACTTGTCCAAGTAAGTGGAAATAAAGCACTTTAGCATATATTTTTTTCATACATAGAATAAGGTTAAGATTTCAAAACACAATAAACTCTTTACTTATTTACGGGCCTATATGTAAGTTATTATTTTGGTACATCTAGGAGTTTAGAGCTACGTCGTTTACCCATTCCATCCAATATATTACATTAAGTATCAAATTAGAGAACTGAAATAATGAAACATGTTTTCACATTTCAAAAGATGCATCAAGGAAAAATTTACTATTTAATTCTAGTAATGTATCCTTAATATCATTATTTATCAAAGATAACTCCATACTCAAATAGATTTAACATTAAATATTCTTAAGAGTGTCCCACATGTTAAGAATTTGTCCTCACATAGGTGCATTAGTTAGTTTAGGTTATTATTCCACATTATTAAATATTAATTTATGTGTGTGTGTTTTTAATATGTGGATAGGTTTGTCAATAATTTATGTAGATTGTGATAATAATTCACATAGTATTTTAGGATAGTATTAGGGGATAGGGTGAGAGATAATAGGTGGTAAGTGTGTGAGATATTTAGGTATTAGATTAGTTGAGAAATTTTAGAGATAGAAGATAAGAATACTTCCCTATTTATTGGATCATATTTGAAATTATTTTGAATGATCTATTCATCTACATCCCGTTCATATCTATTATATTCTCTCTTTTCAAGGTAACTCAATCCTTTTTTTCCATTTTGTTCACACATACATTTAGGTGTGTTTAACATAGTTTAGGTGTGTTGGAGTAAGAACTTGTGAGAGTCAAAATTTTCTCAAATATTTTTTGATAAAAATATACCTAATATTTTAATTTATAATTTCCAAAAATATTTGGATCCAGTGTAAAAAATGTGTTGTGCCCTAACACACACACACACACATGCACACCATTTTTTGAATTCAAATAACAACCCACTATTGGTTGAATATCCTTAATCAAGGTCGTAAAAGCTTATATATCCATGATATTTATATTTGTATGTATAATTCTAAGGTTTAACCCATTTTTTAAATTTAAATAATTTCAAATTATGAAAATTAAATCTTGGCCATCAATTATGTTTCATTTTGAACCTTAGAATTTCATAATGTTTCTTCGAAATTGAATTTATGCCTTTATGGAATAACATAGATAATGTGAAGTGTCTTAGTGTTTCTTTAATTTTCATAGGTTTGTACAACTATTTTCAAATACTTAAAAAAATCTACGCATACAACCCACCTTCATTATGTTCCATTAAATTCATAGAGATCCAAGATTAGGACATGTGGTAAGATCATGTTATTTGTAGTCCTTCAGGTCCCACACAAAAATCCTAAGTATTTTAATTTTTTTGGATAAATGGAACTATCAAGTTACTCATAATGAGACATATTTCAAAACAATTTATGTACCTTATCTTAATTTGAGTTACTACAAGTTATCTATATGGAAAGATAACATTGACTAGAACAAGGTTGACTTTATAAAAAATTTTAAGTCATCCAAGTTATCGAGGCTCTGAGATTACACCACATGGGAAAATACCATGTACCTAGAACTTAGAATTTTAAATCAAATATTAATGGCCCCATGTACCCTCATTCTATGTATCCCAATGTTTTGAGCTTTGAGGTCTTGATAGTTGGCACAATTATATTAACCCAGAGCTTCAAGGAGGAATAATGAGTTAATGACCTTATAGCCTTGTGGTTACAATCTTCTAAGTATTTTAATCTTTGAGAACATGCTAACATAAAAATATCTCTACTTATAGCTCTCTTAGAGGACATACATAGTTCACATTTCAAAAGTCCATGTTTCCAAGTATATGAAGTCTTATTGTCCCGAGATCGGTCCATGTGGCTTAATTCTATTAAATCATGACTTTGGAGAATAAAAATCAAGATCATAAGTATGAACACCCTAGGTGAATGTAAAATATACAAGTGTCACAATTAAAAATATACATGTCTATAGTACACATAAATGATTTAAATAACTAATAAAAAGTTTATTAAGTGAGATATTGACACCTATCTTAAAGGGGATGACTAGACACACATGAATGGATGAAAAGTTACCATTTTAATTTAAATTTTCCAAAAAAAATTATTCACATTGATTTCAAATTAATTATTCATATGCATAAAAACATAGGATTTGGAAATATGTGTGAAATTTAAGAAAAGACAAGCCAGTTCACTATTAACCAAACATTGAAATTTTGAGTTCTCGAGCGATCAAATGCCCAATTATTTTATCAAATATATAGGAGCATTTAAATAATTTGTAAAGGAAATATAAATTTATAGATTAATAAAATAACATATCCAATACCACCATACATCCAAGCTCCTTATTCATATTCCATTATTGGAAACACCAAATATATAGTAACTATATTCGATAAAAGTTCCCTAGATTTCAAGTTTCTATACTATTCAACCATCTAGAATAAATGGGTATATAGAAATGAAATGATACAAGTATGATAATCAGATATATATCATGCCTAATACATACTACACTTATATATAAGCATAGAATAAATTTATTATGTTGAGTTAGTCTAAATATGGAAAGTACAACTATGTTAGATATATAAATGTCAATGAAATGAAGTACTTAGCTTGTAATGATGTTAATGAAATTATGGATATGTAATACTATGAAATAATGTGAGAATTAGATTTTACAAGGGTCATTAGACTATGGATCTAGTGCCTTTGGATCTTTATATAGTATTGTCAACCTAGGATGGTTGCATCAATCCTACTATGTGGATTTGATGCTAGTGTCCTATACAAAATATATTATGAAACAACATGTGACGACTTATATGATTCCAAGTTTTGTTTCACCTTCTCTCTTATGTATTTAGATCTAGGCCATGGATAGTCACTACCTATGAAATGTAAAAAACCTAACTTTCCATCTTCAATGTAACCTTTGAGAAAAAATGGGTTAGTGAGAGCACAGTGTTGAGTTAACCCTTGTGAAAAAATAATCCATAGAAGGGAGGTTAGTATAGTGTTAGTCAAATAAAACCGAATTATAATAACAAACTAAACACTACCACTTATATCCTCAACACTAGGGATAGCATAGGTAACACACATACAATGGAAACATAACTATAAAACAAAATAAATAATCATTTTACATTCCTTGTAGCTCTAAAATTTCTTGTTAAAGTGTCTTTCTTAGCTTTGTGCATCAAAAAATCTTTATAAATGAATCTCCCTTTGCTCCACCTTTCCTTGTCACCTTGGATTGGATGATGAGATTATTAATTTGGAATGGTAACACTATTAAAAAATATTCTTAGAGGTATTTTTTCATAATAATATTGAACTAAAAAATATTTGAATATATTTGGGCATATAACACTACTCCAAGATATCTTGTTGATTAATATTTATGGCCTTATATTTATATCCTCCAAAGCTAACTCTCACCCAAGGTGAGTTAAGGTTGAGTTTAATTATGGAATGAGTTAAAACTAACCCTAGGTGATTTGAGCCTAACTCAAATTGAGTTAAATATTTTCAAGTAATTATCATTTTTAATTAATAGGTATGGCTCTAAAATTAGATATATTTTTAACAAATCATAAAGGTAATGATGAAAAGGCTTGATAGTTTAAAATTTTGAATTTCCATTTTTATATATCCATTAATTAAAAATAGATAATATAGATAATAATTTATAATATTTTAATTATTTTATTCATTTTTATTATAATTTTATATCTTTTAATAATTATTCAAGTTCCCCATTTAATGTTTCCATAGGCCAAACTACTAGTTATTAGGATGCAAGGTGACTGAGGAGGAATATGTGAGAGGTTATTTTTGTATATGGGAAATTACCCCAAATAGGAATACCTCAACACAATTATGAGAATTGATGAATGATTCATGTATGAAATTGGGATGTTTATTTATTCGTAAGATTAATTTGTAATTTTTGGTAGGAATCAATATTAAGTCCAATTGGAAGGCAATTGTGCATGGAATGGTGTGCTTACAACCCTAAATACATATCTATTAAATAATGATACCTAAATAAACAATAATATTAATATGTCATCATGATAATGTATTTCTCCCCTATGTGTTAGTTTGTGTGTGAATCATATAATGTGTGCAAAACATGTGCAAGAGTGACCTAACTTGTAACTTGTAAACTTATTTTATTGGGATACTCTTTTATTAATTCATACCTATAGATTTATTTTATCTATTAATAATATGTAAATAGGGAATATTTGATCAATTAAATTATTTATGGAGTGATTTTGATAAGTTTCATTTGTCTCTTAGGTATTTTTATGTGTAGCTAGGATAAGATTGAATGAGGTTTGATCTTGGATCTCTATCAATTGATTTAGATTAATAAATCACATTAAATAAATAATTTTGAACATTAGGATACATTTTATTTTAAAATTAGATGAATTTATGGTATTGGACACTTGCATCTAAATAGGATAGTAACATCAATGCTACTATCTAACCCTAATGCTAGTGTTTAAAGGGTAAGGGAATAGATATAGGTTAAAAACTTGAAGAAATGGAAGATAAGTACATTTAATAATTATAAACAAGATATAAGACTTGGGGCATCAATATGATACTTTTTAAAATTAAGATATATATGCCAAGAGGCACAAAGATAGAGTAGATGTGAGACTTATAAAAGATGGAAATGAGAGGAAAAACCAAGGTATGGGTTTTCCAAGTGTACATGATTGACGTGCTATATAATCACAAAATATCATCTAAATTACCCCCTCTTTAATCTAGTAATTATATCTATTTTTTAAATAAAATAAATATGTACTTAGATTTGTATGCACACCTTATCTTTGCATGTGGCCACATTGAGTGCTTTGATGGTGACTTAAATGTAACCAAGGTCATATTATAATATCAAATAATTTCATATAATCTAGTTTGAACTTAATTTAAATATATTTGAAAGATAAAGAGAAAGGTTTATGATTACACCTATGTGTTGGTGTAATTCCCTTACCTATTAGTAAATTATTCTGAAAAAATATGTATGATTATAAGGCTCTAATATGTATGATTAGGAAAAATATAGATAAATATTTAAAGTTAATATATCTAAGGAGATAGAGTGATATTTTAAGGCACATGCCCCAAACTTTGAAACAAAAGTGAGTTGTCATCTACCAGTTGATATTAGTTTAATCATACAACCCAATGATACTTATAACCTAGTGAGGATAAATGATCAATTGAAACCTAAAAATTTGGTAACATAGAGTGATTTGATCACCTCAATCATATTATAAGGTAAACCAACTATTACAATATATTTCCTCAATAAAATTTTGTAAATGTCCATGGGATATTAATATGAATATGTTTGTGTTATGGTAATAATCAATAAAATATTTTTGGAATATAAAATTTATTTGTATATTGTAATATTAGGCACATGTTTCATAAAATATGCACATTCAATATGTATCATGTTGAAAATATGTATAAAAATATTAATAATATATATAATTCTAGCACAACTATGAATCTGAATCATATAATAGTGTGCCTTGGCAAATTAAAATAATTATGTAAGTATGGAGGACATGCTTACAAAGCATACCCCATGCTATATATGGACAATTATAAAAAATAATATAAGTACCAATTTGGAGGACATGTTTTGAAAACATTCCCCCATTTCAATTTGGAGATGTTATATACTAAATAGATGTAGAGAACAAGCTTCCAAAGGATGCCCCCATTGTAATATATTAACTATGAATGTGTGGAAGCCATATCCATATGACATTCCACCCATTGAATCTAAATAATGATCTAAGAAACACATATTTAATGAGTGTAGATAAAATTCTTTCAAATCATGTTCCTACTGAATCAAAAAATTGATATAAGTACCATATACTAAATGAGTGTAGATTACACGTTTCCAAAACGTGTGCCCATTGTAGTGTAGAAACTATGAATGTGTGTATAACATATCTCCATGACATTATCACACTAATATTACCCCCATTTTAAGGTGAAAAAGATATAGGATATATTGTTTACCACACCTCAAAATGATAATAAAACTATATACTATGTGAATGTTACCATGCAACACATATAATGAAACATGACTAGATAAATGTATCATTGAAGCATATAGAACCAATGTGATCACATGTATGACTAATATGCATAGTAAATATCATGGAAACATTTATATAGTAATAATACAAGTTTAACAAGTAAATAAACACACATAAAAGATAAATCAAAAGTAAGTCGAAAGGAAATGTTCCAAGGAGACCACAAAAAAGGTGCATGTTCAAATTCCACACATTGAAAGGGTCATGGATTAATCAAATGTCAATAAAGGCAAGAATGACATATTCAAATGTTTGTACAATAAACAATGGTGTAATAAAATGTGAAAGAAAGCATACGATGACATGGGGTCTATATGAAAATGAGAAATTTCAAATACTCAAAAAATAAATTAAAGACACTCAAGGAGGTGTATAAAATAAATCATAAACAACCAACATAAACATGTCATAGTATCCCATATATCTAATGTGTTAGGAATATTATGCCATTTTTATATCATATCAATTACCCTATATAAAATTTAATCATGTATGATATGCATGTGTAAGTATATATGTAACCTCAAACATGAAAAGGTAGAGTGATCATCGAATCATATAACCTACATATATCAAGATCAAAGAAGCATATGTCTCCAATGTCCATATGATATGAGTACAAGGAAGGTACAACATATTAAATAGGAATGTAGCATGTGTATATGTTTGTCTATATCATACTCAAGTGTAAGTGACACATATGTGTATGTATGATTATTTGAGTATGGCATCGATCAATATGAAAGTAACACATGCATGCCAAGTAAATAATAGAACATGTAAATTCCAAAATTATTGTTTGAGTTTTGAATGTTTTAATTTTTATATTAATTTTGAATTTTTTTTAATATGAAATATCATCTTATGATGTAATCCAATGGATGGACATAGTTATCTCCCTACTATGAATTTGGTGTACTACCTAAGTTACATTTTTGAGGGGTATGTATAGGTGTAATATTTATCACTATAGTATCAATGGTTCTCTACTTATGTAAAATAAGACCATGTGATCAAGAAGTAATAGTAGGTTTAATAGAAGTAGGTTTTCGGGAACCCATCATTGATTACTTTTTTTTTTGGTATAATAGTAATATGTGTATTTTAAGGTGCTCTAGATATCTGAACATGGTGGGTAGTAGAATATTGAGATTATATGGAATCCATTGTATGTCTCTAATGTAATAGTTTTTCAAGTACTAGAAACCTAGTAAAGGGGATTAATTGTTACTTACCCTTTTGAGATGAATTAGCCTTAGTAGGCTTTATGGCTAGTTATATGGGTATAAGTTTATTTTGTTAAAGAGGATACTCATATGGAATTCCATAAAATGTAATTACCTTATTAACATGAATGCATTTAATAAATTGATGCATTTTAGAAGGTATTCCTCGAAGAATGTGTATCCAAGGTCTTACCAATAACATATCAAATACTATAATGGAAGAGAAAAATGAAATGGTAGTAACCAAATTTGTGGGAATGACCTATAAAGGTAATTAATTATTGCCAAGAACCTTTTGAAAGGTCCCACCAAAGTCTCTAACTAATCTAGTAGGTGTATGTATATAATTATGAGTATAACCCAGGTGGCTAAATAATCTAATGGTGTAAATGTTCTTGATTGCACTATTATAAATCATAATACTATGTATTGGGTGTTTATCAAGGTATAATCAAATGAGTAAAGAATAAATATAAAAAATCATTGTCCTTAATTTCATTTTCATCAAAGTAAAAAAGAAGGTTTTTGAACCATTGGAAGTATATGTCATTTGTATGTACCAATAAGCCCATTTATTGGGTGTCCATAATGTGATGGAGGAGGATGTGTATTATATTCCATTTGGACTTATGGTTACTCTTTAAATGGTCTTGTAAAGGATTATTAAATATTTATTAATTATGGTGATCACAAGGTTGTGATCCTAATTCATTTGGAAGATCATAAAATGTAAGTTTTTGGCCATCCATAAGATCTTATATCTTGTGTTTCAACATAAATCATTTTATTGTAGAAGTTCTAGTCCTTGATGATAATCATATAAAGAATTCACAACATACATTTTAGGTAGAGGTCAACTCACATAAACCTTGATAGGATGAGAGACAAATAGAAGCTAACACTCTAATAACCATTCAAGTAATGAAGATGGGGACTTAGGTAAATGTGTAAATGGTCTCCTTGGTACATTAGATATGACAAGTTTATTAAGTTATTATGAAAATGTGTTAACTATGGTGGTTTTTTCTATTTTATCCTTAGGAGGATTTATGTTATAACTTGGCTTAATTATTAACTTGGTACTAAATGTAGATGTAACTGGTGTGTTTGTAACATACTTGAGTTTATTCAATGACATAAGATTCATTTCATGGTCCCATACAACATGGAATAAGTCATCAAAATATTTGAACTTATTAAAAATAATGGACTCATAAATGAGCAAGAAAAATTTGCTTGAAAATATTTTTCAACTCTTTGTGTAGCATAATACTGGTCATTTTGGCTAGCATTGTCTTATATCTCAAGACATATTCATTGATAGGTTCATTGGTTCCTTGTTTGATTTTTGTAATTTTGGCATAGGAATTTTTTTTTGAAATTTTAATGGAAAAGTTTACTAATAGCTAGTCTGAAAGAGGTTTGAATGCCTTTATAGATTAGAGAGGTAAATCATAGAACGACCTCAAATCTTAGTCCTTGAGGATTTTTGGAAATAATTTGGGTAAATTTTTATCAATGGAAGCATATTCAAGTCATGACACATAAAATGTTCAAATATGTTGTTCAAGATCACCTTTATAATCATAAAATCTGAACTTAGGTGCAAAAAATCTAGTTGGCAAGGGGTGAAATTAGATTTTGAGTGCAAGAGGGTTATGAAACACATCTTTATAATCTATGGCATGAGGGTATTTTAAATATTTTTATTTAATGTTTGTAATCTTGTCTTCTATGGATTTTATAGTTTGAAAGAATGATTAAATTATAGGCCTAGTGGGATTTAACTTATAAATTCAATTAGTAATAGGCATTAAAACTAGTATTTATGTTAAAACAATGGGGAATTATGTGATATATGAATCAATAATAGTTTTAGGGAAAAAAGGATTAAACACATAATCTATGTCCCCACTAGATGTATTTATTTATAATGTGTTCAAGGGTAGGGATGTTTCTAATATAGTTTTGGATTTATTTGCTTCAATTACAGTTTTTAATATCTCATCAAGATCTACATAGTTTTTTAAAAATGTTCTTACAAAATAATGAAATTACATGCACTCGATCATGGTATATTTTATCATTTTAATTTGTTTAAATATTTTAATTATCAAAATCTTCTTCTATGATAACCATATCATCATTTTTTCATTGCATTTTTTTGTAAAGTCATGAACCAACATATGAGATCCCTCATTGGTTTGAGACATCTTATATGTATAGAGGGGAAGCTCAATATGTTAGATAGGAACACCTCCAAATATAGGTATATGCCTAAGTTGCATGCCAAATAGTAAAAGTAGGAAATTAAAAAGTGTAGCAACCTAAAACCTTAGACAGCTTAAAACCTATGTATAATAAAAGATTGCATTCACACAAATCATGTTCACTAAATGTTTAGTCCTAAAATGAAATATAAGTGTTTGGAGTTAGACTTATATTTGGATTAAAGGCTTATATATAAAATAAATGGCTCAAGGATGATAATCATATATATAGTAGGCCAATTAGATGTTAAACTTAATTATAAGCACACACTAAATTTATTATGATGAGATAGTCTAAATATGTTACATCTTGATTCCT
>JARHVA010001083.1:3430000-3435000 GCA_037957365.1 Torreya grandis
TGATACATCACATATTTAGTTTTAGAAATCATTTAGCACATGGGTACTAGATTATCTCTAGATTCCTTTGCCATCACTATATAATAATCCATGAAGGGAGGGCCATTCCCTAATGGGATTAGTATTGGGTATTGTTGGTCTGTGATTAATGTGAACAAATGATTAGATGATTTTATACATCCCCATAAGAGTACTGCTTTTGAGATGACACTTGAGATGGCCACAAATACTAGAGTTCAAGAAACATATGCTCTATGGAGCCATGTATCTTATATATGTAGATTGTATTAGTTTCTATTTATTATTGGAACCTTATCATGATGAGCTTTAATTACTTACTTATTATACATTAACAATAGTGGATGTATAGATGTACCAACTATGTTTGGAAATTATAACTACTTTCTATATTTGTATAATGATGTGTTTCTTATGATGATAGTGATCAGTGATGTATGACACAATATACATCATTTATAGTTATCAAACTTAGAGTATTTAATATGATCTCTGTTTATATTATTGGGGTGTAATATATTTAAAGTGTGTGTTTAAAGTTTAAAAAATCACATATTTCTAGGTAGATCCCATTGGGCATATTTCATATTGCATTATAGTTGTGGCTCGAACTCTAGGACCTAATGAGTCCACTAATTTTTTTGTATCTTTCTATTTATCATAAAGAACAATATCTAAATGCATGTGGTATATTGAGTGTGTACCTCAGGAGAATGCATACCTCTTAGATATATTAAAGGGTTGTTTTATTGAGTATCTCAATGGTGATGGTTGTAATTGATGTTTGGTAGGAGAGTGCATATCATAGTTATTGAGTCATGAATAATATATTCCTAAAATGTTTTGATCACTTAGATTGAACATCTCAAGTGTGATTACATCTTTACTTATTAATCAAGTCACCTTTGTCATTTTTGTTTTGTGTTTTGAGTGTTTAAAAATCATGGGATGCTTCTCACTAAAGTATATGTGCATTTTTTTGGTGTCTTATATAAACTAATCATAGGAGTGGGAAATCCTACAAGACCATTTTTGGATTGGCACCACCTAGTGTGGTTGGAATTCTCCTTATAGTAGAGTATAGGCATTTTTGTTTAGGACTATGATGTGTTAGTAGTTGGATCATGACTTATCACCTCACATGTTTATATGGAATGGTAAGAGTTTTCATATCACATAGTCTGCATAAAGGTGAATTTTTACTCTCTCAATCACCTTTGACATCATTATAATCTACTAAAAGGATTCATATTTTCATGATGTTGATTTAGTGTTTCCCTTAAATAGAAACTTGTTTTTGAAATGTTGTTTTGACCACATTACCTAGAGTTCATGGGATAACATGTTTTAATTCTTGTTGATAGATAAGTTTTAGGATTGGATGTGTTGATACATTTATGTGGTTATTATGTTTCTTTTCGGTTGTGGAAATAGGTTATGATACTACACTTATAAGATTTGTAAGTGATTAGTGGTTTGGAAACTTGGGTTGAAATGTTTTCTTCATACCATATGAGGGTATTTAAGAGTTTTTGTTAGTTTTAGATTAAGGTAAAAATAGGTTTTGAAGGGGCCCCGAAACCCTGAAACAAAGGAAGAAGGATATAACAATAATGTCCACAGGTGAAACAAACCTAACACCTACTAATGAGCAGTATCAAAAATAGGTTTTATAGGGACCTGAAACCACAAATCGAGATCATCAAAAGATGGATCCCAGGTTTTACAGAGACCTAGAAACACAAGTGTGAAAAGAAAACAAAGAACTAGAAAATGGAACCAGTTATAACATCCAACTAAAAGGACTAGGATTGTAAGAGCAAAAAGATCCTATTCTTCTAATTCTAGGATCATCTTCACCACTTCCTTTCCAATCACAGAGTGTCTTGTATAGATATTACAACTGATGTAACAACCTCTTGCATTTCTTTCTTTCTTGAGCTCCATCTGGTCCTCTTACCAGGCCCCTCCAAAGATTTTATTTCCTCATTTGCTCATTTTCCAATGTTTGCAGCAGCTGCACATATGCTAGAAGTAACCTCCTCCATCTTCATTCTACTTTCCTTAATGAGCCTTCTTAGATTCTTCTCATAGTCTTTAAGTTTGATAGGAATATCCCTCATTTGCATTTCCAGACTATTGATTTTATTTTGATCAGCTTCCTGATTATGTTCCATTATTTCTATTTTCTTCTTAAGGCCATTATTTCCTTATACATCCACAAGTCAACTTGAAGGATAGTGTTTGCTTTGCATTTGGCTGAATTCATAAAGGGATGCCTCCTATCATTCTACCATACGTCACTTAAGTCTTCTGTGTTCTCTTTTGGATTGTCTTCATCCTTTTCAGTATGATCCTCCCTTTCTATTCTTTTATATTCTTTAGTTTCAACAAGGCTTTCATTGTGGATAAGATCATCCTTTTCTTGTTCTCTAGTTTCCATTGCATGATAGGCATCCTGAACTAAATGTTCCTTCTCTATTTTCAAAGTAGGATCCTCAGATAAAACATCCATTTCTTTTTCAGTTTCCCCTAGCACTTGTTGATTTTCCTCAAGATCATAGTTATCCTGTTCAATTTTTTCCTCGATAGTGTCCCCTTCTTTTTCATTCTTACTTTTATCTTCTCCTTCCTCATTAGAGCTGGATTACCCACTTTTTGTTCCTTCCTCCTCCTCCATACTCTCCTCCTCAAAACTTTCAGTGCTTTCCCACTCTATTTCCTCATCAAAAATCTATTTTTTAAAGCTAGAGGATTTGGGTTTAACTTTTTCTTTCCCTTTCACTGTTTCATTCTTTGAATCCTTATTTTTGTCCGAATAAGGATTTAGGACAATGGCCTTGTTTTTGAAAAAACCTTCTATTATTAGGATCAATCCCTCATGCAATATAGGATGAGACTCCTTTTTTCTATGAGTGAACAGACTTTGGAGCAGTGAGAAGCACAAATAGAAAGGCAAGGAGATTCTAACTTTGTGCCTAAAATGATTGAGAAAGACAAAATGAAAATTTTGAACTCTTTTGCTTTTACCATCAAGTATGAAATACTCATGGATGTAACATAAGATGTCTCTCCACATTCCTTTAATCTACTCCAGGTTGAAGAAATCCCCACTCTTTTCCAACTGCTGCTCCTCAGCATCCATCTTCGGGAATTTACTATATGCCTCATTAGATATGTTGGTCTACTTAGAGAATTTTATACCCTCCATTGGAAGCCCCGTGACCTCCGCTATGAAATCCTTTGTGAGCTTCACTGTTATTCCATGGAGGGTTACCCTGTCGTTGACCCAATTTTTGAAAAAAGCCATCATTATATGGGGTTTTGAACCATGTAGCTACTCTAAGTAGCTCACAACCTTTCCTCTCTGAAGGATCTTCCAAACATATTGTTTTGCATTCTAATCTTCGCAACTTTTAGGTTCCTGCTTCCTTGGTTCACCTTTCATTTTACAGGCCATACAGTTTTCCAGTAACACCCAAACACTAATTACTGGGCAATGAAACCAACTATTATCAACTTGTAATGGAACTCACCTATTTTATGGCACATGCAAAACCCACTTCACATTCTCATGAATATTTCTATTCAATGAAAGTAATCCTTCCTACGTGAGGCCACTCCACCAAATCATTAATTTACTTTTCCAAGAAGATCTTCCCCTCCTTTAAATGAATTTCATCATAATTAATAAGCACCTTGAGATCAACATTCTTATTTAATGTATCCTGCCAACTCACCTTATGTCCTGTTCAAACAGTATGATTTGTTATCCAGTCAACAACCCCATTGGCTTCATAATAAGTATGGATTATGGTTACTTTTTCAAATTTTTGAATTAAGGCTTTAATTTCCATCACCATTGCCTCTATAGACCATGAAACTAAATTTTTTTTATTTAAGATATTAATGATATTCAGGGAGTCGCCTTCTAGCCATAATTTAGAAAATCCTGATTCAACAGCTAATTTAATGGTTTGAAGGGCTGCAGAAGCTTCAACAATATGACTATTCGACTTATCGATAGGGATAGCAATAGCATAAATTACGTTTCCCACATGATCTCTCAAGACTCCTCCACATCTTACTTTTCTCAGGTTCCCTTTAGCAGCTCCATCAAAGTTTCCTTTGATCCATCCATAAGGGGGGACTTTCCATTTAACACCTATTCTTGGATTTTTAGTTTTCACATTAGACCTTTCAGATCTTAAGGGATTATCAATTAGAAAGGTTGGATTAGGATTCCTCTATGATGAAAAATTCTCCTTTATTGCTCTAATAACATTCTAACCCAACACTCATCCTAGAAGTTCTTTACTTCTAAATATTCTATTGTTTCTTTCTTTCCATATGCCCCACCAAATATGGGGAAGAGTTAATTTCCAAAAAAAAAGAACATCAAGATTCTTAGAGGGACAATACCAACTTTTAAAAGATAGTTCCACACTTTTTTGATGGACCTAGACTATACCCTAGAGATTGAGGATCTCATTCCAAACTTGCTGCGTATAAGAACAGTTCATAAACAAATGATCTCTATCTTCAAAACACTTTTTACATAGAATACACCTATTCACCACATATATTCCTCTTTTCTGCAAGTTGTCAAGAGTCAAGATTTTGTTCTAAAGCAGAGTCTAGTAGAAGATTTTTATTTTGGGGATAAGCCCCTTGATCCAGGCATACAACCACAAAGGTTGATTACCATTTCCCTTAGAAATAAAAATGGTAGAAACTTTAAATTGTCCACTAGGATCATCATGCTAGATAATCTTATCCTCAAGATTAGGATAGAGAGAGATAGCATTGAGGGATAATTGTATATTGTTGAACTCTTGATCAAGATCAGTTATATTCACCCAGGAATTGTTCTGCCAGGGAGTTTTTGTTAGTTATCTACTTTCCACTTGTTTTTATAAGGTTTATTCTCATCTAATCCATCTACTCCATCTCCATCTATCACCACTAGTGAGAAGACATCT
>JARHVA010001083.1:3440000-3582500 GCA_037957365.1 Torreya grandis
GGATGATCTATGCACATTTCTAAACTTCACTAGTAACCATGCATGCTCTACCTTGGTGGCTCTAATTTCCACCTAGAATATATCTACCTTTATTTCCTTCTTTCTAGAAAATCCCAAATCTTATTTATTTCTTTTAGTGTACATATGTATATAGTTTGCTTAAAATGGGATGAATCTTACTATATCAGCTAATCTAAACTAGATTTCATTATTAATTTACCTAAAGGATCCTAGGCTTGGGAAAGCTTTAGCTCATCTAAAATTTACAAGACTTGATTTTCCTACTCTGTAAATTTAAGAATCAAGGCTTGCATGCTTGATACCCACTCTCTAACTTCTAATGTACTAATGATCACCATATTCAAATCATCTCTTCAGACCCTTATCTTAGGTCACAAATGGACATGAGAGGTTATATTAGTTCACAACCTATATCTTAAAATGATTAGCATCTCTTGAAACCCTTATGTACCTTTAAAATACATAAATATTTAAATAAAATCTCTTTTCCACCCCTTCCATATAAGTTGGGTACTACTCATTATGATGGGAAGGAGTCTTAAGGAGTCCTCTACAAGTCTAAGGTCATTTCCTAGTTAAACTAGATCTCCTAGATACCTTTTCTTCTTCATTATTTACATCAATTCATTACCAAGGGTTATGAAGGGTTTTAGGTGTCTCTAGCCATTAATATTTATTTATAAAGTTATGACATTCAATCCTCTAAAAAATTTAAATAAAACCTTTTTCAATACCTTTTATAACATCTCCCAACTCCTTAGTCTCCCATGTTATGTGTTCATACACATATGAGCTTTTAAACTTGTCTTCTCAAGATTCCTAAGGAATTCTATGTAGGCTTGAGTTGGTTTGAGCCAAAATATGGATTATCTATGGTATAATTTTCAATATTAATTCTTTCACACATCATATATACTCCTATTAAAGTCACCAATTATGGTGTAATATTCATCCAATGGTATAAGTGTGGTTAGACCCTCTTGAGGGCTCTACGCTTAGTGCAAGTTTAGTAAACTTAATTGCACTCATGGCCTAAATATACATAATGTATTTGTGTATTTATCCTTTAAAATGATAATATATGTTATAAAAAACTATCCATACTTTCTTCTCAATGTTGTAAGCCTCCTTGACACTTCCCTTTATCATCTTCCTCTCAAGTCTCAAACTTGACTCCCTAAAGTACCCTTTATTTGAGATAAAATAAAGGGTATCTACCCTATTTTATCAATAAATTTAAAGGTATGAGGATATTAAATAGTTCATTAAGTTACTCTTTACTAATACTCAATTTTTTATCACCATCATAACACCTTAAAATCTCATTAAATTCCAGACATACTTTTTAAATGCCAACTATGTGCAAGACTAGTGAGTATGACTATAAGTGTACCTAAGAATGGACCGTAACCTATTTCCAATGTAATGATAATGATGTATAATTTATAAAACTTCCTTAATTATCTTGTCAAAGATACATAATACTCTCAACATTTTCCAAACTTCTCAATAAACACCTTCTACCTGATAAACCTAGTAGACAAATCCACTATTCATTGTATTCTCACTCAAAAGAAAGGTGTCTATAGGTGTTTATTGCATGGTCAGTCCTTGGATCATGACATAATATCATCATTTAAGTCCTCTATAACATATCATATTTTCACTTTTTCATACTATGACTTGAGTGAGACCTATGCACTCACTATCTAGTCTAACTTATATGATCATCCTACAACCAACATGTAGGTGTCCATTCTTATGATCAAGGGGAAACTTGTAGGTGGAAGTCTAAATAAAATATTGAATATATACACTTTTTATTTTCCTATAATTATCCATAGTGTATAATATATTTAAATGGATTCATTCATTCAGAATTTATGCCTTCATTGAATCTCAATTCAATGAAGAGCTACTTGAACTTACAACACTGTAAAGAATATTTGCATTCTATAGTGCAAGAATGCATGGAATGGGAGTCATATATCATCATAATAATTTGACCAAATGACCCTTTTTCAAGCGTAAACATTTTACTTGCACCTGGATTACATGATGGAAATATTAGACCAATTATCACCTCAAAGTGTTTCATCATAAAAAAGATCAAAATAAGGACCAAGTCTCTGCTTGAAGGGAATAAGGTAACTTGTCCTTGAATTATTTTTTCAACAAATGAATATGAATCTCAAGTTTTCCTTTCCATCCATTATCTCATTGTTATTTATTATGGTATATATAATTCATCAATACCTTAAAGAAGCTCTACAACATGTTCAAACTCTTCCCTTGACACTTTCAAGCTTGTGTGAGAGCCACCTATAGGTGGACTTTTTTAGATGGGATTATAAAGGTATGTCATGAGGTGAATGCATGATGAACTAGTTTCCCCATTAATTTTAGACATATATTGCTTATGTTATGGATCTCTTCCATGTATCCAAACTTGGTAAAGTTCAAGAACTATTTATAACACTCACCTTACAAAATTATAGACCTTTGTGGAGACTTGTTGATGCACATAAATGTGTGACACAGGAAAGTGAGAAGGAAATATGGATATATGCATAGTGAATAGTCTTATGGATCATCTTAAACATTATAAACTTGTCCAAATGGATCTTATTGACATTGAGTTATTTCAAATCAGATCAAATTCCCTTACTTTAAGTTATTATCTCTTGTATGGCACCTATAGGTGCACATTAATGTTGTAGACCTTAGTATGATGGAGAAATAGTTGTCACATTCTAACCCATGTCCTTGGAGTCGTTTATAATGATTTTTTATGTTTAATATTTCTTTCTTCACCTTAAAACCCATCATTACTCCTCCATGGACATGTTTAGAGCTTCATATATGATAACTATGAGAGAACACTTGCAAGAAACTTGACTATGTTAGAGGTTGAATGCAACTCCATTAGTGATCTCTTTTGAAGATAAGTTTAGAATTAAAGGTTCTAAAACAAGAAATGATAAGCATGAATGAAAACATATCACCTTCTAATGGAATCATCAAAAGGAAATGAAACCTATATAAATGGTGGAAATTTGTTTGTCACTCCATATGAGACCAACTTGTAACTTAAGATGTTTGGCCCATAAAATCAATCTCAAACACAAAACCAAATATGGGAATTATGAGGTAATGATTTCTACCTCTTTTATAATTAATTTCATCATCTATATTGTATAGACAAACTCATACAATAAGGAAATCTTTAATGTATGGGAAATACAATGTAGAAATAGATAGTCAACTTCTTAAACATGGTTCATAAATCACAAGTGACCAATATTGTAACTCATGCAATTAAATGTAAGTTTAATTAGTTTAATACCACCCCACAAGAGCATTTAACCTAAAACCTCTCTTACTGACCATATCATTAGAATACTATTGACCAATTTATCATGTCTAGTGGAGTGATGGAGGAGCAGAACAATTTTAGCCATTTTTATGCTTCCAAAGTAGATAAAGCATGGAAACTAAGTTAGGTAAGTTTAAAATTCATCCAAAAAGCTTTTCCTATGTGCCATTCTCCTCTATAGGCTATACAACTTTCCAAAAATCCTTCTTTTTCACTTATTTTCTTGATTTTAGTTAGGAACCTATATGTTTTAGGTAGGACTAACATTCTTAAAAAATAATGTAACATATTTTTAATTAGGAAAAAGTTTGGAATAGTTGTCTACATAGTTAAATTGTATAGCCTTTAAAAATAGCTCAAATATGACCCTATGTTACTATAAATGACAAAAGGGGTTAAAATGGAATATGACCAAGGTAAGGACATACTAAATGACCCCAAATAAGACCATGACACATCTTATAGGACCCTAATATACCCATATACAAGTCTTAAACTAGAGGGGGTTGACCTATTTTGACTTGTGGTTAAAATAGTCTATAGGTACCTCTAGAAAGCATCCCCTGAAATGCCAGTAATAATTGTCTTATGGCTTATGTGCTATAGAAAATCACTACCAATCACCTTTATTGTAAAAAATAGGTCCCCTAGTATGTTTATACATGACGTTATCAAAGGCTTAGCCACTATAAAATGTATCTATTAACATTTTAATGGTAGTAAGTCCACTACCAATTATTATTGTGGGGTTGTCAAAGTCTCTTCATGTGAATGGGTGTCCACATCCTCAATCACATCCTAGAGAATTGAGTAGTTAGCATATTCATCATTGAACTTGGAAAAACCAAAGATGATATTTTTATATTTTATGGGCTCTTTAATGGATAATTTTTAAGGTTGAAACACTCCTCTGAATACTTTAAATGAAGAATTCATTGTTACTTAGTTTAATTACATAGTTCTACTCTTAAAGTCAATTGTTTTATAACTTTATATAAGTAATACACATAAGAACAAAAATATATAGGGATTTCAATTATCTTATTAATACAAATTTTCTTGACCTCTTTAATAATAAATAGTTAGATGTCTATTTATTATTCACTCATATATCATTGAGTATAGGACATTAATTCAAATTTATGTGCCATTGATGTCCAAAATATCCAAGCTTACTTTACTTGTTTAATTAAAACTTTGTCACTCTAAGTTGGTGGGTATTCCATTTATAATTTATATACTTTTGAATAAATGCCACATTTTAGAATTGAACAAGTGTCACCTTGTCGATTTGTGCATAAAAAAACAATTATGGCATGTAGCATGCCTTCAGAAGTTGAGTGTTGAGATTTATGTTGAGACCAAGATAAACAATTCTTGTAATGCTCTAAATATGAAAAGTATGAAAGATGTGATGGAAAAAAAATTTGAACAAAATATTCAAATAAAAAAACTATTGTAGTTCATGACTAGTGAAAACCAATAGTTACAGACACAGCCTAAAAAGTGTAAATTTTGGGAAGGCAAATCAAGCTACATAGGCATGATGAATTGAAATTTAAAATATGTCAAAGTACATGAATAATTTTGTTATTAATATAACCTATGAACATAAATTTTGAAGTCTTGAAACATGAAATGCACAACTTTCAAAATTCAAAATATGTGAAGTCCAAGTGTGAAAGCATGTATATGAAAACTCTTGAAGACCATTAATAGGTTAGTCTAAATGTGAAAACATGTATAATAAAAAAATTCCCAATGCATTCCTATTAGACATCAATCATATATATAAATAATAAGAGATTTAAAACTTTATTTTACTATATATACATAAATATTGATGAATTTAAAAAAAATAGAGCTAGACCTTTCAAAGATTTAATGGGTGTGAACTCAAGAAAAAATGAGTAGGGGTGTGTTGAAAAAAAAACTAGAAAATCATAAGGGGAATAATAATAATTATTTAATAACCCCATAATCTTTTTTTATCAACTGAAAATCAAACATGAATCATACCCAATGAAAATAATTGAAATAGAAACATGAAAAAAAAATCCCAACTTCTTCATATAATATACTATCCTTGCCCATAACATGGATTTGTGTGTGATAAAGTGATTTAAATTTACCCTTGTCTTGAGGATATTAAAAATGAATTGACTTAAAATATAGGTTTAATTACAATTTATTTAAATCATGATGAAATTAATTGATCTTAGGCATTGTTATGTTGCCTACCAAGATCCCATAGCCCTAACATATATACCTTTGTGGTTCATCTTCATTTCCCTCCCTCACAGTATTACATGATGCATGATACATTTATCTCATTTCATCACGTGAGTCTTGATTTCCTTTAAATTTTAAGTTTTTTGCATATTGATCACTATTTAAGATAAATTTGTCCTCCTTTTTGAAGAATGCAAATATAATAAGGGAGGAACCATTGTGATCTGGTGTATATGAAAACTTGGTATACCATATTTCCTTTCTATCTATATATGTATTAATTGTTATTGAATTTAACAAGTATTATCATTAAATGTGTATTTGTTCTAAAATGATGAGAAAACATTCTAAATTTTTATGTATTAATGAAAGAAACTCTTACATACCTAATAAAAGTATTTAATTATGATATCATCATAATGAATCTATTTATTGCATACCTAAATTCTAAAAATATTAAACATAAGGGTGAAGACACTGTACAAAAGCCAATTTGTGTTTTATATTTTATGTCCTTACCACACTTTCTCTTTTTTTTATAAACTCTCTTATGGATTCAACATTCATAAACTTAATCATGGATGAAAATCCTAGTGAATTGGAAATTATCTTGGTGATACTAGGAAAGGTCAATCTGATTATCACAAAAGAAACCAAAGACATATATTCTACAAAGAAATAAACTAAACTAAAGGAAAACAAAATGCTAAAAATATGAATGGCTAATATAGAAAGAATAAAACTACTCTAGAGAAATCACATGACATAAAACATGAAAATTAATTAATAAAGTCATAAATCTAACCTACTTCTACCTCTACCTTAGTACCTGTGGTCATTTATGGACACCTATAGATAGTGTAGCCATGATTTAGTGTTTGAAAAACTACAAATTAATTGTATATGTTAGTATATTACCTTGGAGATCACTCAAATAGAAAACATTATTACCTAATATCTCTGATATTTGGCAAGGTTTGGTCCATAAGGGGGTAAACTTGTCATGATGTTATTTATTTTCATGGGCTTTGTCCCAAAGAAGCACCATATAAAATACTTGAAATGCTTTAAACATTTGATCTTATATCAAACCACCTTTTTACCAAGTCCTAATGTTTACTAAAATTAAGCAAGGCTTCATTCCTTGAATATTATATTTATATTTTATCTAATAAATGAGTCTCTTCTTTATTGTTGGGTTCCACATACTCGTACATTATTTGATATGTTTGAAATTTAAACATGATTATGAATATTTTCCATCATCCATATACTAACAAGTAATGTGAAGCTTTGAGGGCCTACTTAAATTTTGGTTGGTTTACACATAGTGCATATTTCAATAAATGATGCCATTCTCTAGGTTTGTATAGATCTAAATTTTTAATAACATCAATTAGGGTCTTATTTATTGATTCATCTAATATATTTCCTTGTGGGAAATAATTGGAATATAAATTTATGGTGATTTTATTTTTATGGGTCCATTCAGTGAACTCAATTGATTGAAACATTGGGCCATTATCATAAACTAAGAAAGTTGGGGTACACCAGGTTTTATTCTATAAAACTAATTACATCCTAATCTTTGGAATGTTTTATATCTACTACTTTAGTTAATTTGGTGTAGTATGTTATGGATATGAGAACAAATTTGTGGCTAGATGAGGAATTTGGGTTGATGACACCAACAAAATCCAATCCCCACTAAGCAAATGACCTTCCTTAATTGACAGGCTATAGTGGCATTATTGCATGCACTTCTCTCTTTACCAAGACTTGGCACTCATGCCATGTTCTTACATTAGTGTGTGGATCCTTGAATATTATTGGCCAATAGTATCCCATTCAAAGAATCTTATGTTTTGTGGTATTTTTAGATGGAGGACCACTACCAATCTTCTAGTTTGCATTCCCCATAATCTCTTGACTTTCTTCTCATGATACACATATTAGGTAGATTCCTTTATAGTTTATTCTATAGAGGATTATTTTTATGATCATGAAGTGAGTAAATTTTATTCCTAAGGATATCTTTTATTCTCTAATGAGTTCTAGGGGATAAGTACCAGTGATTAAGTATTGAATGATATCAACATATCAATATTTTGTAAATACCTGGGTTTTATAGACCTCCTTGATGGTAATGTATAGGTCACACTCAGTCATAAAATTAATTATGCCTGGTCCTCTAATAATTTTTATAGGCATAATTTTTATGTGAAATTCTTGAAATTTTACCATCCATTTGCCTCTACACTTTCCTAATTCATTCTATTGTAAAGTGATCTTGATAGTAGGCTCTGGCATAATAATGATGGTTTTATTTCTCAATATGTAATGGCTAAATTTCTTTACAACTTTGACAAAATAAAAAATTAACTTATATATCATGGAGTACTTGAGCTCCACCTCTATTAAATTCATGCTCATAAATGCATTATGGTCCTAAATTTCATCATTCTTCTAGGTAAACACTATAATAATTATATATTTTGAAACAAATAAATATAATAAAAAGTCCTTATTGAAGTATGGGATTATTAACATTAGAGACTGTGATATGGCATTCTTTATGAATTAGAAATACTTTTGGGCTTATAGTGTCCTTATAATATGGATTCTTACTTAATTATTACATTTATAGGTTTAACTATTTATGCAAAGCCTAAGATAAACTTTCTCAAAAAAATCATCTTTTCAAATAAAAACTTGATCTCTTTATTTCTATTTGAAAACACAATCCTAGAAATCTTTTGAATTTAGCTTGAATCAATGGTGATCCCATCCTTGGTTATGATGTGCCCCAATAACTTGCCTTAATTAATACCAAATATGTTATTTTTTGGGTTTAGCAAGATACCAAATTTTTTACATATTTCAAGGATTGATTGTAGGTGGCCTACGTGATCAGTTATGTTCTTTGAGAAAATAGTGAGATCATCCATGTAAATGATTATAAATTTACCTATTTTCCCTTAAAATATATGATCCATGTCTTGTTAAAATTTAGTTACTACATTAATTAGGATGAAATGAATCATCTTGTATGCATAAGTACCCTACTTTATGGTAAATGCAGTATTCATCTTGTCTTTTAATTCTACCAACACCTAGTTATATTTTTAAAACTCATCCAATAAGGACATAATTCTAGAACAACTTACTACTTGTATCACCTCATATAAGGAAGGTATAGGGTAGTTATTTTTCTCATAAACCTTATTCAGGTTCATGAACTCAACACCAGATCTAATTTATCCACTCTTTTTCTTACTAAAACTAAGCTGGAAACCTAGGTTGAGTGCCTGATAGGGAAAACTATTTTAGCATTCAAAAAACTCTCTACTTAAGTTTGAATGAGTGGTTCAAATATAGAATTAACCAGTCTCTATCTTTGTATAAATGGTTTTTGGTCTATTTCTAGTGAGATTATATGAGTGATGACCTTAAAATTGAAAACCTTTTGAGTTCCATGCAATCACATATTTATAATGGAGGAGAAAATATTTAACCCTTTATCTTTCCTCTATGGTGCAACTGAGACTAATATTGACATATTATGGATCACTCTCATCCCTTAAGTTATATTTGTTGAATTTATATTCATTAACTTTGGGTTTGCTTAATTTTTGATCTTCCAGTTCTATATCAAATGCTCTCTCGAAAGAGACCATCCCTAAATGAATACAATTTTATTTGAGTTGAATAAATCCTTCTCCTAATTTTTCCTAGCATTGATACATAGTTTTTCTATCATCAATGATTTTAGATTCAAATTTCCCTAAATTATTCAAGAATTGGACAATCCACTAATCATCATCAAATACCTTAATTTGTTTTATTTCTAGGAACTAATCAGAAATACATGAGTTTAATATAATTTATTATTACTTTGGACTCTTTTAATGGTGCTCAGTTGGTATTTGAAGTAGCTAATGAGTTGGAAACCTAGTTTTATTCTCTAAGAATAGATACTACACTGAAAATATTAAATGAATCAATCAAATACTAGGCTTGGTGTTTTTATCTCTTAATATATAATTTTTTTTACTAATATTTGTTTTTGACATGATTAATCACTAGCTCTGAATCTCCATAAATTAGCAATTCATTGACATTATTTTTTAGAGTAATTTACAATCCCAAAATTGGTACTTCATACTTTTCTCTATTTTTAGTGCATGGAAATTATAACCTAAAATTTGAAAGGTAATGGTTACCTAGTGGATCAATTATTTCAACACTGACACCTCATACCTTCTTGAATTTTACACCATTAAAATAAAGAGTCCATAAGTGGGAAGGTCATATGATTTTTGGCCTTTGCACCTAATTATTCATGGCAAATGTATAAATCCTAAGATTAACATATTTATGACTTATTCATTCTTAAAATTATATCCCATGATGGGATATTTAATTCTTGGTTATTAATCAATTTGAATTTGATTTAGAATACCTCTCCAAGGAAACCAAATGTGGGAGAAATTTATTACTACATACCCATTCAACATCTTTTACCAATCTCTATTTAGTCTTTGTCTATATGACTTTGGTATATATACCATAATTATATATATAATCATATACACATGTATCCATATGCAACTTTAATGGGTACATTATTTAGCTTTCCAACCATAATTACCACTATTTTGTCTAACTATAAACAATCCTATTGGATGGGCTTGAAGTTAATTCCAGATTTTGGCAAATAGAAGTTGGCATTACAATAGTTAAAGCTACATAATCAAATATATAATTATTTATATTACTACCAAATTCTCTAATATTTTACAAGAAAGAAGAAACTTATGGCTTGATCTTGTATATAACATTGGTATGAGTATTTTTTGGCTTATTTGTAATAAAATACCCTATTATGGACCTCCATAAGATCACCTTCTATTTAGTAATTTGAGATAGTTCATGAAGAATGATATTCTCCTTTTTATAATTCACATCCTCAATGATATTTTATCCTCCTTTTATTTTTTCTTCCTTATTTAAAGGTTGATCATTCCATTTTTAAGGATATTGGATTGTTATCAACCTTCATATTCAAGGGAATAGTCATATTTTTTGGATCCATAGATGTAGTGAGGAGTTATTTATTACTCAAATCATAATTAATCCTATGAAACTAATAAAAAATTTGTGTCTTATATGAGTTGTCTTTTGATACATTTTCATCTTCATTTGGGAAGAGAAACTAATGAGTTTAAAATACCATGGTTGTGCTTGACGAATTCATATCATGGGGGAACTCTAATAGATTGTTCATTAAACATTGCCTCATCATATCCCTCTACAAGATTTAAAATGTTATATATAACTCAACATATTAAAGTTCACCACGTTGTGATGTGTTACAAACCCTAAACCAATTGGGTAGAGTTGTCTCCACTGTGTTGATATCTAGAAACTTATTGGATTGTCATTGTTTCAAATTGTTTGTAGGCTTCTTAAAAGGTTTTTTATATCCTTGAAATCCAAAATTATAATTATTATTCATGTCAAAAAAATTTAATATCTTCCTATGATTCTTAAGAAGTAATTATTTATATTTTTAGCCATCCTCTGTATAAAATCCAATTTTACAATGGTAGATTCCAAACCCTAGGAAACTATGATATTAGATGTGAGTGAATGTTGACTCTATTGGTTACAATTCATTTGTGTATATTTTTTCAAAAATCCATAATTATAATTCACTATATGTTATGTCATAGGAGGTATTACATACAACTAATTTTAGTTGAATGCTAAAACATTTTGATTTACATGAGTCATTACATTCAAAGATGGTAAACCAACATTAAGGTTGGGAGTGTCTATTACTATGGATTTAGATGCCTATAAATGTTGATTACTTCTTCATAATTGAGTGATAAAGTGTTATCAATACCAAATCTTCATAAAAATTCTAAAATAATTGGTTTTTAATGTATTCTTTTAAATTTCAAGTGTTAGTTCTTTTAGTGGTTTATATAGAAGACTTAACCAAGTGTAAATATTCTAAGACCTTTCATTAAAATCTTAGATTAGTTCATTTGGTTCCATCTTCATACTAGTAAAAAGTTGATACACCATAATCAAACTGGTAACTTATCCAAATTAGACAATAAAAGTGATTTGACATGAGTTCTATGAAGTATCAATTTATCTTGAAAATTGAGGAACAAATCATAAGTGACATTCTAAAATTGAAATGGGAAAAGCCTTCATGTAATATCTTCATTAGTGACATTCATTAATTCTAAAATTGTCTTGAAAGACCTAATAAGCTCCTCTACCATTCTTCCTCTTAAAGGGAAGAAAGAAGGTAGATACTTCTCTAGATTACCTAGTAAATAATGTACATCTCGTAGGACTACAATGATAGATCCAACTAACCAAGTTTGATCCATAGGATGATTGAAAAGTTAGATATTTGTCATTGGGGAAGGTGTCTTAACTTGGCATATCATGGGGAAAACTAGTGCATATCTATCCCTTTGATGACTTTGACAAAGGTGAAACCAAAATAGTAGTTTGGGATATAAACTTGGTTACTCTCTTGGGTGTCTTCAAAGTAACTTATATGTAGGGGACAATTATTTAGGGAAAAACATAGAATGGTTATGTCCTCCTTCTAGTGACAACTTCTCTTTTGGTAATATAGTTTTATTATACAACATAAAGTTATTGAGGTAACATATAACATTTTATATCACGACAGCCTTCTTCAAAAATTGGTCTGACGACAGGGTCACCCTGCATGGTATAACTGTAAATTTTACTGAGGATTTTCTTGCTGAGGTTACAGGGTTGTCAATGGAAGGAATCAAATTTTCAAAGCAGACCAGCATTTCGAACGAGGCATTTTGTAAGTTCCCCAAAACGGATGAGGAGGAGCAGAAGTTGGTCAAAAATGGGGATTTTTATGAGTTGGATCAGATTAAAGGGATTTGGAGGGAAGTCCTAAGCTGTATAAGGGAGTACTTCATCCTGGATGGAAGAAGCAAATGAGTGCATAAGTTCCATTTTGTCTTCCTCAACCACTTCAGGCATAATGTTAGCTTGTCTTTTCCTTTCTATCTTCGCTACTCCCTGATTCAAAGCCTTTATGCTCATAGGAAAAAGGATTTGCACCCTATTCTTCATGAAGGCCTTATTCTGCTTATTGAAGGCTATTACAAGAATAGGGCACTGGTTAAGTATCCCAAACAGGGGAAAAATAAGTTGCCAGGGAATAAAAAGAATGAAAATGTAAGCAGAAGAGGAAAAATTAAGACCCCTAGTCCTAATAAACAAAATGCAGAAGAAGAAAGGGGTCGGGAGAGAATTGAAGAACTTGAGGAGGAAAAATTGGAGGAAGAAGATGGAACAGAGAGTTGGGACACCAACTCTAGTAATGATGAAGAAGGATCTGAGGAAATTAAAAAAGATAAAGTTAATACAGAGGAGGATTCTGTTACTAGAATAGAAGAGACGGAGGAAAACCAAAAAGTGGTGGAGGATGACACTGTCCAGGAAGATCCTGGTGAGGACCCAACTTCTAAGAATGAAAAGGAAATCTCTGTCCAGGAAGATATTCAAAACATGGAGATGGAAATTGAAGATGGAATCAATGAGCGAGAACAAAAGAGCCAAGAAGACTTCTTTGAAGAAGCTAGGAATAACCCAAATAAAAAGTCTGAGGATTGGAGAGGGAAGAATCAGAATGATGAAATACAGACTCCTATGACTTGGGTTAATAGTAAAGCTGAGTCTTCTTCCCAATTAGATTCCTGGTTGTGTAGGGAGATCATTGATCTCAAGAAAAAAGTGGAAACTTTGGAAGATTCTCTGAAAGCTGCTTGGAACAATGTAAACAACATGGAAAATCAGTTAAGCGAGATCCCTGTGAAGCTCAAAGTTTACGAAAACAACCTCCGGGAGCTAATAAAGGATAACAAAAAGAATATGGAGGAAGTAACGTCCAACATTTGTACAGCTGCTATCAATATAGGTAAATGAGCCAATGAGGAGACCAAAGCACTAGAGGGTCCCAGCAAAAGGACAAGGGAAAGTTCCAAAAAGAAAGATACACAAAAAGGAGCTTTGCTGGAGGTTACCACCCAGGAAACTGCTTTGAAAGAAAAAGAAGCCATGAACTTGATACTGGAACTGGATGAATAATCTGGTCCTTCTTGTTGGTTAAGAAACTAGTACTGATCTTTGTTCTTCTTTTGTTATCTTTTGTTTGTTGTACCACCAGACTTCTGTTTCTGGGTTTTGACCAAATGTATCTCTTATGGTTTCAGGACCATTCAAAACCTATTTTTGCTACCTCATTGTAGTGTTTTTTAGGCATTGCCTGTGGGCTTAGTTGTTCTTATTTTGCTCTCTGTTAAAGGGTTTTGGGGCCCCTTCAAAACCTACTTTTACCTCTAATCTAAAACATATAACATTTTATGATCTCAATGGAGATAAAATCCACTCTAGGGCATGTCTTTTAGGGATCAGTTAAAAAATTAGATAGTGGAATAGTAGGATGAGCATTCAATTTATTCACCTATGTGTGAATGGGGGAATGAAACCTATATGAAAGTTAAAACCTAATTGAGTTGCATGGATGGAACCTATGCTAAAGTGGGTAAACCTCAAAATAAACTCTAAGAGATGGAAAAGGTAGGGCATAAAATAAGGCTTTTGATTTCAAAAGGATTAATTTCAAGCTAGTATATTTATGGACAAGTATCTTAATACTAATGCTTGTATCTAGTATTTATTGTACACACCCATACAAACATAATAGGTTAGTCTAGGAATAAATGATATAGTAAATTCTGAGGTCTCATCTAAAGATTTATTTTGTCTTGGGTATCTATTTCACACCATTGTTTAAAATATTGTACATCAGACCAGAGAGTTATATAAGATATTTTTTGCTCATACCTAGAAGGATATATCAAGAAAACTCTTTTACACACTTAGATAATTGAAATAATACATATAATTACATACAATCAGTGATATATTATAATTATGTAATAGTGATTACACATCTTCAACCAGCTAGAAATAAGAATATGGAACATTTCATAGCTTTTTTGCACTTCAAATTATTTAATCAAATAACCAATCAAGTAAAAATAATTAATTACATAGAATTGGAATGGAAGAACATCAACATAGTTGTGTGACAATAAAAAAAATTCTTCTTGTATTAATAATTTTACAACCTTGAATACAAGAGGATGAAAAGTATAAATAGATTTGGTTATGGGTTACCTCATCCTCCAAATCCATTTAAAAATCTAAAATTACATGTTAATGATAATTATAACGAAATTTATAATTAATAAAAGATATGGATATATGTATAAAATTAGTCAAAACATAGTCTTTCAAAATAAGACTCATTATATAAAGACATGTAATGTGTGCATGGTTACCAAATTTTTTAATCAACTGCTTCATGTCCTAGTTGCATTTTAAATACACATAAAAATAACTAAATAAACTAAGGATTACTAGTTGATGGAGCCTACATGGCTGAAATAACAATCTTTAGAGGGACTGTAGTGGAAGGCATGGTTGAATAGGAAGACCTAGCCATATCTTATTTATTTACTTCCAACCCTTGGTAGTATAAGCCTAACACTATACTGAGACCTTACTTCATACATGTTTAAAATGGAGGGTCTATAGACCTTGGTAACCTATGGTAACTTGCATGCTCTACATTGGTGTCTCTAAATTCCACCCAAAAATTTATATCTCTATTACCTTATTTCTCTTAAAGAATAACTATTATTTAATCTACTATAGTGTACATCCTTGGAGACTTTGATTATAAAAGGTTGACTCTTGCTATAATAACTGATTGAAACTAGCCATGATCATTTATTTACTTAAAGGATCCTAGGCCTATGAAAGTTTTATCTCATCAAAAAAAATTATGACTTGTCATTCCTGCTCTATCAATTTAAAAATCAAGCTTGATTTGATTAATACCTACTCTCTAATTTTTAATTTACTAATGACCACCATATTCAACACATTGGATGCTTCCAATGGATTCATGAAATAATATGGTTTAAATCCTTATTGGTTGTTTATAATATAATGAAATTTAGTTTATCTTCATCTTCCTTCAAATAATTAAATAATTTGACCATTTAAACTATGCAAGGGTAAAATTCATCCCTCATCGAACCAATAGTCTATAAAATACTATAAATCCTTAGAATAACATTATATACATCATCAAAAATTTCTATAGGAATATTAATAATTTTTTGATGTTCTTACTACTCAAGCTCCTTTTATAACTCATGTCTATCCTACTTTATGCCCTCATGAAGTTATAGCAATTCCTATGTATTTTCCTATAGGTAGGCCTTAAAATTATCATTATATAGATACTACCCAAGTTTCCTTGTCCTTATCCTTGATAATTAAAATATATCATGAATTTTTTTCATACCAATCCTATGACAGTGTCATCTTTTATCTTCCTCTTCTTGACCCCCTATATTGTAGCCATTGATTTTCAAAAAAAAAAAAAAAAAAACTCACTTTGGAGATATTAGCTATGGTCAGATTGGGTCTTTGGGAGGATTGGGATTTTAGGTCCATAATTCACTCAGTAATTACTAGATAAGTGTCATCTAATGATTGAGTGTCCTTAGTAGTAATCTTTATCGAAATGTTTTATTATTTTTTAGAATAATGGAGTTTTAATCCGAATTAAATAAATAGGTCTAGAGTAAAGTAAATTAGTGAATAATGTGTAATAGTTAAACCACTAATTTATGTAAACATATTGTACGTTTTCCATATTTAGAAATATTAATAAATAAAAGAAAATATTACTTAACTTATTCTATGATCTTCTGTCTGAGAATTTAGGTACAAGATTGAGATAGTATAGAAAATAAGTTACTAAACTTTATTTTATAACTAGATAAGTGCATCAAAATTTGAACACCCTACTATTTAGTGATGTAGTCATTTTTTGGTACTATTTTCCAGGTGATTTGAGTTTTTTGGGTTCTGCTTGGTGGGTCTATGTTACCCTGTCAGTGAAATATTGAAGCCCAAAAGTCTATGGAGCTCATTATGCATCTATTTTAATCTTTAATTCCCTAGGGCTCTTTATGCTTAAACTTAAATGGTAACTTGGGAAAGAGAGAGAAGGGGTTAGTGTGTATAAAATATGCTAGATAAACTTCACACCCCATGTGTGGACATGCTACATATATACCAATACTCTAAAGAGAGATCAAGCTAATGTAGTTCTCTTATTGAAGTGCTTGGTGAAATTGTGTATGAAAATATAACTAGATTCCAAATTAGGTGTGATTTATATGGATAGGGACTAGTGCAAGGGTTTTAATACGCTTAGAGTAACATTATAAGTTTGTATGTAGAGAATAGGGGGAAATGCTTGAGTTTACTTGCTTGTATTGTTTCTTCTCTATTGTAAATGAGTAACAACCCTTTTAAATAGACTTTGAATGGCCTTTTATAGGGAACTAGATGATCATGGGTTAAATAAATTCATGTAGAACAACATGAATTAACATAAGGATTCAAGAAAATATGACTCTTTGAAGCAAATTTGCACTTGGACAAGAGTGCCAAAAATAGGACACCTTGGGTTTTAACACTCTTAACTAAGTTGGGTGTTGTTGTCTAGAGGGAATGAGACCTAAGAGGATGGATCTGGGCCTGAAAGTGCTTCCTAGGTCTATAAGGGTTAAGTTTGAAAGGTTGTGGATGATTAGGAATTAATGAAAGAAAAGCCTATGAGGGTCATACAAGAAAATAGGGAGACCTATGGATTAGGTGTCATTAACCACACTAAAGTAACCAAATTTCACATTTTTTATGACTACATTCCCCACCCCCATTTATTGTAGTGATGAAGTAAATCAAAATACTAGGATTAAAAGAAAAAAATAGAAAGCATACTTGAACTTACATGTAAAGGTGAAGCCCATGAACCTTATCTGATGTTGAGTAATGTTGGATAGTGCATAAAGATCACATTGTGAAAGTGTGAATATAAAAAATGAAACAAATAGTAGATTATTTTTCATTATATGTGATATAAAATAAGAACATAAAAAAATATGAGTAAAATAAAAAGGAAGAGAAAGGAATGAATACACCTCATCAAATACATGACCCAATACAAATCTTGTTGTGATTCTGAGTAAGGTTGAGTGATGTTGGATTATGATAGATGATGTTATACCAAAATTTATATTGTGAATGGATTTGAGTGATTGATTCCATGGAAAGTGGATCAATAATACAAAGGCTAACCCTTTGGCTCCATCATGACCTATTAAGTGAAGTTAGATGATCATGCATCTGATAATCAATGTCTAGACTATGTGTCTAATCCCTCTGAATAGGTAGCTCAAGAATACAAAGTCTAGACCTTTGGCTCCATCATTACCTACTGAGTGAAGCTAGATGATCATGCATGTGATAATCAATGTCTAGACTATGTCTAATCCCTTTGAATAGGTGGATCAAGAATACAAAGGCTGACCCTTTGGCTCCATCATTACCATATCAAGTCATATTAGTATTATAATATATGTCATATGAGATGGCTCATGGATCCCATGAATGCTCTAAAGAGTTGACAATGTGGTGTGCATAGCCAAATATATGCTAGAAACTAGGCAACTCTTGGTCATTTTTAAAGATGGAGGTTAGGTTTGTATGAAAGCCACTCTAAAACTAATGTAATGTGCTTATTTGAAATCCAACTTGAGAAATTGGGTACTAAGGAAATTAAAATTGTATGAAATTTCAACTTGATAATGATACCAACCACCTATAGATGGATTAAGGCATGAAACTACTAAGAATGCTTAGATAATAAACTAAACTCAAAAACAAAAGAAGACCAATATGCCTCACAAATTCCTACCAATCATTGGTGTTTGGAACATGGATTCTAATTTGGAATTTATGTTAGTTGCTTAATCTAAAACTAGAAGTGAGATTCATCATCTCATACAAAATTCCCCATATATCTAGATTCCTTGAGAAAATTGTATTAAAACTGCTGATTTTGATTGATTTAGATGTCCTAAAACTGTAGTTGAGCTAAAAAAAATCTTTTTAATATAAAATTTAGGTGTTTTTATGCCTAGACAAGAGTGCCAAAATGAGGACATCCTTATTTCTGGCACTTTTATAAATTTTTGGTATTATTATACTATCCTAAAACTGGCTATTGATCTGGAATTATTACTATTTTCTATTCTATTTTGATTGGTTTGACCTCTGGATTCTAAAGTGGGTGATCTAAATTTTGTTATTTTTTCAAATAGGATCTTTTATCTCTATGAAAAAATCTCTATTTATTTCCCCCTCTTCTGAGGGTAGGAATGATTGAACCTGCAATGGCTGCCCTCAGAAGAAAAGAGTCTTGCAAGTGTGTTACATTGCATAGATACATGATATAGTAATGATATTTGACAAGATATCTCTAGATATATCAATGTTTGTATTGAGATATTTTTTAGTTAAATGGGGGTATGCCTAGATAGATATAACAATGTAAAATCATGTGCAATGTATTGAACTAGAACTAGAAATGTTAGATGTTAGTTGTTAGTTGTTAGTTGGAGGGATGGAGCATGATCTCCATCATGGCATCAAAGAAACCAAGATGAATGCATGATATGGATCATGTAATTCCAAACAAGGACAAGAAATAAAGCAACCAACATACAAAGCAATAAGTAAGAAGCATATAAGGTTGGCCAAGGGGCCACACAAATAAGGGACATAAGCACATAAAAGATTACAAGGGATATTGGAAAATTTCCAAAGGTGAACACACATGAATAGAAGCAAAAGACATTAGAAAATTTCCTAAGGCACATACACATATAATTTGAAACAAGAAAATATTGGCATGAGGACCATAGCCACATACAAGATTACAAGTAAGGGATATTGGAAAATGTCCAAAGGTGCACACACATGAGTAGAATCAGAGGACATTTGTAGATGTCCTAAGGCACACATAAAGAATAAAATTAGAATTGGAAATGTAATTTCATCTAGCTACATAAAGTAAGAAAGGAAAGCATGCAAAAAATTGAAAGGTAAAATCACATCTAACTAATCAAAACAAGAGTGAAAGTATGCAAGACACATTTAGTACAAGACTAGGTATATGCTAAGAGATACACAAGTGTTAGATACTAGTGAAATGTTGATATAGTAATCTATGTAATCTGGTAAGTAATGTATATTAGTATGATAACTCAAAGTGTGTATTCTAGGATTGACATAACTTGGATGGTGTTGTCATGTAGAATATGCCCCCAGTCAGTATGTATATCAATGTGTGTCTCAAATGTAGTAGGAATGCCTCCTTAATGGGTAGAGTGAAGCAATCAAGTAGTTGGATGTAGCTACACACACTCAAAGAAGATCAAGTGGGGCATGGTAATATAGATAATCAATAAACAACAGCATGAAATATCAAATGTAAGTCCTAACATGATAGTAGTAATGTAAAACATGGATGATGCATACAATCAAAATGTTTTTGGTATTTTTGAATTATTTGAATGTTTTTATATTTTTAAATTTTGTATTGTTTTTGTATTTTTTTGGAAATATTTAAACTATGTACAATAAAATGGGAGAGATTATGTATAGTCAATGCTGAAAAGAAACTATGTAAAAGCATGTAGGTCAAACAATATGTACATGATAATATAAAATACTATATTGGTGCAAGGATGGAGCCTATTGTAGATGGAAGTAGAGGAAAGGGTCATGACCATCATTAAATTCTTCAAGATCATCATCATAAGTATCATCACATGTTGTAGATGCCATGTTTATGGTAGCATCATGTTGAATGCAAGTTGAAGGATGCTTTGATGGTGGAGATGTTGACTTTGCTCTAGGATGTTTAATATTACTAGTAGATAACTTCAATAGAAGTGGTGGATCTAGTGTTGTTGGTGGTGTTATAATATAAATAATAACTTGATCCTATAGTTTATCTAATCTCTAATATAAATTTATACATGAATTTATATCATGGCATATAATATTATGAAAAATACAAAATGGGTGACCATCCTAATGGGACAATTTGTTGATAGTTCTATGTCATACTATATGTAATGTGATCAATCCATGATCAAGTAATATATATAACATAAATTGTGGCTATTGTTTTGTGCTGCCTACCTGGATCTAAATAATTAGATCTATATCCATAGAGGTAGCCATGTGAAATATGTTCTAAATGGTCTAATTATGGTTGTGAGTGTGGAATATATTTTAAGAGTGCAGTGAGATAGGCTAAAAGTTTTGTAGGATGTGGTATGTGATCTCTAGAGTCATCTCACTACTCGCCTAGGACAGCTAGTGTAAATATTAATCCACACAAATAGTCATCTATGAGTGTGGGTGTCATATCATCATTTGAAGAATCTTGTGAATCTGCATCAATATCATGTACATATGGTAACTTAGAATTTTACATAAGGGGTAGCTATGATATATAAGTCTCATCATCTGTAGTAGTAGAAGAGGGTGCTACTACAAAGGTATTTATAGCTGGTGGAGTAACTATGGAATCAAATAGAACTACTAGTACTATTGTTGGTGATGGCAGATGTGTAATAGGTTGTGGAATTATGATCAATGAAGTATTTAGAATGGTTGATGATATTATGAAAAGTAGAGTAGTTGGTTTTGATGGTGAAACTATAAGTGAAGTAGTATGAGAAGTGCTAGTCTCTACAACCTCATATGTTGTATTTGATTAGGAGGAATGATATGAGGTGGTGGTTATACTATGAGATATGGTGTCCCATCTAGTGAAATAGTTGAATATGACTCTATAGTTTGATAATATCTAAATGGCTTATTGTTGGCTAGACATGTGTGTACGTATCCCTCATGGATAAACTTAATACATCAATGGAGAGTGGAAGAAATTGCCCCCCATAATATGTATCTAGGGTCATCTAAGTAAAAAATTATATTGGAAAAGACCTATCATGACTTGGAATTATGTAGGGAGAGTTTTTAGTCCTACCATGATATCTAAAGTAATAGTGCTCAATGTCTATCATGG
This sequence comes from Torreya grandis, assembly GCA_037957365.1. Classification (NCBI taxonomy): domain Eukaryota; kingdom Viridiplantae; phylum Streptophyta; class Pinopsida; order Cupressales; family Taxaceae; genus Torreya; species Torreya grandis. The sequence continues at coordinate 3,461,744 of JARHVA010001083.1, forward strand.
TATATCATTAAACCCTTGAATGTTATTATACAATTTTTTATTTGATTCCAAATGTACACCCATGGTTTGTAAGAATTGGATATTACATATATTTCATCTGGAACCACTATTACTAAGAACTCTCTTGACTATATTGGTTCTGACTTGTATTTGTATGAATAGTGGCAAATTTTGATCAATAACTATCTGAGAAGGCATGTCCTCATTATAAAATTAAATTACATCTTCTATAGTTTTTAAAGTGTTGACCATGGATGAAAAATAATAAGGTTAATAATCAATAGGCATAAAAATCTGAGTTTGTTCTTGATAAAGAATGTCCTTGAATACATTATCTTTCTAAAGTAGTTCTAACATGGAAATTTTAGTTGGAGTATTTCTCAACTAATCAATATTTTCATATTATTTGTGCAAATCTACATATGCAGGTGGGTTGCACCTATGTTAGGTTGAAATAGTAGGGTAATGGGGATCTTGGGTAGGTGGATGAGGCATAACATCATGTCAAGTAATATCTCTAGCTTCATTATCTAATATCCATATAGGAGGAGTAGTAGTTACAGGAGGAGAACAAAGATAATCAATGGGTTGAGGTGGTAGAGGGACAAAGAGTGTCAATTAGGATCTTTGGCAATGGTTAGTGACCTAGGGAAGAGAAAAATATACCATAAAACATGACTCAACATGGGGTAGAGGCTCCAAGGGAGGTGATGTAAAATATGTATTAACATGTTTAATAATAACTTGATTAACATCATCCCATATAATGAAAAATAAGCATGAAATGCAAACAATGAATATTTTTACTAACATATGATAGACTTCATCATTCATGTACAAGATAGGGCCCTTTATGATTTCCTTATTATTTGTAATAAATGTAAGAAAAGTTTGTAAATAAATGAATAACATTTTTGCAATTTAATTATGGATGAAGGTGATACCACAAGAAGCAAAATAGGAGTTGGTACATGAAAATAAGGATTTTTGAAAAGTATTTAGGAAAACTAATATTAATTTTTGAATTTAAAATTGATTTTTTTATTTTGATATGGAACTAAAAATCTATAAAATGATTGGAAAAGTACTATAAAATAACTGGGACCTAGTTAATGCAACTAGCAATTATTGAATGAATTTTTTCTTTTAAAAAACAATTAGTATGATCATTTTAAAATTTTGATATGAATTTATAAAAAAAATTATAATTTTTATTTAAAAATTTAGGAAAACTTATCAAATATTTCCAAAATTAGCAATATATTTTTCTTAGTGTTTGGAATGTGTTTGTATGCAAAAAGGACCTAGTATGTGCAAACTAGGGTTTTAACAAAATATATGATAATTTTTTATTTAATTTCTATATATATATATATATTTTAAATATATAAAACATTAGTAAATTATGGAATAAAATCATAAATAATTTACCGAAGGGTTTTTGTAAAAAATTCAAAGTAAGTCAGGTTCACCAAATATTTTATTATTTTTAAGACTAATGGACTTTTATTCCTAGTTAAATAAATATGTCTGGAGTAAAATAAATCATTAAATAATGTGAAATAAATAAACCAATAATTTATGTAAATATATTTTACTTTTTCATTTTCTAAAAATAGTAATAAATAAGAGAAAATATGACTTAGCTTATTCTGTATTGTCTGGTCTAAGAATTTCGGTACAGGATTAGGAAAATGTCAAAAATAGGATCCTAAACTTGATTTTATGATTGTATAGGAGCACAAAAAGTGGGACACCCTAATTTTCCACACTATAGTCCTTTTTTAATTTTTTTTCCAAGTGATATATTTTTTCTAGGTTCTACTTGGTAGGTATGTGTTACCCTATCAATGAAATATCAAAGCCCAAAAGTCTATAGAGCTCATGGTGCATCTTTTTTTAATATTCAAAGCCCTAGGGTCTCTTTGTGATTGAACTTGACTGGAAACTTAAGAAAGAGAGATAAGGGGTTATTATGAAAAGGATATGTTGGATACACTTCACACCCTATGCGTGGGCAAGTTACCTACATACCAATACTCTGAGGAGGGATCAAGCTAATGTAGTTCTCCCATTGAAGTACTTGGTGTAATTGTGTATGAAAATTAAACTAGATACAAAATTGGGTGTAATTAAAATGTATAGGGACTAGTGTAAGGATTTTAATAGGCTTTTAATAACATTGAAAGGCCATATACAGAGAATAAGGAAAAGTGCTTCAATATACTTGCTTGTATTCTTGCTTCTCTCTTGTAAATGAGTGTCAACCCATCTAAATGGAATTTGAATGGAATTTTATAGGGAACATTATGATCATGGTTTAAATTAATTTGTGTTAGGATGACATGAATTAAGATAAGTATTTGAGAAAATATGACTATTTAAACCAAATTTGCACTTGGACAATAGTGCCAGAAACAAGACACCCCAGGTTTTAGGGATCCTACCCAAGTTGGGTGTTATTTTATAGATGGAATGAGACATAGAGGGATGGATATAGGCCTGAAATATCTAGTTGGGTCTATAATATTTATGTTTGAAACGTTGTGGATAATGAGGAATTAGTGAAAGAAAAGCCTATGAGGGTTGTGCAAGAAAGTAGGAAGACCTATGGATTGGGTGTCATTAGCCACACTAAAGTAACCAAATTTTTCATTTTATATGACTACACAAAACATCCCTAAATATCACATTAATTAATCTAAATTTAATGGGTATGGTAATTATGGACAAATTATCTTGGACCAATCTATGTTTCCAAACTGAGGCATTGGGTGAAAAACATAAGTATTCTCTTCTTCTTTGATTTGGTAGTGGGAATATTAGAAGTAGCCTAAATTTTGTTGGAATAACACATAGGTAATCCAATTTATTATAAGATACCTGCAATTTGGAACTATAAATGGCTCCCCTAGTCTTCTTAGAATGTAATTTTTTTAATTAAAGGGAGTAGGGGAAACTCTAACTAGAGTTATAACAAGGGAGGTAGAAACAATGGGAGTAACAAAAACCATAGGAGTGGTAGATATAATCCCAATAATATAAGCAATGGGACTATTAGTAAAAATAGTAAAACTGAAACAAATAGGGACTAAAGAGTCGAAGGCAACACTAGAAATAATAAGAGCCAAAGGAATAAATCAATAGGAGATAAAGTATCAACCACAAGGACCGAATAAATAATACTCACTAAGGAAATAATGGGAACTAGGGAAACAACATGAGTAATGTACTCAAATGATTTTTATATCTTTATTGGCACTTTCCCTTTTATTACTTGAATACTTGATATCTTGAAATTTTGTATATCCTCATCCTCATAATCATTCTCATTATCTTATTTTATTGATATATCAACAATTGTGTCCATAGCATCCCTAAGATCTCTAGGATTCCTCTTGTAACACATTCTTGACTTTTAAACAAAATGAGGAGCCTATTGTGTATAAGTGGGTATGATACCTACACTTTTATTAGTTGAATCTAAGGTTGTAATGTGGAGGCTAGATTCATTATAATCATAAGAATAAATGTAAATTAGTTCTTTATCTCTCCTCAGGAACTCATAGTAGTAGTAATCTAATCCAACTCTTACTCTAAATTAATAGTTGTCATGTAATTGGTGATGTACAATATAGAGCTTCATGTGAGGATATTCAAACTAAAAGGGCCTCATCCACATATTTATCCATTTTTTTTAATATCATTATAATGAGTGGTGGCCTAGAGGAGCTTCATTGGTCTTGTCGATGTTGGGAATATTGAGAGGTCTAATAATTTATAGTTAACCACCAATAAATATGTTGGAGCCTTTCTTTATCAATATAGTCTATTGTTATCTTTCTATAACTTCAAAATCATCCATTGCATTTAAAAAAATGAACTCATGTTCAAATTTTTCATGTTAGTGGGGGATGCCAAAACCTTTCATCTACTTCTAAATTAGGCTATGAGGATCCCAATCCCTATGAGGCAAAGTAGATAACAAATAGTACTCCATTATTTTACCAAATTCTCTAAAATATTTTTGGATAGTATAATGCATTTATCTAATCATTATAAATGAGCCATGAAACATACCCTTCATCTTCTTATTTAACACTTAATCAATGTTCCACCATAGCTAGTACACAATCTCTAATTTATGAGGGACACACTTAGGGAGATGGAAAGGTAAAACCTTGTTCCCCATCACCATGATTACTTTGTAGTTAGGATAAATGCAATAATCCCCCCTTAACCCTAATGTTTTAATAATGCTCTCTAATACTCTGAGAAGAGGTTACCTTATTATAATTATATTGTGTGTTGAAACCACATCAACACTACCCACCTTTAGTTAGATTTATCACCAATCCACCAATATCAAGTATACCTAAATGCATGTCATACCTAAACCATTTAAGGTAAACAAATACTTTTATTAGTGTAGGTTTTTATTTTCCCCTATTTATTAATTAGGTAAATCGTATTTCTTGTGCATACATGGAGTTTTCCTACCTTTGTGGGATAGGCTAGCTTATGTGGAGGTGTGTGTCATAGATGTGTCATAGGTGTCACAAGAATGTCATAAGTGACTCCCTTGATGGGAGTTACTTCTCTATTCCTACCACCTTGTCACCACCTTTCATGGAGGAGTTACTGACTATTTTTGGTGTGCCTTGTCCACCTTTTGTGGAGGAGTTACTTTCATACTCTCCTATTTGTAGTCCTCATTTTGGCCATTCCATGCTAATTCAGATTTGTTTTTCTCCATTTTGTTTTGTGCAATTTATCTTCTTGTTATTGTCAAATTACTTTAGCATCTTATGGTGTGCACTTGTTTATCTTGTGTGATCACATCTTCATTGCACTCACGTTATCCAGTTTCTGGCAACAACTCTGATATGGTATCAGAGCTCTCCCGGTAATCTTGTTTGTGATTATGCTTTTAGCTTATTTTTTGAAATCAAGAGGAGTGGAGTTTGTTTTTTTATTTTTAGATTTGATCAAAAATAAAAAAAATATATCACTTCTAGTTAGGTTTCTTGGAGATCCTTGCATTTGGGTGTCTTTTGTTGTGTGAAGTAGTAAAGGGAGGAGCTAACTTTGTTGTAAGCCTCTCCATACTGTTGTTTTCCTTCCAGCTTCTGTGCCCTCTTCTTGTCAGTAGCCTCTAAATTTAGGCGCCACTTCTGCTACCACGTAACTATCCTTCTAGCACCCTTCTAGTCAGCCTTCTACACCTACCTCTTTGCTATCCACGCCACAGTGTTTTCTTGCCCAGCAAGCACCAAGCAGGTCGTACGACACGTCCAAAATAGGTTATTTTTTGGTGAAAATGACACTTTTTTTGGTCTTCTCTGTTGCATTTAAACTAGCCTGCTGTGTGTTGGGATTTGTGAGGTCTGCTATTTTAGTTTCTCTAACCTTTCTTTCCCAGCAAATTAGAAATGCACCTTGTTTTATGCTGTTCTTTGTCTTTTCTACTAGTAAAATTTTGAATTGTGTTTTTTGGCGCCCTCTCCTTGCTTGGCGTCCCATGTGAACACTTGGATAATTGGCCAGCAAGTTAATTTTGTCTATGCTTCAATTATTTTAGTTAAAATTGACTTCATAAACCAAAAATTAGTCAATTTGACTGAATATTTAAGTTTTTAGGCAATTTTGTATTTTGGGGATTTTCAATTAAAACTTGTATTTTTGCCTGTCGAAGATGAAGGGTGAGGCCCAAGTTAGTAGGAGGCTAATTCCCCCTCAAAAAAACCTCATTTGGATTCTTCATTCTATGCCAAATCTAATGAGTGGTTGGAAGGCCACATTCTCTCCCTACAACAGGCATTTTTTTAATGTTTTAGTGCTTTTTTTGCAAAAACACTAGTTTATGGGAAAATTGTAACTTTAAAATCTTGCAAACGGTAGCTCAGTTTTGGGTGAATTTTTTTGCAAAAGTTCTTGTAATTCAATTCTCCACAGCATAGAATTTTTATTTTTTAAAAACACACTAGTTTATAAAGTGCCAAAAATTTAGGTCTCTCGGGACGCATATTCGACTGAGTCCAATGTCTTGTTTGCTTTTGTCTTGCACTAATTGCTCTAAGACACATTTTTGGCTGAGTCCAAAATATTTTGAGTGTGCACTTGCATATTTTTGGGGATTCAATATTTCAGGGGGGTGTGATTGCTTTTTCACAACTTGCAAACTTCACTTTCATTCTCCTTTTTGCATACATTCACAACTTGCAATCAACACAACTTCACCTAATTTCAGCTAAAAATGGATTATTTTCAACTCAAAACCCTAACACCCTTCAACTATCATGAATGGAAAGTTAAAATGTCAATTATTCTTAGAAACAAAGGGTTGTATAGGATCACAATGGGTACAGAAGTAGAACCTAACACAGATGCTAAAAAGGTTAAGTGGTACAGTCATAGTGATGAAGCCTTTGGGTTACTGAGCTTGTCTATGTCTCGAGAACTTCTCTTCCACTTATAATCCTCCCAAACTCCTAATGACATATGCGACACCTTAGAAAAGTTGTTTGGAAAGCTTGATGAGATGAGAGGTCATGAGCTCGAAAACGAACTCATAAGTCTAAGTCCTAGTAACTTTGACACCCTACAGGACTCCTTCACTAAGTTTAAGGCCCTTAGATTGCAATTGAAAGAATTAGAGATAGAGAAGAAAGATGATCAACTCATTCTTTCTATTCTCACAAAGCTTGGTCCAAGCTATGCAGTCTTTGTCTCCACTTTCCATGCCATTAATAGTGCCCTTGGCACTGCATGGAAAATGCCTTCTTTGGATTCATTCATTGTCGACTTGACTAGGGAGCAAGATAAGCTAATTCAAATGGGCACAATGAAGTCTACTCAACCCCAAGCTTTGATAGTTAGAAATGGTAAGGACAAGACTTCAACAAAGGAGAAGAAGAAAAAGAATAAGGATCAGGAAAAGAAGAAAGAAAACACTAATCCTAACAAAAACAACACTGAGTCTTCCTCTTCCAATGTTAAACCTAAGAAGGAGGAGCTTAAGTGTGCCTATTGTAAAAAGAATGGGCATGATGAACACAAGTGCATGAAGAAACAAATAAACCACCTAACTCATCTTCTAGAGAAGAACAACATAGGTGTTCGTGAGTCCATCAAGCAAAATTCATCTACCCAAGATTCTACTAAGGCAAAAGGCAAGGGTAAGGAGAAAGAAAAGGGTAAGACCCTTGTAGCTATAGTAGCTTCCACATCTTCATGGGTCATCGACTCAGGTGCTTCTCACCACATGGGCTCTTCACTAGTTGAGTTTTCATCTTTAGAGCCTTGTAGCATGACATCAATTAGTTTGGGTGATGACACATCAGTTTTTGTTGTAGGGAGAGGGTCAGTTGAAATGGAAGGAGGAACATTCAACAATGTTGTAAGTGTTCCTTCTCTTTCAACCAATCTCTTATCAGTGTACCAAATCACTCACATTGGTCGGGGCATGAGAGTTGAGTTTTCACCAGATTCAGTATCTATCAGGGAGTTGCATAGTGATACTACAGTGGCAGTGGGAAGGGTAGATCACCAAACTAGGTTATACACCTTTTCACATTTTGCATCATATTCTTCTCCTACATCATTGCTCACTCATTTATATGGAGTTAGAAAATTGTGGCATGAGTGGTTTGGCCACCTTAACTACCTCTATCTTGAGAAACGTTATAAAAATGACATGGTCATTGGCTTGCCTCGTGTCCAATTCTCAAAAGGACTTTGCGAGGGGTGCTCTCTTGGGAAGCATCCTAAAGCAAAATTTGACAAAGGCAAAGCTTGGAGGGCTTCACAACCTTTAGAGTTAGTCCATAGTGATGTATCGGGACCCTTTCCCAAACCTTCTTTCACAAGGGCCAAGTACATCCTCACTTTCATTGATGATTTCTCTAGGTACACTTGGATATATTTTCTTAAACAAAAGTCTGAAGTGTTTGAAAATTTTTTAGACTTCAAGGTTCTTGTTGAGAAACAAAGTGAGAAATCCATCAAGGTTCTTCAAATTGATAATGGAGGGGAGTATGTCAGCATCAGGTTTGAGTAGTTTTGCACCATAGAGGGGATTGATTTGTAGCGCACAGTCACTTACAGTCCTTCACAAAATGGGGTTACAAAATGCAAGAATAGGTTCTCAAAAGAGATGGGTATCTATATGATTCACTCTAAATCCCTAGCACCACAGTACTAGGCCAAAGCCATCAATTGTGCTTGCTACATTCAGAAAAGGGTTCCTCATAAGGCTTTGAAAGGGATAACACCCTTTAAAGCTTGGCATAAAAGGAAACCTGATGTTGAGCACCGTAGAGTTTTTGGATCCCCAACCATGGCCTACATTCCAAAGAAGAAATGTAAAGCTATGGAATGCCAATCCAGGCCTTACATCTTTGTAGGATATCTGGATGGTATTAAGGGATATTGCCTTCTAGATCTAATCACACATGAGTTGTTCATTGAGAGAAGTGTCCATTTTTAGGAGAGTCCTAGAGACTCAACACTTGACACTTCTTCTCCCTCATCGGATCTACTTCATCATGATGATTCCTCATTAGATTTAGATCAGCTACAGTAGGTTCTTAAGCCATAGTCATCTTCCTCTTCTTCGAGTTCAAACAACAAGGATAGTGATGCAATGTCATCCACCTCTAGTCAGTCAGAGGATGAGGAGTTAGCACCTTACTCGCCCACTTCTAGGCCACTTTGGGATAGACAAACACTTGAGAGTGTTGGCACTTGGGTAGGAGACCCCGCAGATGACAGACATACTAGGGGGATTTTCAGAGAGATCCACATGCCTTATTTGCTTTAATTTCAAATCCACAGACTTTTCAAGAGGCATCAGGGGTACTTGAGTGGGATAGTGCTATGGAGGAATAATATTCTTCCTTAATCAAAAATCACACTTGGGATTTGACTTCGCTTCCTAAGGGAAGAAAGATGGTTTGATGTAGGTGGATATATCGGACTAAGTTTGCAATAGATGGGTTGGTCGATAAGTATAAGGTGTGACTAGTCACCAAGGGTTTCTCACAGGTGGCAGGCATTGACTACTTAGAGACCTTTGCACCCATTGCAAAGATGACTTCTATCCAACTCACCTTGGTTATTGCTGTAGCACATGGTTGGGATGTACATCAGATGGATGTGAAGAGTGCCTTTCTTCATGGAGACCTTGAGGAGGAGATCTACATGGAGTAGCCACCAAGATTTGTTTAGGATTCTTCCTTAGTATGCAGACTTATGAAATCTATCTATGGCCTCAAATAGGCCCCTCAGGCTTGGTATGCCAAGATGGATTCCTTTCTTCTCACAGTGGGTTTCACTAGGTGCCATTCTAATCCTAATGTCTACTTCTTAAGGCAGGATGATTCGCTCTTGATTTTGGTTTTATATGTTGATGACCTTTTTATCACTGGGAGTTCTTCATTGGCCATTACAGTGGTGAAGGCATCTCTTTAGGATAGATTTGACATGACAGACTTGGGTTTCTTGCACTACTTCCTTGGGATCGAGATCTCACAGTCAGATTCAGGGATTTCACTTGCACAACCTAAGTATGCTCTTGACTTATTGGCTCGGTTTCATATGGCTAATTTCAAGCCATCTAGGACTCCCTTTCTATTAGGAGTCAAGCTTGAGACTGATTGTTCTTCACCATTGGTTGATGCCACTCAATATCGACAACTTGTTGGTAGTCTCATCTACTTGACTCACACTAGGCCCAACATTACATATATAGTGGGACTTGTCTCCAAATTCATGCAGGAACCCCATGAGCCACATTAGAAAGTAGCTAAGAGGATCTTGCATTATATACAAGGTTCACATAGATACAGGATTCATTACAAATTTGGCACAGAGGTTGACTTGGTTGGATATACAGATTCAGACTGGGCTGGTGATTCACAGACTCATAAGTCCACTTTTGGTTACAGTTTCTCTCTAGGTTTAGGTCCTATCAGTTGGTCTAGCAAAAAGTAGAATGCTATTGCTATATCATCCATAGAGGCAGAGTACAGGGGAGCTATTAATGTAGCTACTGAGGCTATTTGGCTTCAAGGGATTCTTTCTGAGTTTGGCATTTCTATCAGGTAGCCCACCATCATTTATTGTGACAATCAGAGTACCATATAGATTTGCAGGAATCTAGTTAGGTCATTGACTTGATATTTTGCCAGTTTTCAGAGTAGGTTGTAGACATATTCACCAAAACATTCACTGAGAGCAAGTTCATTCATCTACGAGCTCTTCTTGGGGTGCAGTCTACATCTGCAGTAGCATCATCTTCAAGGGGGCCTTCTAGCCTCTTCTTTTCTTTTATGTCTCTCTTTTGGGGGGGAGTTTTTTCTTATGATTTTTCTCCTTTTCTCTATCTTATGGGAGATTGCATTTGTACATGGGTACCTCATAAGGCCTAGTTTTCGAGACCCGTTTTATATATCCACACTTCCCACCTAAGTTGCGCTTATGGGGGGGTATTAGTGTAGGTTTTTATTTTTCTCTATTTATTAATTAGGGAAATTGTATTTCTTGTGCATACATGGAGTTTTCCTACCTTTGTGGGATATGATAGCTTATGTGGAGGTGTGTGTCATAGATGTGTCATAGGTGTCATAAGAATGTCATAAGTAACTCCCTTGATGGGAGTTACTTCTTTATTCTTAGCACCTTGTCACCACCTTTCATGGAGGAGTTACTGACTATTTTTGGTGTGCATTGTCCACCTTTTATGGAGGAGTTACTTTCATACTCTCCTATTTGTAGTCCTCATTTTGGCCATTCCATGCTAATTCAGATTTGTTTTTCTCCATTTTGTTTTGTGCAATTTATCTTCTTGTTATTGTCAAATTGCTTTAGCATCTTGTGGTGTGCACTTGTTTATCTTGTGTGATCACGTCTTCATTGCACTCGCGTTATCCAGATTCTGGCAACAACTCTGATAACTTTAATCACTATTATTCCACCAATAGGTTGTTTATAAACCCTAATACCCCACAACTCATGAATTGGAGTGAATATTTATTCACTTATCCTTATTTTTTATGGCTACCTCCTAAGGTTCCCTAGTGTGCATAAAATCCATGTTAGCAATAATTTATTTGGCACTAGAAGGAGGTTATCCCTTTTATTTCCTTAAAAAATATCACTTGTATTGCATTGGATATACCCATAATATTAACAAGGTCCACCTCAAACACTAACGTATACCCACGTTTATAAATCCATATAAACATTAGGTTAGATGAACGTGTTTTGAGATAACCCCAAGCCCATCCATATTTTTCAAATAGATGACCCCATCTTCTTCTATTCTTTATGGCCCAAGATTGGCTAGCCAATTATACTATTATCATCCTTGGAGATGGGTGTGATCTACTTAGAAACTTTAAGAAGTATATTCCTTCTCTCCTTTGGGAGGTGGGATAGTTAAAGAACATGTAAAAGATTTTAAGACTAATTTTATGTAACCCATTATGGCATGGCCTATAGAATTTTTCATTTCACATTGCAAGATGTTGATTATGATTGGTTCTTTAATGTCCTAGAAGATTCAATCACATCTTGGAATAAAGGTCAAAACACCTTTTTCAAATGGTTTGGATAAGTCACCAACCTGAGTGTCATTTACCAGCACTTTGAAAGCATGAGAGAACCAAATGAACTAATTGTATCCTTCAATTCAAGATTTCAAAAATGTACAACTAACTTGAAGCCACCTATAAACCTATTAAATTGGTATCAATTGAAATGTACAAGAATGTCGTGGACCCTTTAAAACATGTCCTTATTTATAGGGCACCTAAGATTACCTCATTATCAATAGATAATGTTAAGGCTATTAACATTGATTTAAAATTGAATCCTTGGTCACAAGATTTGGCCCCATTTCATATTGTCTCTAACTTCCAACCCTCAACCCATTTCTAAATATTAATCAAAATGTTGTGGCTTATAATTAGAACTAGGTATATTACTAATTTTATTTAGCCCATGCTCCACCTAACCAACACCATAACTTCCTGAACAATCATGTTCCTACATCCAACTAAAAAAATTGAAATCAACATTTGATACTAGTTAATACTACTACTATATAGGGTATTTTTGTTGATTCTACAAAAGTAGAATTATATGCCATCTAACAAATGGTACATAAGTTGAGAAATGAATTATTGAGCATATAGAAGAAAATGGGAAACATGATGGGACATAATTCCAATTAAAACTTCTATTTTATAGGTACAAAATGATTCTCAATAGACCTAGAAACAATATAGAGAAATAACCACTTAATAAAATGCAATAGATAAACATATTGGGACAAGAACTTCTCAACTAGTTTTGATTCCATAACTTAACACATCATGGTGTGATATATTACATATAATTTTATACTTCCTTCAAAAAATTTAGATGGAAATGAATAGACATGAAGGTTTTGAAAATTATCCAGAGCCACCATATTTTACTACTATACGTCTTCCCATCACATCGATGGTGTTTGAGACATATGACTTCCCATTCCCAATCAAAAATGAAAATGAACATGAGGGCAATATAGATGAGATCCATGATTTTTATTAGTTCCAAAGGAGAAATTTCAATTTGATGAAAAATCATCTTGATACCACCTCTACTCCCCAAAAAAATAGTGTTAAAACTCATCTAAATCCTAAGGCCACTAATAATCTACCTCTTTCAAAAGGGAATGATCAGTTTTAGAGTATAAAGCTACAAAGTAGAGTATGGTACAATAATTTTTAATCTATTAATAATAACAAGACTAATATTAGTCTTCATGAGCTATCCCAAATCATCAAATAGAGAGAGTTGATACTTAAATATTTGACTAAGAGATCATCTACTAGCAACTCAAAATTTTCAAATGAAAATGTGGTTATTTATAAATACAAAATTTAAGTAACACCTTTTATATTAGCCTTCAAAATATTAAAAAAGAATGTGCACAACTATTTGGATGACTCAGGTACTGTAGCAAACGTGATACCTATAGTTATATGCAAGAAATTGGGTTTAACCCAAATAATTTAAAAAGAGTGGTCCTATAGTTGGACAATTCTTCCATCCCATATGTTGGAGAGGTGAAAATTGTGCACAAATAGTTTGAATTAGATTCACATGTGAAATAATACATATATATCCTAGTCATTGACATTCCACATGATTATGGATTGTTATTGAGTCATTATTTACCAAAGACATAGAATGGGTACATGGCCATTGACTTCTCACACATGTGGTTCCCTTGGAAGGGGTATCTAAGAAAAATAAGTAGACTAATAACTGAATATTAATTATTTGATCATAGAGTATAGTGCTAAAAATGAAAAAAATTATATCAGAACCACCCATGTAGGTGTGTACACTTTCACTACTAAGAATTAACCTCATGAACAATATTTTGAAGGTTATTCTTAGTTTTTCACTCTCCATTTTGATATAAATAGATAAAATAAAGGTGCATATGATGGGTATCCCTTATTGATCTAGATGGGAAGAAATATCTAGTTACCTATAGGCTATAATTCCTTTACACTAAAAATTGAGTCAAGTGTGAAGCCCTAATCTTAGGCCTATAATTAATTCTCAAGCATAATGTTAAGTAGTTGAAAATATTGATGGAACTATAACTATATTTTAAGAATATCAAAAATAAATATCAATATAAACTCACTTACTTTAAGAACTAAAAACATCAAGAATGGGCTCTAATTGAATCCTTCGAAGCATTAAACATAAGGGCCATCCCAAGGAAAGGAAACTAGATGGAAAATACATTGTCCACTTTAGCCACCAATATAACACCACTCCAATAATATCAAATGTATATATTATCTATGGATATGGTCCATTTTCCTTTTATTATACAATGTGGATAACTTATAGATATTCAGGGACAACCACCAATTTATACAATTTATGAATAGTTTTAGAGTCTTTGAATCTTAGGTAATAAATGAGGAGGACTTTGAACCTATGATCATAGAAGATATAGGAAAATATGGTGTCTTAAAACTTAAATAAAACCACATCCACATGGTTATGTTTTCCTTAGATCAAGATTTTGAAGTGGATCCACAAGTTAAAAAGTAAAAACAGATTAAAGTGACTATGTTTGATTTCATTAAGGATAATCTATGCATTGACCCACATCCCTAGTATGTAAAGATTGGTTTGAGTTTCATTGAAAGTGAGAAATAAAATTTGAGGGGTATGATAATATAATATAAATATGTGATCACTTATACATATGAATATCTAAAGTGATTCAACCACAATATCATCACACATACCATCCCACTAAAGCTAGATCATAAGCCCTTTATGCAAATACAAAGAACAATTAATCCAATCCTAGATCCTCTCATATAGATAGAAATTTTAAATATATTATATTATAGGATTGTATTCAAAATTAGAAATTCTACCTATGTATCTAACCTAGTACTAATCAAGAACAAGGATGGAGAGATCGAGCTCTATGTTGACTTTATAAATCTGAACCTTGCATCAAAAAAGGATAATTATCCTTTACCTTCTCTGGATGAGGTACTTCAAATGGTTAGTGGATCTGAGATTATGTCCTTTTTATATGGATTCTCACACTATAATTAGGTGTTAGTATAAGAATAAGATAGAACTAAGATTGCGTTCACCACCAAGTATGTAATTTTTACTTACGAAAGGATGTATTTTAACATATAAATGTATGATAAAATTTATATTGAGATATGGAATTTCCCTTTAAGGGACTCATCAAAAAATGCATCACCATATGTATGGATGAATTAAAACTATTTTCAAAGGATACAGTTGATCATGTATGACATCTACATAGAGTGTTTGACAAGTGTAGAATAAATGTGGTATCACTCAATCCAAGGAAGAACATCTTTAGAGTCACTAAAGGAAAATTATTGGGCCATGTCATCACTAAGGATAGGATCTCAATTTACTTAAAACAATCCAAGCCATTTCAAAGTTAACACCTCTTATCAACAAGAAATATTTGAATTCTTTCCAAAGAAAGATAAATTTTGGATGAAAATCCATTTCTATATTTGTATAGATTTTCAAGCTATTGAATTTTATGTTGAAGAAAGATGCTAAAATATAATGGAAAACTAAAGCCAAGAAATATTTTTAAGATATCAAAACCACCATTACTCATGCTCTATTTTTGATCAATCCAAATTGTGTGGATAATATTTACAGATTATAATCACCTAAATCTTGTACACTTGGAAAATGTAGACTTGGTTATTCCTCTCAGTCTTGGATCTTTACTAATTCTAAAAATATTCTGTTTAATCTATCTTATGCCCATTCACATATATCCAAGTCTAACTAATCTTATGTTGATGGCCTAGACCTTCTATCTTACGTAAAATGCTTAAAACCTTCTTATCTTCCACCTCTATGAGTTTTGACTCTATACCTAGACTCCTCCCTAGACACTAATTTCTAGGACAAATACTAGTATCGACACTAGTTTCCTAACCCAATGTAAGTGTCTAGTGCCCTAAAATCATATAATTTTCAAATGAAATGTATCTTAATCATCATCTAAAGAGATTTAATGTGAGTTATCACTCCAAATGGATTGCTATAAATACAATACCAAATCTCACTCATTAGTCACGTAGAAATACCCATGAAAAACCTAGTATCCATACTAAAGAACATTCAATTAATTAAATATACCTTATTTTATCTTATCTCAATAATAGTCATAGGTAAAACACATGTATAGGTATAAATTATTAAAGGATCATCCCAAGACCCTAATTTTCCATGTTATAAGCTAGGTCACTGATGTAATTAATTTCCACATATTAAATGATTCACATTCAAGACAACATGTAGGTGAGAACTACATCAATCTAAGGCCCTATTCAGATCATTATACATGTAGTAAATATTCATTAATATAAGGTTCTTTTGGGTTATCTTGACACCATGTGCCCAATAACCCATTTCCCCCAAGGTCACTATGAAGATGAATAACTATGGTATTGAAAATTCATGAGGAGTGATAATCCATGACCTAGATCTGAATGCAGTAAAGCAAAGGTGAAAATAATATTAAAAGAATATAAATGGTCACATCATTTTCCAATTTTTATTCTATATAGGACACCTACATTGAACCCAAATAGTAATTTTGATGCAACTTTCCTAGTTTGATGCAAGTGTCTGGAGCTCCATAAACACTTAATCTAGCATTTGGTGAATGTTCTAGAATAATCTTCCAATCCTTTTCCTACCTCTTCTAGATCCAAAATTATGTTAAAATAATAACTATATAATTAAATTAGTTCTTTATTATTTCCATTTATATTTATTATAACTTAACATAATAAATTTAGTATATGTTATATCTAAGTTTAGAACCCAATTGGTCTGTTGCAGATCTAATTATCACCCTTATGCATTATAATTTATATATACCCATTTGAAATAAATATAAGTTAACTATAAATACATAGATACACAATTATAGGGTTAAAAACTAGAGAACCAGATTCATATGAATGCAAACATTTCTAATTCCTAGGGTTTTCAGTTAGCTAAGGTTTTAGATTAATCTATTTTTTTCATTTCTTACTTCTATTGTTTTCCATGTGACCTAGACATAGCCTTGGATTGGGAGCTGTGCTTATTTATCACATTAAGATTCAACTCCAATAATATAATATGTTTATAACATATGAGGGATCTCATATTATGGATCATGATGATATCCATGTTAAAAATGAAACACATAGTAATGAGGTTATCATAGAAGAAGATTATGATAACAAAAACCATGAAACAAATGAACATAAGTAAATAGAACGTGATCAAGTGAAATAAATTACATTGTTTCAAGAGTGTATTCATCAAAACCTTGAATATATTTATGAGATCCTCAAAACTATACTAAACAAAAATTCAACTAGTATATTTGAAACATTCCTCCCCTTGAACACATTAAAAACATAATACATCTAGTAGGGGCATGGTTATGTGTTTAAACCTCTTTTTCTTAAAAAAAACATTATCGATACATATATCATATAATTACCACCAACATCAACTCAAATACTAGCTTTAATACCTATTACTACTCAAACCATGTTTACATAACCTTTGTTTACTACTCAACTTGATAATTTAAATCCCAATGGGTCCATATTTCAAACACTCCTTCAAATTATAAATAACTTTATGGACAAGGTTACCAATATTGAAAAAAATGATTTAAAATATCCTTACACCATTCATTCATAAGATGAGATTTATAACCCTCTTACACTTTAGATATCATTACACCCTTTACCAACTAGTTTTGTTGGAACCAAGTTTCTATTTTATGATGGCAAAGGTGATCTTGACTAACATCTTTGATCCTTTTATATGGCATACCTTGATTATGACTCAAATGATAATATTTAAAAAAAATTATTTATAATAATCCTTAATGATTTTTATTTGAGTTAGTTTTATGATTTACCTTTCCAATCTATGAAAGCAGTCAAACTTCTCATAAATTAGTTTTTAGCAAATTTTTCCATTATTATTTTAAATAGTTTTCATATGCTCAAACTACCAAAATATTTAAAGGAAAAAATGAACCTATAAATGAATATGTATTTAGATATAAGATAATGATATCTAAAATGACTAATCATATGGCCGATAAGGAGTTGTAAGATATATTTAAGAAAAGTTTGTTTGATCCTTTACATGATTCCATTGTTTTTAACAAGTTCAAATATTTAGATGAATTATTCCATGTTATATGAGACCATGAAATGAATCTTATTTCATTAAATAAGGCCAAGTATGTAGCAAACACACCAAATGTATCTACATTTATTTCTAAGTTCACAATCAAACCACGTTATGAGTAAAATCTCATGAGCCTAAAAGGGAAATAACGACCATGGTCAACATAGTTTCATAATAGCCTAATTAGCTTGTCTTATAAAATACACTAAGGAGATAATTTAAGTATTTACCTAAGTCCCCAACTTCATTACTCCTACATTTAATATAGTGTCATATTTTATCTCTACCTCATCCTATAGAGGTTGATATAAATATACCTCTACCTAAATGATATGATGTGAAAGATTATTTTGATTATCATCAAAAACCAAGGTATCTAAAAAAAATGTATTGACTTGAACCATAAAATCTATGATATTATTGAGGACTAAAATATTAAATTTTATGATCTTCTAAAATAATCAATTTCACAACCTCGTGATCATTAGAAAAAAATATTTAATGATCCTTTTCAAGACCATTCTAAGAAGGAACCAGAAGTGAAAATGGAATATAATGCACATCCTCCTCCATCTTATTATGGGCACACACTAGATTGTGTCATTGGTACTTAAATGTGACATACACCTGTTATGGTTCACATACTTTTTATTAATTTCTATGATAGGGAGATTAAGGATTATTAATCTAATCTACATTCTTTATTCATTCAACCATACCTTGATAAACATATTATACATCGTGTTATGATTGATAATGGTGTAAGTGATAATGTTTACATGATGACATTACTAATGCTCTTGGCTTATGCTAATCATTATTTTAATCCTTCTATTAGATCATTTAGATCATTCGATGGGACATCCTAAAATGTTCTTGGTGAGATTAACATACCTTTATAGTTTGGTCCCACACATGTAGTTACTACCTTTTCAATTATACCTTATATAGGAATATTTGATATGTTATTTAGAAAACCTTGGATCCATACAATTCAATTATCACCTTATACAATGGATGGGTGTGTTAAATAAACTTATACCTGGGAATATAACTATCAATACTATTAAGGATAATTCATCATAAAAGTGTAAGCAACATGGAATCCCATTTACTATGTAGCTAGTGTATGTAAGTGAAACTAGAGAGATCTATAACTTATCTTGATAATATTCATGTTCAGAGAAGATAATAAACTAAAGAGTATGCTTGGGGATACATTTAAATTGGGTTCATGACCAATATTTAATCTTATAACATATAATAAGGGAGGTATTATCACATTATGGTAAAGGAGAGATTTCCAAAGCCTCTATGCAAATGCCATATTTTGATAACCCTAGTTAGGTATTAATGTTTATAATAATATCATAAGAAGCTAAAATAATAAATAACTATCTAATATAATATAATAAGTACATATGGAAACTAATATAGTGTTCACAAAATCTTATGGTATAAATGGGGAAAATAGTAACATGCAAATATAAGTCTATCTAAACCATAGAGATGATCTAATCAAGAAGAGATATGACCTAACATATATCAACTCTAAAATATATAATTACTAAAATATGAATGGATTAAGAATGTACTTATCTTTTTTTAAGTGAACCCATCATGCCTCAATCTCTCCCTTGGACAATGGTGCTTTGTACAAGGTTTTTATGGGATTGTAAGGATCACAAGGATAAATTATCTCTAGGATACAAGACCTCTCCTACACATCAAATAATTCCACAAGATAAGCGTTACTCCTTAAATGTAAAAACATTATGGAATAAAACCTCATACTGATTTTATAAGTAGATTTAGGAGTATTAATGATGCTCAATTGATTGATCCTCTCTTAAAAATTAACACCAAACCTTCCCAGAAATTAAGTTGATGGATTTGTCTTGGTCAACCTCAATGGGTAGGAAATAGATATATTAGGTTTAAAACCATGTCAGATTAAGATGACATAATTATATAACATGTGGTAAATCCTAGAAGGATGTCAACTCGATGGACCTAGTAGGATACATGGTAAAAATGGGTTTTTGCTTAGTTAGGGGATATTTTGGGTGGTGAGTAACTTGGGAAAGCATATAAACAAGTTTTAAAAACATAGGAAAATATATGGGAGTAACTTTTATTGGTTTTAAGTGGTGGTATAGGGACCAACAATCCTTCAAATCACCAAAGGTGTACCAAAACATTTCCTAGTACACCCCTTAAGGCGTGTACTCAGAGAGATTAAGATTCTATGGGCTATTGCAAGAGAGAAAACATCAATAATTAATAAATTTTAAAAAAATTATGTGTATACATATGACCCACTCAAATATCATCACGTGTCACATAATTGTAATATGGGATGGTACTTTAGGAAAAGAATATAAAAACCCACAACTTTGAGATAATAAAAATTGTCGTAAGAAACATTAAAGTAATTGAAAGGAAAGAATTGAAAAAATATATATTTACTTAAATTAATATTATAGAAGATAAATTATGTGAGTGAAATTTAGAGGCATCCAATGTATGGAAAATTACAAGGCCTACAAAATAAGAGAAATTTTGAATTTCTAGAAAACATATGTTATATGTAGAAAAATGATCAAAATTTTAGGATTCCATAATATATTTTGATTTAGAAAAACAGTTATTAAAATAAATTAATGATAGAAAAAATTATAATTTGTAAGAAAATATTTTCTAGTTATATAAATTTTAAAATTCAAATATAAATATATTTTTTTTAAAATTCATTTATAGTTTTGCTATTATGAGAAAATAGAGCTCTGAGAAACCTAGGAGAGTGAATAGAGTGATTGTGGCCTATAAATGACATTTACAAGGTGGGGGATGCTCGATAGCTAAAATAAATATGGATTAGGTAATTAATTCTTTAATTTTTTAATTTTTTACATTTTTTAATTTAAAAGTATAGTTTATTTTGAAAAAATAGGTGGTTGGGAAAATCCATGTAATAGGATTTTCCTAAAAAAAATTAGGATAGAGTAGAGAATAGGATGGTTAATGGGTAGGTCTTAGAATGTGTCATAAATGCCTAAGGGATTAATGATAAATATTTTAAAATTTAGTGCAATATAGAGTTGAGCAAGATGACTTATTTGAAAAATTAGAAGAAGAGGGTGGTTAACTATGTAGTATGACTCTAAGTGTTCAACTTGATATAATAAGGTTTACCCAATTGGTGAGGTTCAAGTGGATGTTTGTGTATATAGTGTATACATGTGTTTTTTTTAAACTTATAAATTATTTATACTTTCTCTCTTTTAGGAACCCATAAAGTCTCAATCTCTTTGATTTCATGCCTTAAAGTATGCATCGAGAAAGGGATGTGTAGACCATTGGTTCTTTTTAAAATTATTTTTCCCAATACCACCATTTAAAACTAGAAAAAACCTCTCATGTATGTTTAATTATGATTTAACACCTCCTTTACATATTCCTCCAAACAATTAACCAACTCAAATAACCCCAACCTATGTTGAAACCTATTTGTGTTATCCACCGAACATAGTCACATGGGACTACCCTGTTCTTATAAATGAGCACATTATGAGACTAAGATGGCCAAACCTACTTAGTATGTGACCTAGCTATTTTATTTCCTAAATAATTGGGTTGACTAGGTTGATTGTATCCACTAAAACTTTAGAAAGGTTTATGGTTAGATCTAGATATATAAACACATCCTTCATGCCATTTTTTGGAGATAAATATAGATAATCATTCATTTTCTCTTGTTTACAATCTGCTCTTACACCATTGTACTTGAGGAGTCATTTCACAGGGTTTACACTTGGAGAGTAGGATCTTGTCTTATGTAAATGTCTTGGATGTAAATGAGAAGTATTATATCCTAGTGTTGACCTATCTTTGTGGTCATTATAAAACACAACCTATTGCAAATCACCATTAGCCAAGGGAGAGATTGATCCTTGATGGGTTTGTATTTAAGGTAAGCATTCCTAACTCTTATTCCTTTATTTTGGTAGATAGAAGTATAATAAGTAATGAATTTTTAATTTATTTATCTCTATATAATATGATGACCTCTATATCTACTTGATTATAGTTCTTATTTACATGTTTAATTCTATATTTATTATCCAACATTTATGCCAAAATCTTTGATGAGCACTAAATTAGGCTTTAATTTATTGGGTTATTTATTTTGTTATAAACCATAGGGTCTAACTAGGGTTATTGTGTGGTATTTCTCAAATAGAGTCTTTGAAACCCTCTCTAGTGATATTGTGTGGTAAAAGACCCGTTGGTTATGTTTAGTGGATCCATATTGGTCATGAACTTGATTGTCTAAATGTACCAAGAAGTGGAAGGGATAGTGCAATTTATCTCCTTTGAGCTATGATTGATTTCAATATCAGCTTCACTTTCCCTTATACACATTTTGGTGAACCTGATGGGAATTATCCCTTACAAATTTTATTATAAGATTTCATGTACTATCATTTATTATTTATTTCATTTTTATATCACTAAATCAAATGTATAGACTCAATATAACATTCTATGTATAGGTTTAATGCATATTCAATTCAATCAAATTTGTTTTGCTTTGTGCAAGTCATCTTCAACTATAGGTAACTACATTGATTCAGTCTACTCAATTTAATTATTCACATATAGGTTTTTAGACTCAATCTACCCAACCAAATCTATTAGTAAGTTAAAACTCTTCATGTGGGTGACATAGTATAAAAGAAACAAAATCAACATCACTAAATGACTAGGTTCATTCTAATTAGCTTAGTCACTTATTTTCCTTCATTTTTGTCCAATTTTTCATAGTTTTAGTCTATATAACTATAACCTTATAGTAAAAGTAGTCAACTAGATCAACTTAATTTTATAGTTATTTCTTACCCACGAGACTTAGTCAACTCATTAAACTATGTTTCTCTATCATTTTCTTAAATAGATAAAATGAACATAATTAATTTTGTCATGTATTATTTTCATAGTTGATTGATTTAGTCTATCATGTACTCTTGAAGAAAAGTAATTAACTCATATGATAGTAATTAAATCATCTTTCACTATGTTTCTTACTTACTTAATATAGCACAAATAGAATAAATAGTAAGTTTTAATTTATAAATTTAGTCACACTATTTTTTATTTTATTCATAAATTTCCGAACCACCTAATATTAACAAATGTTAAAAAAAATCTACCCAAGGTCTACGTACTTAAATTTCATCACCAAAGAGGAAGTTGACTCAGTTTTATAGCTTAATATAAATAAGTGGTTGATGGTATATATTGGAAAATCACCTAACACCCTTATTTTTCTAGGATTATGAAGTGAGGGGGTATGCCTTAATACCAATATAGTACCATCACCAATACATTTCCCTTTAATACTTAACAGCCGTACACCATCTTTAGATTTAATTTCTATTACCTTTATAAATATAGCTCTGTATCACATTTATTTCTAAAATTATAAATTAAAACATTCAAGAAAGATCACATAGATCAAAATTTCTATTTTCTATACTTATTCTATGATAATTGTATGTTGTATTACAGTGCTTGTATTGGCTACATTAGTATAAGGTCAATTTTGTGTGATATATCTACATCGACTGGTTCAACCTAGTTGCCTATATGTTTATTTCATGTTTTTTGATAAATAACACTAGATCATCTAGAGTCATAACTTTCAAAACCTATCTTTACCCTAATAACACCATCAACCCAGTCGACTTTGTCTCTTACATTTAGTCTTTGCATAGGACACAATCAACCTATCCAACCTAGTCTCTCTTATGTTTATTAGTCTTCATTTTTAAAAGGACATAGTCATCTTATCTGACCTAGTCTTTCACACGATGGTCTTCAGTGCATCCCCATATAACATAGTTTACCCAATATACTATGTCATTTATTAGTCTTTTTCTATTAGTCTTCCTTCCAAACATAAACATCTTGATCAACTATGTACCTCTCAATTGATTTATTTCTTGGTTTTGAGATCATACTTAGTGAATCTTGTTCTGTATTAAGCAAACTATGCTCCTATATTTCATCTATTCTCTCTAGTCTTACATCCTCCTTAAAATCATCATGAAATCCCTTGTTATAATATTTTTGGACAACCTCGATCTATTTAGATGATATATGGGGTATTATTTCCTTCCTACATTTGTTACCCAAGAGGATACTCACTCTTGGTAAACTTTCTCTCACCCCTCATCTTTGGAATGTGATATGTTCCATTACCCCAACTAATGAAACTAATTTATCATATCCATTTCACACTTATAAAGACAACTCTCTCTCTCTCTCTCTCTCTCTCTCTCTCTCTCTCTCTCTCTCTCTCTCTCTCTCTCTCTCTCTCTCTCTCTCAAAACCACCTTATTACACTATAGGGGAAATTGACACAATATTAGACAATAACCTTATAGGAAATATTTTAAACACCATTAATCCACCACCCAAATATCTTCCACCTATCAACCCATCCCCTCACAACTATATGGGGTATGTTTTTCCTAAAAATCCTAAATATCCACCTTTAAACACTAATAACCCCAATCCCCAATTGACATCAGTCAAATTCTTGCATAAACAGTTCAACAAATGAATATTATGCAAATATATAATACTTCTAAAATGATTCAAATGAAAAATCATTTATTAAACATAGATAATCAACCTCATATTCTCTTACCTCAAAATAACTAAAATTTTATCTCTCAACCTCATAGATATGCCATGGAAAATATCATTCCTGAACCCTATATGTGCAACAAGATGATATAAAATATATAAAATAAACCTTTAACTACCTTCATTATTTATATTGATATTAGAAATATTTCTCCAACTATTAAATATGATGGGACTATAAGCCCTACAAATTTACTTAAATCATTTGGTAATATTTACACATTATGGATTCAAACAAGTATCTTTTCTACTACCAAATTTCTATTCAAAACGTTTACAATAGATGAATTAGAATGGTATAATCAACTCCTTTAAGATTCTATATGAAACTGAAGGATTTTGTGAATCCTATAAGAAAATAATTTCAACATAATGAACTTCCTGAAAAATGTCTTAGCCATTTTATCAATGTTAAACAATACCCTTATAATCCTTAGAAGGTTTTAGCTAAGAGTTTGGTGGAAAAAAAAAGGTATTAATTTTAACCCAATATTTATATAGATTTCCAAAGGTTTTCAAATGCAAATATGGATCTGTGTACCCATTATAAGTAATATTATAAAATATTATACCTATGTCAATGAT
This sequence comes from Torreya grandis, assembly GCA_037957365.1. Classification (NCBI taxonomy): domain Eukaryota; kingdom Viridiplantae; phylum Streptophyta; class Pinopsida; order Cupressales; family Taxaceae; genus Torreya; species Torreya grandis. Next base: position 3,486,851 of record JARHVA010001083.1, read on the forward strand.
CAAAATTTTAAGGACAAGAGGTTTATGTTTTACGTGTTTAATAGTTTTGTCAATAAATGGGATTTGTGGTATAAGGTTATCATGTGCATATATAAGTGGAGGTGGGGGGCATTAGGATTCTGTGTTCCTCCTTGAGTAGGCTAAGGTTGGTTTTGGATATGCAATAATTGGTTTTATAATTGCATCATTTGATTTGTGTTATTAGTTTTAAAAGTATCCATTTGGTTAAGAGTTTGTAATAATAATTGATTAGCTTGAATACTATTTTGGCTAGTATAAGTAGTGTTGATTGTATTGGTATTATGTGAATTATTAAACGTTTAAGATATACTAGGAGCATGAGATGTGGTAGTACCATGTGATGCAGTAGTGTCATGTGAAGCACTAGTGTTATGAGTTGTATGGAATTTGGTATTAGTATGGTTATTTTGAGGAGACCCACTAAAGGTCACACTTGCCATGTTTATAGAAATACTTGGCATGGAGGTGAAATATTACATGGAGGATGATGCCATAGTGTTAGAAGGAGACATGATAGTAGGTAAATATGTGGAATAAATAATAGATTGACTTGCCCCAAATCTTATGGAAAACATAAGTGAGGGTGATCGGGGTTCTCCAATATGAGGTCCCATCACGAGGTTATAAATGATTGTAGGATTATAACCTCTATGTTGAGTATTTTAATTGATGGAAATAACCATTTTATCCATGTATTCAAGGTTACTTTAAACTTATAATGTTTATATGAATAAAGTTTTAAGAGTTATAGAATATGGAGGAGTCCCATAATTAATATTTGCAGTGGCAACATGGATATTACTATGATCCAGGCTTGTTAACATAAAGTGTGCCTTTAGAATTTTATTAGGATTAGTGAAACTCATCATGTTAGTTTGATTTTGATCTATGGTGTCATCAAAAAAATGTTTTATGATGAGAGGATTACGTTCAAATAATTTATTAAAAACTATATAATTTGTATTATATTAGGTCAAACTAGTCAACATAGTTCTATAGGTTGGAATAGTCTATAAAAGACTAGGTAGAGCTAGTTGATAGAGTTATATAGGAAAATAAATAGAATAGTTTATAAAATACTAAGTTGAACTGGTCAAAGTAATTTTGTATATATATATACAAATCATTCTATCAAATATAGAGTCATATTGGTTGATGTATTTCTATAGGAAAATAGATAAAACAACTTGTAAAAGAGTGAGTTGAACTAGTCAACATAGTTTTATAGGGTATAAAATGATTTAAAATTCTTTAACACTATAGTCATATAAAATGTCCAAATTGGTAGTTTGAATGTGGCTTATGACACCCCATCCATAGGTCCTTTTTGCATGCTCTTACGACCCTTATAAACACCTTTTTTCTCATTGTTAATCATCCAAAACCTTCTGAATGGTCATTCCACCTTAGCCAAATAATATTACCCATGCTAATCCTATTCCCCTAGGTCTTAATCCTATATGATAGGAGTACCCCATTTTGAATATAGTTCCCCATAAATATGTTTCTCAGTTTTGGTAGTCCTATCCATTTTCACTTTGAGCCCCAATGTTAATTTTCATCTAGTCTTTATCCTTAATTAGGTCAGCCTAGGACAAATACATCAAAACCATGACCAATTATTCCTTATAAAAATCCACTTAAATCTCATTTGTAAAGAGGTGAGAAAACTTACAAAACAAGCAAGAATTAAAATAATGCACTAAGTCAAACTTCCCTATTATTTATACATAGTCACCCAACATAGTTACAAACCTAATAAAATCCTCATAACAATCACTATCCACCTCAAACACTATCAATTTGACATTTACATCCACATCACACTATTTCACAAAAGCACACTAGGTGGGAGAACTACATATGGCTTGATCCCTCTTGGTTTTATTGGTATGTAAGTAGAATTCCCACACAATGGGTGTGGATTGCTCATTCAATACATCTTTCACACTAACCCCCCTCTTTTTCAAGTGACTTAAATGTTGTTTTATCAATCATGATGTATGGTTAGGGTTTGAATACAATTTTGATCCATAATGAGCTTCATCAACAATCAGTGCTTTATTGTAATATCCCTTCAGATATTGAAACAAAAAACTCTAAATTGCTTATTTGAATTTCTGAAAAATATCTTCAAATAGATAAATAAATCACAGTATAAACTCTTATTTATTTTCTCATAAGCTTACAATAGAGGTCCTCTGTCAAGTATACAAAAAATATTGAAAGTACGGCCTTAATAGCCTAAATATTCTATAAACTGGGAAAGAAATCTGAATCTGGTACGTCTCAGCCTACTGTGTAAAAACATAGTTGCCAACATCAGTTATACTACCGTCGTTGGTCGATCTGTAGTTGTTAACTCGCCGACGTCAATGATATGTCTACCGATGTCGGTCTCTATTCGCTGATGTCGGTGCCTGAACTTTTTGTTGATGCGTATAGATTTTTATGGGTCTATACGGAATTCGTACGGCCGTTGATATAGCACAACCTTTATGCTTGATCCTGATCTATGGAATTATGGGATAATACAAAAGATCTATATCTAGATAATTCTTGAATCAAAACCCAAAAATAATGAAATACCTGTAAACCCTTGTGATAGCTTCTGTGTGAAGTTATCTCTCAAACTTGTAAATACCTATAATAACTTCTGTATGAAGTTATCTCTTAATTTGGATATAGATCAGCTGATCTCTCACAACCTCTGAATCGCACACAATGAAGAGTTGACGTTCTTCAATGTAAATGGAATCCTGGAACCCTTGGCTCAGTCTTCATAGAAGAATTCTTAGCAAAACTCAATATCAATAATCAATCATGAATACAAACTCTCTCCCATGAGAGATCCTTATACCCCTCCAAAGGTGTGCTTGCTAAAATTAGATTCCCTTAAATTAGACTTAGGGCTTCCTTAAATTAGAACTAGGGTCTTAAAATTAGACCAATTCTTAAATTAGAATTAGGATCCTAAAATTAGACCCAATAATTAATAATTAATAATTAATAATTAATAATTAATAATTAATAATTAATAAATAATTAATAATTAATAATTAATAATTAATAATTAATAATTAATAATTAATAATTAATAATTAATTAATAATTAATTAAAATTAGACCAAATAATTAATATTTGATTAAATCAATCAAATATTAATATCTCCCTTAATTCATGTCTGAATGAGCCCGAACGAAATCCAACCCATCTCCATCAAGACCCTCTATCCATCCCATCAACCTACGAGGGTCGCATAATAGGCTAATCATCCACTCGAAAAGATGTCAACTAGAAGGGGACATGACAGCTTGCCCCTCCTAAAATTGCTTGCCCTCAAGCAATCTCAACTCTGGATGTTGCAGAATATCCTCGCTTTCCCATGTCGCATCCTCAACTGGCAAATCTTTCCACTTTACCAAGTATTCCCTGATAGTCCTCCTACACAACTGTCTCTCTCTAGATTCAAAGATGGACTCAGGTACTAAAATCAACTTTCCCTCATCATCTAAGGGAGGTAAAACTATATAAGGTATCACATGGTGTCCTAACACCTTTTTGAGGTGTGATACATGAAAGACATTGTGTACCTTGCTCTCTGTCGAAATCTCTAGCTCATAAGCCATCTCTCCAACACGTCTCAAGATCCTGAAAGGACTGTAGTAACGTGGCTTAAGCTTCTCTGCCCCACTCCTCTTAAGAGTAGACTGACGATATGGCTACAGCATAAGATAGACCATGTCACCCAACTCAAAAGATCTCTTGGTCCTCTGCTGATCTGCATACTACTTCAATTGATTTTGTGCCTTAGCAATATTCTCCTTAAGAGTCCTCATAGTATCCTAACTCTCCTGCAATAAGTCTCCAACACTTGGCACTCTACTGTCGCTCAGTAGCAAATCTAGAAAACTTGGTGCCTCATACCCATATAATGCCATAAAAGGAGACATCTGAATGGTCATGTGGAAAGTCGTGTTATAGCAATACTCACACAAATGAATCCACTTGACCCAAGCTTTTTGCTGCCTTGCAATGTAGTTCTTGAGGTAGCCCTCCACCCATTTGTTCACTATCTCCGTCTGTCCATCAGTCTGCAGGTGGTAGCTAGTGCTAGGTGTAAGCTTAGTCCCACAGAGTCAAAACACCTCCTACCAGAACTAACTCAGGAACCGACTATCCCTATCGCTTACTATGCTCCGAGGCAATCCATGCAATCAGAATACCTCTTGAAAGAAAACCTCTGCTACCTGTGTAGCTGTGTGTGTGGTGGTAATCAGAAAGAAGTGGGCATACTTCGTTAACCAATCCAAAACTACATATATGCAATCTCGTCCTTGGGCTTTAGGCAAGCCCGTAATGAAATCCATTGACAAACACTCCCACTTCTTGTCAGGAATTGGAAGTGGCCGCAACAATCCTACTGGGTACGTGTTCTCCTGCTTGTTCTACTGACAAACAGGGCACTCATGCACATACTAAAGAACATTTGCTTTGAGGCCTTTCCATGTGAATCTCTCCCTAATCTATCTATAAGTCTTAAAATATCTAGGATGTCCTGTAGTAGGTATATCATGAAAAGCTCACATAATAATGTTCTTCATCGATGATCCTGGGATCAAATAAACCCTGTTCTTATAAATGATCAGGTCATTCACAAGAGTATATCTGATGTCAACCATCGATCCCTCAACAAGGCTAGATGCCCATGTGTCCTTGGTGTACTCTGCCACAATCATATGTCGCCAATCCTCTGTAATGTGGACCATGGTACTCAAAAATGGCCTACATGAAAGAGCATCAGCCACAACATTCGGGGTGCCCTTGATGAAAGAGATGTCAAAATCATATGCCTGTATTTTACTCACCCACTTCTGATGACGATCATTGAGATCTCGCTGCCCCAAGAAATGTCTCAAACTGTTGTGGTCCATTTTGATGCAAAATTTGCTACCGACAAGGTATTGCCTAAATTTTGCTAAGGCATGCATGATAGCAAACATCTCCTTATCATATACATTGTACATTCTCTCTGGTCCTTTGAGCTTATGGCTCTCATATACTATGGGGTGCTTGTCTTGCATAAGCACCACTCCAATGCCCTCCCCTGAAGCATCACACTGAAGCTCGAACGACTTTGAAAAATTAGGTAGTGCCAAAACTGGGCACGTAGTCATCAACTCCTTAAACCTCTCAAAACACTCCTGTGCTTCAGGTGTCCAACAAAAAGCACCCTTTTTAGTCAAATCTATCATAGGAGCTGCATGTCATGAATAACCATTCATGAACCTCTGATAAAATCCACACAAGCCTAGAAATCCCCTTAGCTATGTCAGGTTTGCTGGAATAGGCCAGTCTATGATAGCACGAATCTTCTCAGGATCCATCTGCACTCCCCCTGTACTGATAATATGACCCAAGTATAACAATTCGGTCATCCCCAAATCACATTTAGACTCCTTGGCGTACAAGGATTCCCTCTCCAAGATGCTAAGTATAGTCTCCAGATGAGCCAAATGCTCCTACCAAGTCCTACTGTATATAAGAATGTCATTAAAAAAACAAGTACAAACCTCCTCAGTAGTGAATGGAAGACTCTATTCATGGTGGATTGAAATGTTGCTGGTGCATTAGTGAGCTTGAATTGCATCACTATAAACTCATAGTGTCCACAATGGCAATGAAAAGCTGTCTTCTCCACATCCTGCTCACGAACCCTAATCTGATGATAGCCTAACCTTAAGTCTATCTTCGTGAAGTAATGTGAACCATGGAGCTCATCAATAAGCTCATCAATACGAGGTATAGGAAACCTATTCTTAATGGTTCTTTTATTCAGGGCTCTGTAGTCAATGCACATGCGTAGGGTGCCATCCTTCTTCTTCACTAGAACAACTGAAGAAGCAAATGGTGATTTGCTAGGTTGAATGTGACCCATAGCCAGTAACTCCTTAATTGTTTTTTTGATCTCATCCTTCAACCACTTAGGATGTCGTTAAGGAGTAATCATATTGGGCTTAGCTCCCTCCTCAAGCTCAATAATGTGCTTGATGCCCCGGTCTGGAGGTCTCCCTGGTGGAATGTCACTAAATACCTTATCATGCTTGACTCTCAACTGCTGAATGTCAAAATGATACTAGGTCTTCTTCGGTCCCTCCTGCATTGGTGCCAATGTGCACTCGGCAGCCCACTCTACCATGTCATGTTGCATGAGCCTCTCCATCCGATGTAAAGAAATGGTTTTGATGTTGCCATCCTGTATTGCTTTAAGAATGTGAGTCTTCCCATCTACATCAAAATGGATCTCCATATCCTTAAGACTAAGAGTGACTACCTCAAGGGAATGAAGCCACTTCATGCCCAAAACCAAATATATATCCCCCATGTTGACCACATAATAATCATCCTTGAATTCATAGTTGTTCAAGTGTAATGGGAGATCTCTGATCATTCGCTCACACTTGAGGGTGTAACCATCAGCTACCTTAACTCTAATGCCCTCAAACTCTTTTGTGGTGAGTCCATGCTTCTCCACAAATCTAGTATCAATAAAATTATGTGTGGCTCCCATGTCAAGAAGGGTAATGACCCTCTGTCCTGCCAAAACTCCCCAGAGTTTGAATGATCCCTCGTGCTAGATGCTAGATAGACATGCCTCCTAAATCTAGAGCTCTGACTCTACTTCTACCCTAGGCTCTGAAGCCTCAGCCTCTGGCTCCTCAGAACAATCGTGATGTTCAAAATCTTCTGATTCCTCATCCTCATAATAGGCCCACATCACCCGATTTGCTTTGCCCTTTGGTCTCAAAGGACAATCATGATTAGCATCATATGGACCTTTGCAGTAGAAACAAAGCTTCTTCCTGTGTAGATCATTAAGAGCCTCTCTATCCAAAGGTGGTGCTACTGGATTGGCCTTTGAATCATTCTTAACACTTGATTTATCTATGTTGAAACTTGGTCTTTCTCTGTTCTTGTTGAAGCCCTTATTGTCCCTAGATGAAGAAGTACCTCTAGAGTTAGATCTACTTGATGGGGCTGCCATCTCCATACTACGTGCCTTCTTCATAGCTTCCTGTAATGAAGGAGGATCAAAGCCTTTGATCCAACCTCTCATTGGTTCTGTCAATCCCTCCATGAAGAGTACTACTAGTTGCCTCTCTAAAATGTCAGGAACCATAACTGATAACCTCTGGAAGTCACCAATGTAAGACTCTAGACTGCCACTTTGGCGCAACTGTGCCAACTCTCAGAAATAGGACTCTAGATCCCTCCTGTCAAAATGCTCTACCAGCCTTTCCACAAACTCTTGATAAGATGTGATCTGATCATGATGGAGTGTCACCATCCCATGGTGCCACCAATCATGAGCTACTCCCTCAAGATGTAGTGTCGCATATCTGATAGCATCTTCCTCAGCCATTAGATGCAATGTGAGAAAGGTGTCCAACTTACTAATCCAAGCTTGCACTATGACCTTACCACTTCCATCAAACATCACGAGTGTGAGCCTACTTGTAGCATGCTTAAGATCATTATTCTGGTGTCTAGGTCTCTTATCCTGTCTAGCCAATTTGTAGTGCTCTCTCTTCAGATTAACAAAATGATCAAAGGTCATCCTCTCTTGAACATGAGGAGGTAATAAGTTCCAGTCATCATCTGCAGCTAGGTAAACATCTACAAATGAGGAATCTCCTGCCTCCTCCTCTGCTGAAACATTTGGTTCCTCTTGAACAAATGTAGGATGTGTAGGTCTACCCGCTATCCTAGAATGGGTCAGTTGTGGTCTCTGATTAACAGTAGCACTCCTATTATCTCCTTGTTCCCCATTCTATCTATTGGGTGCATTCATCCCTCTTATCATATTAGTAAGTGCCTGTAGTGTCTGATTCATCTATTGTAGGCCTGACATCATAGCATGGTGGAATTCTCTAATGTCCTGATTAGCATCATACCTGTGGCCCCTGGGTGGGCTACCCTCATCTCTGTCACTCATGATAATCTGCTACTATTCTAACAACTGGGTACCTTCAAGCAAGGCTCTACTATGTGTGTAATACCTATGTGGTCCCAACTCTTGTGGTTGCATAAGATTTTCAAACCCTCAGGATGGTAGGATTTAGCTCTGATACCACTGTAATATCCCTTCGGATATCAAAACAAAAAACTCTGAATTGCTTATCTAAATTTCTACAAAATATCTTCAAATAGATAAATAAATCACAGTATAAACTCTTATTTATTTGCTCATAAGCTTACAATAGAGGTCCTTTGTCATGTATACAAAGAATATTGAAAGTACAGCCTTAATAGCCTGAATATTCTACAAATTGGGAAAGAAATCTAAATTTGGTACATCTCGGCCTGCTGTGTAAAAACACAGTTGCCGACATCAGTTATACTGTCGTCATTGGTCGATCTATAGTCATTAACTCACCGACGTCAGTGATATGTCGATCGATGTCGGTCTCTGTAGGTTTCTGTTCGCCGATGTCGGTGCTTGAACTTTCTGTTGATGCATACAGATTTTTACAGGTCTATACAAAATTCATACGGCCACTGATATAGCACAACCTGTATGTTTGATCCTGATCTGTAGAATTATTGGCTAATACAAAAGATCTATATCTAGATAATTCTTGAATCAAAATCCAAAAATAATGAAATACCTGTAAACCCTTGTGATAGCTTCTATGTGAAGTTATCTCTCAAACTTGTAAATACCTATGATAACTTCTGTATGAAGTTATCTCTCAATTTGGCAATAGATCGGTTGATCTCTCACAACCTCTAAATCGCACACAATGAAGAGTTGACGTTCTTCAATGCAAATGGAATCCTAGAACCCTTGGCTCAGTCTTCATAGAAGAATTCTTAGCAAAACTCAATATCAATAATCAATCATGAATACAAACTCTCTCCCAAGAGAGATCCTTATACCCCTCCAAAGGTGTGCTTGCTAAAATTAGATTCCCTTAAATTAGACTTAGGGCTTCCTTAAATTAGAACTAGGGTCTTAAAATTAGACCAATTCTTAAATTAGAATTAGGATCCTAAAATTAGACCCAATAATTAATAATTAATTAATAATTAATAATTAATTAATAATTAATAGTTAATTAAAATTAGACCAAATAATTAATATTTGATTAAATCAATCAAATATTAATATCTCCCTTAATTCATGTCCGAATGAGCCCGAACGAAATCCAACCCATCTGCATCAAGACCCTCTATCCATCCCATCAGCCTACGAGGGTCGCATAATAGGCTAATCATCTGCTCGAAAAGATGTCAACTAGAAGGGGACATGACATTTATTTTTCATAGACATGCTCACACATGCACAACACAACTATCCATAAAGTTTTAGGTCTCTGTGATTAGTTTAGATAATAATGGTAGGAACAAACAATAGTATTGGACACCAAAGTATCCAATTTTCAACACTCCTATCCTTTCACTTAATGAAATATAGATTTAAGTTTATGACACATTCCCAATTATACATATCTATTTTCAACCTATATATTATCCATCTCAATCTATTTTTTACTTAAATTATATTTCTTCTTAATTATTGTTATTTTTAGAAAGATGAAAAAGACAAATAGTTACATAAATTAGTACTATATTTATTGACATATTTTGTACTAGTTTATTAATCCAGGCCCTTAAGTAAAATAAGAATAAAAACCCATTACTCCTAAATAAGTTAAATCATTTGGTGAACTTGACTTACTTATTTTGTGCACAAAAACCCTAGGGAATTTTTTTTGTTGATTTTATCAATATTCTAATTTTTCTTGCATATATACAACACAATTTCAAATTAAATTATTAATATTCACCATATTAATTTTAAAAATCATTTATTTTAAACCCTAGTTGAATATACTAGGTCCCTATGCTTTTTAGGTATCACCTTACATGTTAGTGAGCTTTCAATCATTTTTATGCATATTCTAGTTTTTTGTTTTTAGGAATTTACATTTTCATTATTAAATACTTTCCTTTCATAACATTTTTCTTATTAAAACTTATTGCAAAAAATTCAATCCAATTTTGTTTTGTTTCCATAATTTAATAATGACCCAATATACCAGCTTTGATGAAATTGATAAGAGGGAAATTCTAGACATTTTAACTAAAAATCTTGATATGAAATATCTTATCTTAAAATACTACAAGAAGAAAAATAAAATGAAAATAATGGTCAATCCTCTCAATCTATAGAACAACTAGTTTCAAATCACACTATGAGGGCAACTGTGTCTCAACAACCCCTATAGTAGCCCAACCTTCATATGTGGCACCACCAATTATAGCTAGTACATCTTTGCCTCATGATGTGGATTCCCTTGTGCAAGAGATCAAATATCTTCAATCCAAGGTAATACAGCTTAATCAAGGTGCCTATAGACTAGCATAGTCTTTGGACTCTTTTAATGTACTTCATACACCATTGACATGCCATATTGATTCTACAACCTTGCCATAAGGTTTTGTTCAACCTAAGCTCACTCTATATGATGGCAAGGGTGATCCATAGACACACTTGAGATATTTTCATGTATCATCCTTGAGCTATGTGCCAAATGATTAGTTATTAACCAATCTATTTCCATGGAGTTTAAAGGATTATGCTCCATCAATTAGTTAAATCATTCAATACTTTAGCTAACATGTTACTAACTCATTTAAGTATTAACATATGTGACAATGTTTCTTATTCCCAAGTTTAATAATATAAACAAAGGTCAAATTAGTATCTCATAGATTATGTTCTTAGATATAAGATTATCTTGGCTAAAATGACTAGCCCCATGGCCAATCAAGAGTTACAATATCTCTTCAAATAGAGTCTTCTACCAGGTTTGCATGAGTCAATAATGTTCAAAAAAAATTCTTCCTTCACTGAGTTATGTCATACACTAAAGGGAAGGGAAGTCAAATTACTTTCAATGGGCAAACTCAAGTACACAAGAATATTAGAAATAATAAACAAGAGTAACAGTAAAGTCCAATATAAAGTAAAGGTTAATGATAAAAAATTTAAAATAAAGCTATAGTTAATGAATCTTTATAGCCCCCTCAAAAATTGGTATTATCAATTCCTTCTTAGTGAGCCTTTACCAATCTACTAGTATCTCCAACCAATGTATTATAGTAGCTATTGGAATGCAATGTCCTATCTATCCCTCCTATTTGAGAAGTTTATATGATAAATCCTCTTCAACATAGATGTGATCAAAATGTATTTTATTATTTTCATATGGAACTAAGACACACCAAAAAAATGAATCAATTTGTAACACAAGATCATGACTTGATAGATGGAAACCTTATTGATCTTGACACTCTAATTAAGCTTCCTTAGGTAAAACAAACATATGATAACGCTAAAAAAAAATTCTCAAACCCTTTCCCACATCATTCTAAATAGGAGACAAGGGCCACATTAGGTGTTCACCATGCATATTCTGCACACGCTCCACTAGCTACATATTAGACACATTCAGTTGAGTTACATCCTTTCAAGAACATGATAGGTGTGTATAATTCTAGAGTTTTAGTTAGACCTTGATCTCCTTCTTAGAGTAGTAGATAGTTAAGGATGATTTGGATTAATATTCACTCTTTATTAGAGCTTACATTGATCACCATCCCATTCATAGTTTTATTATATATAATGGATCTAGTGTGAACATGTGCAGTATGACATTACTTGAGCATTAGGGATATTAAAAGTAGGATATCACCCTAATGGAAATAGTTATTAGTGGATTCAATGGACACATACAAAGTTTATTGGGTGATATTTTACTTCCTCTATAGGTTGGCCCAGCACATATGGCCACACCATTTACTATTTTTCATAGTGTAGGAGTCTTTGACATATTTCTTGGTTGACCATGGATATAGAAACTTTATGTAGTACCTTCTATAGTTCATAGATGCATGAAATACATTCATGCTAATCATGTCGTTATAGTTGGTGTAATTCTTTATAAGTTACCACTCCCCACTTTAAAGACATATCCTACTCTATAGTCACTAGTTTTGGCTCCTCCACTAGTTACAATTCTTCTTTTAATTGAGATTTAGACACAATCAAGGCCTCCCTCACTAACACATAGAGTTCATATAATTCCACATAGGCCTCTCTTAGAGATACCACTACATTAACAATAGTTTCAAGACTCTAGACAGTTTTCAACTATAGTATTCACACCTAGGGTAATATCATTAAGGTGTCATGACTCTACACATAGAGCACCTTTTTAGAGAGCTTATTATACTACCATATGGGTCCCTATGATCCCCATAGTTTCATCCACTTCTTAGAGTTATAAGGGGACCCCATAGTCAGTTTCCACTATATAGATTTTAGAGAACTTATAGCATACACAACTTTCAAAGTCATAGTCTCAACCCTTCCATCATGCTTCATGATCATACACAATCCATCTCCTTGATACAAAACACCATGATAGGGAGTCTTATATAAGACTTATCAGTTAGTATCATTTCTTCTTAGTCTTTCTTGTACATAATTTCTCAGCTTACTTCTACATAGTTTCTTTTTGTTTTCTTTTACATAGTTTCCTTATGATGATTTATACATAACTTATTTCAAAATACCAAAAATAATATAATATTTCAAAATACAAAAACATTAAATTAAATCAAAACACCAAAAACTTTTCAACTATATGCATTATCAATGATTTACATTTCTACTACCATGTTAGACTTTATTTTGTTGTTTTATGCTATTGTTTGTCAATTTATCTACATTACCATGCTTCACTTTATCTTATTTGAATGGGTGTAGTGACACCTATATCTTTTATTTTTTCACTCTACCCATTAAGGGGGCATCCTACTCTTACATTCAAGATATACATTGACATATCTACCCATCGGGGGCATCTTCTACGTAACTACACCATCTAGGTTATGTCATACCTAAACCACATACTCTAGATATCATGTTGATGTCTATTACTTACAAGCTTACACAAATTATTATAGTGACACTCACTATTATATATCACTTGTGTATTTCTTAGCATCTACCTAGTCTTTTACTACATGTTTTGCATACTTTCACTTTTTTCTTTGATTAGTTAGATGTGATAGTATTTCCAACATTTACATGCCTTCTTTCTTTCTTTGAGTAGCTAGATGTTATGGAATTTCTTAGTTCATATTTTCTTACTTGTGTGTGCCTTAGGACATTTAAAAATTTACTTTGCTTGTACTCTTGTATGTGCTTGTGGCCCTCATGCTAATCTTACTTGTTTGTAATTGTATGTGTTTGAACATGCCTTGTTTGAGTGATATGTGCCCATGTCCCTTATTTTCTTGCCCCATTGGCCTCTTATGTATTCTTCTTACCTTGCATGCTTGTTTGCTTGTTTGCTTCTCATTTTCTTACAATGCCATGATCCACATGCATTATCTTTCCTTCTTAGATACCATGATGGACATCATGATCCGTCCCTCCTTGAAAACTAACTAGATTTCTAGTTTTAGTTTAGTGTATTACACATGTTATTACATTGTTACATCTATCTAGGCATACCCTTATTGATATAACAATCTCCAACACAAAGTATGCTATATCATGAGACATGTTTTCGGTCATCATTTCTATATCATGTATTTCATAGTATAACACAATTTTAGGGATATTTATTCTAAAGGTAGTCATTATAGGGTATTCAATCATACCCTCATAAGAGGGGCAACAAATATGATTTTTATCACAAAGATCAAAGCCCTCTACTAGTCAAAATTAGTTTTTAGAACACTCATAACAACAATCAAAATTCAAAACATGCAGAATAGACTAAAACATAAAGGATGAACATAAAATAATGATAAGGAATAATAAAGGACAAGATTACCCCATTCAAACTACAACACCCTACATCAAAGTGTCTACTTTTTGATGCTCTTATCCAAATAGCCAAAAACCTAGAATTTTTATAAATAGATAGAAAGATAAGGTCAATTATAGTTTTGTCAGCTATAACCTAGTTTATATCAGTTAGTTTTAGTATAGTTTTACCTAAATTATCTAGATATATGGAGCATCATGCACAACATAATGTTTCTCACTTAAATTTTCAAATTAGGCAGTTGGTATAACTTACAGGTTAGAATCCATGTTATAAACACTAGTGATTAAGGTAAGTTACATGACAAATTTACCTTCTTTTCTTTCTAGTTCATTTTATTACCCAGGTATTCTTAGTAGTTGCATGCCTTATTCTATCTATAGGTGGTTAGCATCATTTCAGAGTGGCTTCCATATAAGCCTAGTTCTTAGTTTTGGATTGTCTTTCATATAAGCCTTATCTCAACCTTTTATAGTCACCAAGATTTGCCTAGTTTTCATTACACATTAAGATATCCACACCACATTTTTATATTATAGATCATTCATGGGATTTGTGATCCATCTCATACAACACACATTCATACCGATATTAGTTCATAGTTCACACTTAGTGGGTAATGATGGAATCAAAGGACTAGATAAACTTTGTATTCTTGAGCCACATACTTATAAGGATTAGACACATAGTCCAAGCATTGATTAAGACATGCATGATCACATAGATTCAATACATAGTGGGTAATGATGGATCCAGAGGGCTAGCCTTTATATTCTTGATCCACCCTTAAGGAATTGAGCACTCAGCTACATTCATGATATTACTCTTGGTATAACACATACCTAGTATCACTTACCATCACTCAACTTTAATCAACATAACAGTAGGGTTTTTATTGTTTTTAATACTTGGTGAGGTGTATTTGTTCCTTTTTCTTCCTCTCTCTTTTACCTAGCCTTTATATATTCTTATTTTAGACATAGCATGTCTAGTAAGAATTGATATATTCCTTATTTTATCATGTATATTTATGATTCATGTTGTGCTCTCTTTATGCACACTCAAAATCACACATATTCATGGGCTTCACCCTTATAGGTAATCTAAAGTATGCTTTCTAATTTCCCTTTATTTTAGTATTTCACTTTGCTAAAATGTAATCATATCTAATATCTTAATTGGTAGTTTTAGTGTGACTTACAACACCCCATCTATAGGTACTTTTTGCATGCTCTTACGACACTTATAGACACCTTTTTTATCCTTACCATTATATCAAACCTTTTAAATGGTTATTCCACTTCAACTAGATAGTATTCCCCATGCCAATCCTATTCTCCTAGGTCTTGAACCTGTAGGATAAGAGTAACCCATTTAGACTGTAGCACCCCATAGAGAAGTGTCTTATTGTTGGTGGTCCTATCCATTTTCACTTTGAGCTGCAATGGTAATTATAATCTAGTCCTTATCCTTAATTTGGTTGGCCTAGTGTGAATACATGTGACCCATGACCAATTATTCCCTATAAAATCCTACTCAAATCTCATTTACAAGGAGGTGACCAAAATTACAAATTAAGAAATAATACAAACAAATAACTAAGGAAAACTTCCCTATTCTTTGCACATAGTCACCCAACATAGTTTTAAACCTACTCAAATCCTCATACCAATCCTTAGCCAGCTCAAAAACTATTAATTTGGCATTTATATCTGTATCACACTATTTCACAAAAGTACACTAGGTGGGAGAATTACATATTTCTTGATACCTCTTTAGAGTATTGGTATGTAGGTAGTGTACCCACATAAGGGGTGTCTATTAAACATTCAATACATCTTTCACAATAACCCCACTCTTTCTTAAGTGACTCAAATGTCTTTTTATCAAGTATCCTGGATGGTTAGTGTTTGAAGGCAAAATTAGCTCCATAATGAGTTCTATCAACAACCAATGCTCAATTTTTCATAGGCACACTCACCTAGGCACATCATAATTACCTACAAATTTCATGTCTATGTGATTAGTTTGGAAAATAGTGGTAGGAATGGACAATAATGATGGACACCAAAGCATCCACTTTTTGGTGATCATATCCTTTCACTCAAAAATATATAGATTCAATTTTATGACACTTTATTAGTCTTGTACAACCATTTTCAACCTTTGTATTAGTCATCTCAGTCTATTTTCTAGCCAATTTATATTTATTCTTATTTATTGCTATTTTTTTAAAGGTGAAAAATAAAAATAGTTGTATAAATGAGGACTATAATTAGTTTTATATTTTTTACTTATTTATTAATCCAAACACTTAACTAAAATAGCAATAAAACTCCATTATTCCCGAATAAATTAAATTAGAGTCTAGATGATTTAGTTTTTATTTGCATAAAATATAACTAAATACAATGGTAACTAGGTCGAGTTGGTTGATCTAGTTGCATCACACAACACAAACCTTGTATCAACACTAGATAATACACATTTGTAATACAATAGAGAATAGAAAAAAACAAGTAGAAATATATATTTTTAGCATCTAACTATCTAATTTATTAAAAAAGATCAGGAAGTTTTACTAATAGTTTTGGTTGTAAGTAGAGACTCCCATATATACTTATTTATTCACTGAATAGTGTCAGTCTAATGTTTTAGAGCACTGAATATGGAGGAAGTACCATTTTCCAAGCCCAATAAAATTAGTTTAAATCATATGGTGGAAGTAACTTCTTGATGTAAAAAACTAAATGATGCACCACATAAACTAACAAATGGCTAGATTCCTAAGGTTCAATAAAGAGAGAGATGTTTCCAAAATACCATTAGGTAGACAAAAACTAAAGATCTTGTTTAGCTATGTATTATGGATATGAGTATTGAGGCAATCCCCTAATCCCATGATATTTGTAAATTATATACTAATACCATAAATATATTATTGATTAGCCCTTTATGATAGTATCTAATTAGTTTGAAAACAACTAGTACATAGTTTCTAAGGATGCCAAATAAAGATAACAATAAGGATGAAAAATATTTGAAGCCTATTTTTTAAATATTTTGGAATGTAAATAAGCAAATAGATAATTAAAAATTAAGGTGATTTTAATTACTATTCATGTAGGTTAATTTTGTTTGCTTTAAAAATAAACAGTACTAAGTCAATTTGGTCAAACTAGTTATGTAAATAGAATAGAATAGAGTCAAACTAGTCATTTAGTTTATTGAAAGATAGTATGAAATAAAAGTAGTCTAGTGGGTTGTCTTAGTTGTTTGGATTAAAAATAGATACAAAATTAAGTCTATCTAGTCAACTTAGTTGACTATAAAATGATATTTTTATAAAACTGAAGAACTAGAAAAAATAGTACTAAAATTTGAATAATAAAAAATAGTGCAAAAAAGAAATTAATTTAAAATTTGATTATCATTAATTAATAATATGTTTAGAATGAACCATGTAGTTTAATTTGATTTTATCAAGTCATTCTTATTTTACTCAATACACCCCATTCTTTAGTTTCTTTAAATAGGGACTCAATCTAGTTTGAAAAGCCTAGCTCTATTTTGAAAATATTTTTTCATTGACATTCATACCTACACCTAACTAAGCTAAAAAAATTAAATTTATTTTTATTTTATATGGGGATGACTTACATTGTGTTTTTATCATGTATAAATTCAATAAAAATTCCCTCATTATCTATGTTTTCACTAAATGATTTATTTTGATTAAATTATTAATGTTCTTTGGGAACTTTTGCATATATACAAGTTTTTTGAATATGTACATGAAATAAAGAACTAAAATCTTATGTTTTAGAATTCACATACTTTTTACTTAGTGAGTTATACATTTCTCATATTTTTGTAGTTCAAAATTTTTGTATTCACAAATTTTGTTTAGAAACATTACACTTCAAAACTTTTCCTCAATAATTTATCTTCACAAGATATGTTCACAAGTCTTAGTTTTTACAATTTATGTAATTTGGCATATTTTGGTTCTTCACGAGAAGTGTTCATTGTAAATTGTGTTAATAAGCATTATTTGACCATCACAAAAAAAAATTCATAACTTTTTCCTGTCAGAAACTATGTTCATAAAAAAATTTGACTTTCACATTTTTAACATTTTGCATGTTTTGGCATTTTGAAATGTTTTAAAAATGCAAATTATAAGTCATCAAAACTTTTATTCATAGTATTTGGTCTTTATAAATATTTATTTTCAATGTGTGTTTGATATTGTTTCCACAAATTTTGTTCTTCATGCTTTTGCTTTCATGTTTCAAGTATTCAAGTTGTCATGAGAATTGTTTATCCCAGTCTCGACAAAAGTTTTCACACCTGAATTCTAAAGAAATTCCACATAGAACACCTAAGTATATGTAGAATTAATGATAGGGTGACATGTTTCTAAGGTTGTAACATGCATTTTCTCCTAATGTATAAAAATTATACATGAAATACCCACCAAAATAAGTGTTAAAGTTTAAATTAAATTATTAAAACAAGCTTGGATATATTGGGTATTAGTTGAACACAAACTTGAACTAAAGTTGTATACTATAAATATATATTTATGAATTCAAAAGATACATCATTCCTATTTATTTCTAACAATCATGAGTGAATTCACACTAGAAAATGAATTTGAATCCATAGCTATATATGTTCAATTGTGAACTACTTATACTAAGAGAGCAAACAATTAGATTTTATGAGAATGTACAAGTTAACAATTCCATATTATCTAAGGTGTTCAAAGGATTATTTCCACCATAAAAATTATTTGTCAATGAATCCATAAAATACATAAACACTATATTTTATTCAATAATGTTCAAATATGAATTTTTAAACTATACAACCCTATGGGATGCAATGGAAAATATAGATTCCTACTCCTATGAATAAAATCTAATCGCTATGTAGAAGCAACCAGTAGTAGACTTACTACTAATAAATCACTAAAAATACACTTTTAAGCTACCAAGCCTAAATTTATTTCAAGAATCAACCTAATTTTGGACTTGTTACTTGTATTAAAGGTGACTAGTATCATTCTACACCACCTAAACCACAAGATAATTATTTCCTACATTTTAAGAGATGTTTTCCAAATATACATGTGACTACTCATCATAGATAAAACATTTAATGGACATAAAGTTTAACTATGGAGGAAAACAAGCAAAAAAAATAATACATTATGGAAATGTATTACTCTTGGAGAGGTGGTCACCCTCAATGCCAAGGAGCCCATGGGAATCCAAATTGGGATGGCCTTGTTAAATAAATTGTATGGGTATAATAACATTCACTTCTTCTATTTGGAATGGGTTACAATACTAGAACTATTAGTGACCTCATATCTCACTTTCACCTTGGGAGAAATAATTAGTTCTAGAATCAAGGAGTATATGATTAATAAGGATAAAAAACCCATGGGTGGCCACTTATACATTATGTCATATCTTTTAGATACAATCTTGGCCACCATCTACATTAATAATGAATCAGTCTTTCAAAAATACATTAAGAAATAGCATATAATTTCTATTCACTCCTTCATATTTTTTATTACATGAGGGACATCATCCAAATAGATTATAATGTCTAACCCCAAGTGTGGATTGAAAATCATGACTAACCTCTGAACTAAGTATAAAAAAACATTAGTAAGACAATCTAGCTAAGGGGTGACTATTGGTTATACCTAGACTATACTATAATCATGGTGGAGGGACATAAGGTAGCCTTTATATATCTCCCTAAATATGTCCTAGATAAATTGGAAGAGAAATAAATATCTTACTAGCTATGGTGAAACATAGATGAGGACATGAAGAAGAAACATATTTTTTATTCCATGAGTCTTCCCTAATGATTGGCTACATGTGCTACATAAATAGGAAACCTTTTAGATAAGTTGATAAAACCAAAGAGTTTTACTCATTGGAATCCTTTCCACATAATGACTAGGATCATCATGGATTTATCCAAAAATATATCTTAGGCCCAAGCATCCCCTACCAACACAAACATCATAAGCAAGACTTTGTATTCTTGAATGTAAATGATGGTTTTGAGGTGATATAAAGCATGATATTGGACTTCTCAGCCTACCCAATAACTTATGGACCAAAGAACATCCTAATAACCACCACCCACTTTGATGAAAGCTATAAAGTAGGAGTAGGGTGTGGAATAAGCACATATCATGTCATGTTCCTCACAAGAAACATCTTCCATATCTTCAACATAGATTCTAATGAAATTTATTAAGAAAGAAAAAGAGGTGGTGGAAATCCCTACTATTACAACTTATTTGGGAGGAGAGTATGAACCAATTTTCACTTATTCTTAAGACTTAGATGACATAGGTGTCTCATTGATTCCTTGGTTCATGTTGTTATAATCATGGATGATTCACCTTACACCACTTAGGAAACTCCTCCCTTGGGTGAAAATACAACAATATGTTACAAGAGGAAATCAATAACCCCTAGGGACTCTCTTCCATCAATAGAGTATCCTAAAAGTTTAGATATGAATTCACCATCAAATAAACATGAGAATAATGATGAAGAACTAAAAAAGGATAAAATCTTAAGTCTTTAGGGGATCGAAGGAAAATCACCAATGGAGGAAGACAAATAAGGCGAGGTTACCATTATTCTTACCACTACTTCTTCACTTCATTTGAGTCATATTATTTCTTTGGTTCTAATGGTTATGATAGTCTATGTTACTTCTACCATTACCATTATTCATATTAGTCATGTTAATTCTACATATATTTTTGTTTCTAGTTTTGAGGTTATTTCTTCAAATCCTATGGTTTCTACTTCCCTTCCTACTACTTTAGTTACCATTATCCATATTATTCCTAAGTCCAAAAAGGTTCATTTCATGAAGACTATTAGAGCCCTTGCAAGTGATCAATTCCATGTT
The DNA here is from genome assembly GCA_037957365.1 of Torreya grandis. Lineage (NCBI taxonomy): Eukaryota > Viridiplantae > Streptophyta > Pinopsida > Cupressales > Taxaceae > Torreya > Torreya grandis. Next base: position 3,507,746 of record JARHVA010001083.1, read on the forward strand.
TATTCCACTCATTTGGGATTTATCATGCCTTCATACACTATTACCTAAGGTAATTATATTGTCCCTTCTATAAAAAACAAGAATAAGAAGCCTACATATATTTTCCATCTAATTCCACAGTTTAATAATGTGTATTGGAAGAAGATTATATTTCCATCATTACCAGACCCACTACATATAGATGCATTAATGCAATTTTTAGGGGATGTTTTGATATCAACCACTACCTAGGATGATCAACTAGTGGATGCTACATAGTTAGTAGCATACTTGGAGATCCATGCTTCACAAAGACCCACTTTGATAACAAAAAAGCTCCCCACTATGGATTACATTTTTTATAAATCAACAACAACTATATAAAGGGTCAAGAAAACTAAAATAGAGAATGACTTTGGTAGAGTCTTGGTTTTTGAATAAAGTCAAGATTTTTTCTCATTATCAAAGTCAAAGAATAAGAGACTTGGACATTCTCCATACAACGAGGATTTCAAAGATTATCTTTAGACAAATAAAGAGGCCTTTTTGTAAATTTATATAGGTAATGATCAAGATAAGCAAGAGATACAACATGAACTAGAATAGATGCAAGAACAACAAAAACTAGTATAAGTTCTTAGAGAAATTGAAGGTGATGTTCAAATCACATAGATTATATTGTGTAATATCATCTATACTATTTGTTTAATGAGATTTTAATTATCTCCTCACATTGTTGAAACTTCTAAACTATTTAATTTTTTAAAATAAGATAAGAAAAAGCTCAATTTCCTTGTATTATATAACATGATAAGAATTTTGGCCATTTGGATTTGATGACATTATTGAGGTCAACATATCCCAATTTTTTAAATTTGGGACCCTTGGAGATACTTTGAACCTTAACCCTAAAACCATGACATGTTTTGAAAATTATTAGAACTTAAATATCATCTTCTTTGATCAAAATTGGCTTACCAATTTATGGTTTTACTTTGAGCTTGCCTAATGTTTCTAATAATTGGTTTTCATGTCTTATAGTTGTAAGTTTCATGTATCCCTTATGAAGAAATCATGATTATAATTTACAAATTGACTCTTTTCAAGTTTTCACTATCCTTTGGTTTGTGAAAATTTAAATCTGAATTCATGCTCTAAAAGCTCTCCTCCAAAAATCCTAGCATAAATCCTTAGTTAAATAATTTGTATTGATCACAGTTAAGCAAAAGAGACCCAAACTTTCATAAAATCCTTAATTTGAGCTTGGATTGATCACATTTAATAAAAGGGTAATGTAATTGCAATTTAAGTTCCAAAATAATTGACCCAAAGGCCATTTGAAACATATTAGTAGGAAATTTTTAAAGTTTTGAAGCCATGACAACTAGGAGGCAACAATACAGAGATGAGATAGAGTTGTATTTGTCCACAAACAATGAAGGGAGGGTCTTCAAAAACATAGACCTAGACATTAATGAGTTGAACATAGGAAATAGGAATTAGTCTAAGCTCTTTTGGACCATTAAAGAGATGTAAGACATCACTAAAGAAGAACAAAAGATTACTACTAGAACCAAAAGGTATTACAACCTAGTTCCAGTCCAAATGACTAGACTCAACCATGTGATCACCGAACAAGAGGTAATCCATTATATTAACATCTTTACTCCCATTTTGGATTATTATAGGCTTGAGTAGGGTTAGAATATTCATGAAGGACCTTTAAAATAATTGCATTCATTTCCCCATTAGCTTTTTATAATTATTACAAGATTTTAAAACCCTATGTGGATTTACCCACTATTAAGGAATGGACTAGCAAGAATGATCTAAACACCATCCTTAGGCCATGGTTGCTCCAAGGGAGCCATGTGATTTGAGACCCTAATGGAAATATCATAGTTACCCAATTTAGAGAGGGGGTTATGTTAAGTATGACCTAGTTAAACAAAATATCTAGAGCCCCTTCAACCTCTTATTTCAACAAGAGTTGGGTTTCCCACATTTACTTTAGGATAGAGAAAGAACTCACTCTTCCAATTAGAGAGATGATATATATATATATATATATATATATATATATATATATATATATAAAGATAGTTCATAGCCATTAAGAAGAAGACTAATGCCTAGTTATTTATGATTTTTTATCTATTACATGACTTATTAGCCTCCACCTAGATCACTCAAATCAAAATTGGTCAACTAAGGGTAGATTTACAGTCTCCCACCACTACTTAAAGCTACACATATTCAAATATAGGCATAACATCTAATTCATCTATGATTGTGTGTATCAAGATTTTGTAGAGGCCATCATAGGGATCCATATGTCTTGGATAAGAAATTTAATTAAGAAATATATGGAACTAGTGGGAGACATCTAGCTATATCTAGATTGTATAGTGATCAGAATTGAAGGGATTTTTATCCAACCTTACAGGTTGCCTATCTATGTTCCCCTCAAGTTGGAAGAGTAAGAAATTTCATACCAACTACTTAATGGTGTGGATAGAGTGTGAAAAGATAAGAGGAAAGGCCTCTTCTATCCCTTTATTTTGACCACTAACAAGATGATGTTATATAATTAGGATTAGGTGAATACTATGGCCTGGCATATGGAATCATTCAAACTACAACTTGATGAGTTGAAGATGTGGGACCCTAATGGCAAGGTTTCCACACACATGATATATAACTAATTTCCCAAGATAGTGTATGTGTGACATATTAGTATCCATGACACTATATATATCAAAGCAAATAATTTTGAATAAATATTAGCTTGGATCAAGGGACATAAAATTAAACTTAAGCATAGACTAACCAGTGATCAGAATCCCCCTAGAAGCATATCATAACTGGGACCTATGCAATACCATTTATTGTATGGACCTTTAATTCCCCTTCAAGAGAAACCATGAATAGAGAGGAAACAACCCCAGTGATAGATTACACAAGGTCCTAGTAAGGAAAAGTTAGAAGAGAGACCTAAAGAGGGATAATCATGCTCAATCCCTCCCAAAAGACTAGAGTCTCTAGTGGAATACTTGGACATGATTGCCTTATAACCAAATGAAATAATGGAGGATGCCCTCAAGGTTATTAGTGAGGCATATGATTTTGGTGAAGAGGAGGAGTATGCTAAAGAAGCACAATCAAAAATAGAGGAGGTTGAGAAAGAAAAAAGGAAAAGAAGTTACTCTGGCTCTTATCCTAGTGGCACACTTAAAGAAGAGAAAATTAGAATTGGAAATGGTCCCAATTGGATCAAAGAATCTAAATTTGAATATCACTCACCCCATGAGTAAGTTTAACTTATTTGGTGATGAGTACCCCATACATGGAACAATCATCCATGATTGGTTCATTGATGGAAAAATATAGAAGATCCCCTGCTTATCCCACTCATGGGCCGTAACCTAGACTATCGACATTGATGTGCATGATGATATCAATCCATCGATAAGGGATTTGATGAAGGAGGAAGAAATAATAATAGTGGTTACTATAGGGTTTGATTCTAGACAAATGGATGCTCTAGGAGTATTAAGTAGTACCCAAATGGAGGATTTAAAACCTCTAAAGTACATTCAATTAACTATTACTATGCAATTCAGTCTAGAAATAGCTATATTAGAGAGAGTAAAAAGTATAAAATCCATGGTGGGGATTGAAGAGTTCACATTCCAAAAGGTTTATCTATTTTTAGGCTTAACTCCATTTGGATGACAATAACTTGGTGAACTTTCCATCCATGAGGAAGACATAAAAATGCCAGTAAAGGTCCATTCATCTCAAACCAGAATAGGGATAAGAGGCATGAAGTAAAAAATAGCTAATTTGGAGAAGGAAAATGAGAATTTAAAGACATAAGATGTCTTTTAGTGCCTGAGGCAATGGTAAAAATGCTATATGAATCTTTTTATGATATGTTTGAGGCTTTTGAAATTAATGAAGCTAAGGTAAAGTGCATTGGCATAGTAGAACATAGTGGCCAAGGGTCTAATAGACTAATTTCATGTTTTAAATGATTGAATAATAGGGATAGATAACATTTAGGTTGCAAAGCAAGTTCCTGGTTTGAAAACAATAATTTTTGGACATTTGAATGCAATTCTAGGAAATGTTGTTGATAAGATCCATAGTTCAAGTGCATGGTCCCAAGATCTAGACAAAATCCTTGAGGATGATGAGGAACTAATAAGAAGGATTGAAAATCTCATTGTGATAATGGTCAAACACCAAACACAACCTCCTATCCTAGGCATAATCAAGAATGATGAATTCAAACATAGGGCCACCTTGGTGATACAAAAAATAAGAAAGAAGAGTCAAAGCTAGTCTAGAGAAGACAATAGTAGGATCCTTGACATGATTCTTAATGTATAAGAAAGGATAGCTGAGTTGAAAAGCATCAAAGAAGTCATGGCCAAAAAAGACAAGGAATTGAATGAGCTTGTTGACAAAGAGGAAGATTGTCTCTTGAAACTAGATGTGGACTTAAAGTTGGTTAGTGAATAATAATAGAAGGATATGAACATCCTTTACCAATATCAAGAAATTTCTCAAGCATAGGGTCCACCAACTAGCTAATTAATATTCCATTTTGTAAATACTTTGTAATATTTTGAAATAGGAATATTTTTCTATAAAGGAATATGATAGTTTCTTAGCATATTGCCTCTAGGTCAGTTTAGTTTGGAAAAGTAAATGTATTCTATAACTTTGTAGAGAAAGAACATATATCTTTATTTCTTGTACATTTATATCTTATAGTTGACTAGTATACTAATTTGTCCTCCTATAAAAGGCAAAACTACCATCTTGTAAAGAGAGAATTTCAAGAAAAACAATTCTACTTTGAGAAGTTAATACAATCAAGGAATTATGAAAAGATTTCCCAAATTTGTTTGTGTCAATTGTTACATGACTTTTTTATTAATTTCTAGTTTTTAGTCTTAAATGTGAATGGTTTCTATGAATTATGAGCTACATCTTTGATTGCAGGCTTGATAATTTGTGCTTATGATAGATTAGTTGAATGATCTTGAATTTAGTTCATTTTATTTTCTCTGCATTAGAATGTATAAATACTATTTGAGTGTGGTAGTAAATATTTAAAGTAAATTCAATTATTACTTGTACTCCTTTTATCATCCTTTCAGGTTTGCCAGATGTGTAGTGAGATTTGAGCTTATGCTATTTTCCACTATATACTAGTTAAATGGATACTCATTTATAATTTAAACTTTGTCATATTGTTTGAGGCTAAGATTAGTAATCACTTATTCTCTTTCTACCTTACCCTTCTCTTTTGCTTCTTTTTTTAAATAGATCACTTTAATTTAGATTTCATTGTAAATAACCATTTAGATTAGTCTATAGTTTAATCTTTGATTATAATTCACCATTATTATCATAGATACTTACAATTTACAAAGATTTGGTCCATGATGGCTCATAACCATCAATTAATATAATTTTTTTGGAATAGTTAAATATTGCTCTACTACTATTTCACCATAGGTAAACATAAGTTGTGAAAACCTACTACTCATGCTTTGTATTCCTAGAATTCTAAAATAAGAAGTCTTCTTTGAACACTAAGAACACCTATGACACATTCAAAAGCATCAACAAGTCTTGTTGGCACTAAAAGGAGGGCCTCTTTTTGAATTGGTTGAATCTTTGTTAATCTTAGTGTGTTGATCTAAGATTGATGTTATCTTTTTAATTTTATGTAATTATTTTCTTAGAAGTGTAAATATTTTTGAACTTTGTGGTCTTTGACCTATCTTCATGCTTCCTTTAGACAAAGATCATAGTTATTTGAAATTTATTGCTTAATTTTCGTAAAGATGGCTTAGGATTTGAAAATATATGGTATGTGAGGTTAGAATAGCTTGTTTTGATCAAAGATAAACATATTTTTCATAAATATGGGTTTATTTAAGCTTGCACTTATAAAGATAGAGCATATTTACATAATTTGACACATCTTTGAGCTACTTTAGTCAAAGATTGATATCTTTTTTTGTTATTTATATAAATATTTGTAGAATAAGCTTAATGTGGAGGCTTAATCCTTGTTCTTTATAAATATTATCTTGACACATAGTATTTTAAATGGGATAATTAATATTCAAGATAGAATTACCAAGGATCTGAGCAAGATCACATTCAAAGACAAGAGAACCTTTGCTTAAGCTTGAAGTCCATAAAAGAGCCATGAAAGATAAAGCTAGGCATAGACATTCCAAATCTTTGCCAACCTCACCTCTTCAAGGCACCCCTTCCTTCAACCTTCATCTAGGTATGGCTTGGTTTGGATATTCTTTAGTCAATCTGCCAAGTGTGATATATGATCTCCCACGTAGCCCTAAAAAAATACTTGCCAACATTTAGTCAAAGTTGTATTATAACTATTGAATATCACATTAAATATTTTAAAATTGTTTTAAATATGCTAAATGTCATACATGCAGATGTAGCATGTAGATTGTTCTCCTTTGATTTTAAATATGCTACATACAAATGGTTTCTCAATTTTCCTGACAATTATATTACTACCTAGGATGGTTTCACTAATGTTTTCATAGACTAGTTTGGCAAAATTGCTAGTCCATGTGTCATATATCACCAGTTCACCACCATCAGGAGGGATGCAAGCAATCCTATAAAGTCCCTTAATACCATGTTATAAAAAATTTATAAGAGGACCATAGAACCTTATAAACCTAATGAGGTTTTATCTTTAGAAATCTATAAGGATGTAGTAGATCCCATGTCTTTTGTATTTTTGAAAAAGGTATCCTCTAGCTATAAATTCATTAGCTAGGGCTTATTCTAAAGCAATGTTCATCAATGATCAAATGTAGCCCCAAAGATAAAGGACCTAGTATATCCCAAATATAAATCCACATTTTTACACTCTATAAATCTTCCCCAACAATAACCAAAATTTTCTAGCATTGAATCAACTCCCAAATTTGAATCAAGTATCTTTGAGTCATGATGCTCCCAATCAAAATTTAGGATTCTTGAGTCATTTTTCTACTAATAGATTCAATTCAAATGATCAAAGATATTTAATACCAACTATTGGTACTAATAATAACTAGGTGAATGATTCTAAAACTCCCAAGAATGAGAATGAATCTATCCTAATAATGGTCCAAAAGTTAAGAACTAATTTCCTTCAGATGCAAAAATAAGTTTGCAATATGGGAGAAAGATTTGGTAAGAATTTCTCATTCCAAAGGTTTAATAGGCTTAATAATAGGTTTTATAATGTTATTTTCCATAACAACAAGGCTTATGAACCATCTTCTAGCAATACAACCATGGATATAAATCTTACTAACATTGGTTTCCCTTATTATTGTAGAGTGCATTATATAACCAATCATGGTGAGATTGATTGCATTGAGTTTTTTAAGGCTTTTGAAGCTTTCCAAAAAGAGTTAGACACATTTTAAGTGGTCCCTAATAAGGATGGTGGTGCAGGTAATTCAGGGTCCAAGCTTGCTAATCAAACATTCATGGTGGAGACTTTTGATTTCCCTTTTCAAGAGGAAAATGAACTTAATGATGTCCCTAAAGAAATCCAAGCCTTTCAATAATTCATGAAGAAGACTTATCCTTTGAGGAATAGAGAGAAAAGGCATCCTTGTACTACCTCAATCCCTCTAAATAACTTTGTAACTCCTCTATACACTTCTTCACGCAATGATCTAGAACCACCAAAAGGGAGTACCTCTAAGCATAATATTAATGTTCCTAGTTCTTCAAATAAGACTAGTTATAATATTGTTGAATATATGAAGAAGATAAAAGATAACATCACATTGCATGAGTTAATGTAGATCATAAAGCAAAAGGACCTTTTACTAGAATCATTGTCAAATAAATCTAACAAACCACTTGAAGCTGACAATGTTAATGTGGTTTTGCACAAAGATAATGCATAATCTCCTCCTTTCCTACTCATAATCAGGATGTTTGGTAAGAATTTTCATAATTATTTATTTGATTTTGGTGCCTCTGTCAATATTATGCAAGTAGGTACTTGCAAACAACTTGTCTTGACAATTATTAAGTTTGATGGAGTTGTTACTCAATTAGACAAATCTAGAGTCAATGTATTTGGGGAATTATTAAAATTTCATATGCAATTAGCCTATGAGCCTAGAGTACATTTGTTTATTTATATCCAAGTTTTTGACATTCTTGATGTTTATGGGATCTTGTTAATAAATGAATAGATAAAAGATTTGAATGGATACGTGTCTACAGATTTTTCACATTTATGGCTACCATAGAAAGGAGTTCCCAACTAGGTCAAGATTATAAGAGAGTTGAGGATGAAGCACATGATCACTGGGTAAAATGTTATTAATTAAAGTGTCAACATAATTGACTCAAACTTATATGTTTTCACCCTAGAGATTACCAAGGTAGGTGATAATAAAATTACTCATGTTATTCCTGGGCTATGGAAGCTGCATTTTGATGGGGCTAGGTATAAGTCTAGATCTAGGGTAGGTATTGTTCTAATAAACCTTGTTGGAAACAAATACCATGCTTCCTATATAGTCCAATTTCCTTACATTAATAAACTTACTAAATATGAGGCCCTCATTTTAGGTTTGTGATTTACTATAAAAAATAAAGTCAAAGAACTAGACTAGGTGAGGAGCAAATATCAATGCAAATTCTCATACCTCAAGAGGTATAAGTTTAGGTTCTAGGACATAATTAAGTATTTCAATGATTTTAATATTTTTTCTATTCCAAGGGAAGAAAACCAAGCTATTGATGAGTTGGCATCTATTGTAGTCAACCTCATGCATGACCAAGACTCACCCAACTTTAGCATTGAGTTGATACCTTATCCTTCATCCTAGATAATGTGAATCATTTTTAGGTCTTTAATGATGATTAGCAGATCTTATATTTAATAAATAATTTTGGAGCATTTAATACTCATGTCAATGATGACACTAATGAAATTACACTTAGATAAGGAAAGTTTGATGTTAAATTCATTCAGCTAAATGACAATAAGATTTTTAAAGGTATGATTACCTGAGAGAGGTTTTTTGATCAAGACAAGCTGGTTGAGGTTTCTAAGATTCACAAGGTAAGTGGGAAGGACTTCAATTTTGTTTATCTTGGACCCCAAGATCAACCCTAACTAATTAACATTCAAAAATCTTGCACTAGTATTAAGAACAAAAAGGCCAAGGTGATGTAAACAAAGTATAAAGATGTCATAGCTTGGTCTTATCATGACTTAAATATCTTTGATCTAAGAGTCATTACCCATATTATACCCCTTAAATAAATTTGTGAACCCTTCAAGCAAAATTAAAGACCTATGAACCTTGGCTTAGAACCAATGATCTTCAAAGAGTTTAAAAGATCAGTAGATACTAGAATTGTGTTTCCCATAAGGAATTCCACCTAAGTGTCCAATTTAGTGCCAATTTAGGAAGAAGAATGGTGATTTTAGGCTATGCATTGACTTTAGAAATTTAAAAAAAGCATATAAAAAAGATAACTATCCTCTTCCCTCTCTTGACTAGGTGATATAAGTTTTTTCAGGCTTAGCTATGGTGTCTTTCTTTGATGGTTTCTCAGGATACAACCAAGTATTGTTTGACAAAGAACACAAGATGAATATATCTTTGCAACTAAATGGGTCACCTTTGTATAAAATAGAATGCCTTTCAAGATAATAAACATAGGAGATAGTTTTCAAAGGGCCATGGACCATGCCTTCCAAGGTTTGATTGGTAAGTGTATCATTATATACATGGATGATCTAACTATTTTATATAAAAATATAGCATATCAATTTATGCATTTACATTATGTATTTGAGAGATGCAAAAGATATAGAATCTCCCTAAACCCCCAAAAAAACATCTTTTGTATTACTAAAGGCAAATTGTTGGGTCATGTCATAACTAAAGGAGGGATCTCCATAGATCCTAAAAGAGTGGAAGTTATATCTAAGATAGAGCCTCCAAAAAATAAGAAAGAGTTAAAATCAATTTTTAGTAAGATAAAATTTGTATGAAAGTCCATTATTGGCTTTGTAGTGATTGTCAAGCCATTGAATGACATGCTAAAAAAGGATGCTAATGTCACTTGGAATGAGGAATCCAAGAAGGCATTTAATGACATAAAATAAATAATTAGTCAAGATCTAGTATTGATAAGTTCCTACTTTTCAAAATACTTCTATCTCTATTCTTTTGCATCTAACCATACTATGGCTGCAATTTTAACTTAGAAGTTTGATGAGTGTTATCACCCAATAGCTTTCATCAGTACTAAATTTAAGAATTATCAATTGAATTATTAATTGATTGATAAACAATAATATGCATTAGTTAACGTAGTCAATAAATTTAGGCACTATATCTTTAGAAATAAGGTGCATGTTATTTTACCTAACCCTACCGTAAAGCTTATGTTAAACCTAAAGAATGTAGAGGTAAATGGATATCAATTTTGCAAGAACATGACATAGAAATGAAAACTTAAAAACTAGTAAGGTTTCAAGGTCTGATCCAAATGATTGGTAATACCATCCCTAAGCTAAGTATTATACAATTTGATCATTAGAACTTTCAAGCTAGTGAGTGGTATGATTCCATCATTCATTTATTAATTAATGGTACCTATCTTATAGGATTAAGAAGGGAGAAAAGAAATACCTAAAGCTCAAGGTAGCCCATTATCTTATTAAATATGGGGTTTTATATATAAATAATTTTTAAATGGTCTACCTGAGATTTGTCTCAAAAGAAGAAGATACCCAAATCATGAGCACCTTCTATGAGAAGTTAGATAATGGGCACCCATCTAGGAAGACTACAACCCATAAGATCCTCAGAGTTGGATACTATTAGCCAAATATTATTAAATATGAACACAAGCATGTGAGGGAATGTAACTCATTCCAAATCCTTATCACCAAAGATCCTATTAATAATTTAACCTATTAAGGCCAAATTACTACCCCCATAACTTGAAACATTCAAGAAACTAGTCATTAACCCTTTATATCTAGCTAAAATGAGGAATTATGGCCCAAAATAACTAATTTTTCTTTAAAAAATGTCAAAAATGGATTGTAAATGGGTCATTGTCTTTTCAAAATAGCATTGTCAAGTTTAAATATGTAGATAATCCATGCATAGGGGTCAATTTTAGAAGAAAATTAAGCTTCTTGGGAGCTAGAAGTGGTTTCAAGACCTCAAATTTTGTACACAAGGTTATCATGACTTGAATATACTTATAAAAAAATTATTTCCTTTGGATGAGTGGATATACTTTCTATTTTGTAACAATCCTCATCATGTCCATTTGAGATCAGCATTGGAACATGTAGTGTTTTAGAGTGCCATAGGGGTTTATAAGTGTAGTTAAAAGTTTTAAAATTATGTAATGATATTTTAAAATCATAATAACACATTTCAATAATGTAAAAGATCCAAATTTTAAGCAAACCATTCTTATATAGTCTTTTGAAAGCAAATAGGCATATAGGCCAGAAAGGGGTTTTTTTAATTTTAAAGTAAATTATGATTTCAAAGTGTTTCAATATAATGATATAGGTAAAATAATTTTTTTTTTTAGGATTTCTTAATCATGGAGTATATATTTTTATTTTGGTGAATTTTGCTCTTTTTGCAATTCTAGACACCCTTCTTAGCCTCATGTTCAGATGGTTGTATCTTTCACCACATGTGGAGTTTAGATAAATATAATATTATGTTTTTAGGACACATATACGATTATAATTAATGAAAATTTTGAACCAATTGAGGGCATTTTATTTATGAAAAATCATTAAGAGTGTAGGCAGCTCAAAATGCAATCAAAACCCCATAACCAGATTTCTCCACATGATAAATTTTCAAATATTTTTCATGGTATCCAAATATTTTCATGGATGTTAGGGTGGTAATTTTTATATATAAAAAATTTAATACTATTTATTTGAAGGTATGTACTTCATGAACCATCATTTTGAAGATTTAGCTTCAAAACCCTCTTAAACCATCAAAAAACTAGTTTTGTAAAGAGTTGATTTAATTATAATCAAATAATCATTTATAAACCTTTATAAATTAAGAATTTTAGGTACACTTAGAGAGGATTCTAAACATGTCAATTTTATGCATGGATCTATATGGATGAGAGCATAAATCATATTTTTGTGCAAAAAAGAATGTGAAATGAAGTACAAGATAGGTCAATGAAATATAATAAATGGAGATAAAATCATAATACTTTATTCATCCTAAAATATTATTCTGTTCATAAATCATCTTGGAAGTATCCCAGCCAACTTGATCAAAATGGCCAGTCTATAGGAAAATGGAGCAAAATAGGCCTAGGCAACCTTGATGACTGTATGGTGAGTGTTTTCTCATCAAAGTTAGATATATTGTGGTGAGGAAAGTTTTTACAAGTATATTTTATTTTTTTCTGGTTTTTATTCATCTTCTTTTAGTTTTAATGGAGTTCAAATGCACAAATTAGCTTTTAGGCCTACATGGTCTAATAGGCCTAGTTGGTCAAATGGTCAACTTGAAGAATGGCATTGAAAATATATCAAATGAATTAATTTTAGAGTTAACACGTGTAATATATATATATTAAGTTATTATATCATTCTCAAGTCTATATACAATTTCATATTCATGTAATTTGAGTTCAAGTGGAAGTTGACTAGTCCTTGAGTCCACATCTCTTCAGTTGACTAGTTTCATGCATCTCCCATGCTTTTCATGCAAGATAAGGACATTAAATAGCTTAAAATCACATTAAATATGGATTTATATTCCAAATTATTTCATTATTTTCATTCAATTAAGGTTTAGAAGTCAACATGGGTCCATCACTTCTCAATTCTATGCCAAAAATGAAGAACATTCATTTTTTGAAGACTTGGAAGATTTTAAAGACATTAATTAATATTGTAAAAGGATTTTAGTCTTAATTTAACTCAAAGAAGACTAATCCTTCTCTTTTACCTAAAAATTTGGCTTTAGTTTAGGTTTTAGACATATATATTTGCTTTTTCAAGCCATTTTTCATTAATTGATTCCTAAGATAGAGAAGAAATTGTAATTGACACCATTTTATCAAATAAAATAATATCTTTTTGCATATGGTTTTGGATAAGAATAGAGTGTAATTTAATATGCAATATCATACAATTGGAATATACTTACCCTTTTGTACATCCTTTCCACATCTACTATGAAAATATCATCCTTTATAGGTCATTGGAAGAGCTAGGATTTGAATTTGCTTTACAAACTTCTTTTAGGCCTTCTTTTGAAACAATGATGTTTAGGGTTTAATGTAGAGTTTTATTTCAGATTCATATATGTATCTTAATTATTTTTATAAATATTTTAAATAATACCAACCATTTAGGTGCATCACCCCATTAGATAGGATTTCTTGTTTTCAACTTCCTTCTTCCCTTTTCACCCCCCAAAAAAAAATAGATTAGTTTTAGAGACAAATCTTTAGTGGTTTTTCTCAATACAAAGTCACCCATAGTCTAACAATATCCAATTGTATCATTTGGAGAGAAGGTGTGCCTTGCAGGTCTTCAAACAAGGTATTCTCCAGAGTGATAACAGAGCCTAAGGTAGCAATGCCTTTACAACCAGTCATGGTTGATAAACCATTTGCATAATGGGGGTTGTAATTTGTAGGGTTAATCAATCCCAATTAATTATAGGGTCAGAATTATATCTTGAATACCAGATATTATTACACAAGGTAGATTGAAGTTCTAGCCACCAAATAATGTAGGACTAAGGATGTGATTAGTTTCTTATAAGAGATCATTTGTACGAGATTTGAAACTCTAATCTCTCTAGTGTGTGAAAATGGATATACACTTATATCCATAGATATGACTAAATAGGTGTATTATAATGGCATTTGTTTTAAGTTTTCAGCCAACCATTACCCCTAAGGAAATGGAGTGTTAGATTTTACCAATAAGAACTTAATGAAGGTAATCAAGAAGTCTGCTACAGACAAACCCAAGACTTGACAAAATTCTCAAGTATGCCCCATGGATAGATAGGATAAGGATAAAAAAAGCCTTAAAATCATCACCATTTCTATTGGTGTATATCCAAGAGCCTATCTTCCATATCACTCTCAAGTTTCCTACATACAAATTCATGTAAGAGTATATGGAAGAAAGTTAAGAGCTTATAAATTCAAGATTGATAGACATCATCTAGAAGGAAGATGCATGGGAGGAAGCCTTTTATAATTTTAGTAGACATCAAATGATGGTGAAGATGTGGTTTGAAAAAATATCAAAGATCAAGGTGTTCAGAAAAGGGGACTTAGTTCTCCTTTGGTATAAACTATCTGAGCCTAAGGAAAAGCATGGTAAGTTCACACCTTTGTGGATTGGCCCATATCAAATTTCAGACACACTAGAAGACAACACCTTTAGACTCAAATACTTATAAGGAGTAGATTCCACACTACCCACAAATGGGTAGTACCTCAAACTTTACTTCTATGTGGCTCCTCTTGAGTTCTTTATGGAGTAACTTTGTAAGATGGTTAGTCTTAGTGTAGGTAGGCTAGTTATATTATTTCATTTCTTTCATTCCTATCCCTTGTTTGTATACAATCATTTATATATTTATTTGTTTCCTTTTGTTTCTTAGTTTCTTTCTTTTTTTGTGTGTTTTTTTTGTTGCCTTTTTCCTTGCTTCCAATAAGTCCTTTTGGAAAATCCTAAGATCAAAGTTTATTTAGCTTGCTTGAAACTCCAAAATTTAGGAATGTGGGTATGAACCTGATATATGTGATAAAAATGGATTTTAAATGTGATCTTAACATTTTGATTTAAATAAAATGGTAAAAATTGATGAATAGGTTAACTATTTTATGAGAACTTGGACATTATCTTGACCTAAATTTGGTTTTAAGAAGATTTGCACTTGTAGGATGAAACCTTAATCTATTGAGACATAGTCATGCTTGCACTTAAAAAACATTATTTCCTTGGAAAGTGGTTATAGACATAAGTGATTTTATAAGGATCAAACACTTGGACAAATCCTTAGACCTAGCTACCTTGGTTTCCAACCTTGCCAAAAGCATAAGAGGTCTAAAAATAAAAAAAATAAGAATGCAATGCAAAAGCAAAAGATTTTCAAGCATAGTTGATTTTGGTAATCTCCATCGGGAATATGGATGCTTGGTTGGTAGTGTATCAAGTCCATGAGTGAAGATAAAGTCATATTTATCAAGGCTATATATTCTTAGCTGGCATTAGAGCAATGCCAAAACCTTCTCTAAACTATAATCATGGTTTTTAATGAAGATCTAAACATGCTCCAAGTTAGTTTTAATGATTAAATATATGAAATCTTAAATTTGTCCCCTTAATCCCATGGTAAACAATAAGTGGAATAAAATCAAACACACAACATGGCTATGTCTTAATGTTTAATCCCAATTCTTGAAGTGCAAGGCTTGTTTCAACCATAAAATGATCTGGATAATGACATGGATCAAGTGGAGTGGATGCCTTAGTTATTTGTATGAACTAGAGTCTCTAAGTTTTAACATAGTTCTATGTTTCCCATGGAAGTCACCATCTATTGAGGTTAATAGACCCTCATTTTTAAAAATTGAGACCTTTAAGATAATTTGAACCTTAACCCTAAAACCATGGCCGATTTTGAACATTACTAGAATTTGAAGATGATCATCTTTTATCAAGATTGGCTTACCAATTTATGGTTTTCCTTTGATCTTGCCTAATGTTGCTAATAATCAGTCCTCATGTCTTATATTTGTAGGATTCATGGATCCGTTATGAATAGATCATGATTATAATTTATAGATTGACTCTGTTCATGTTTTCACTAGCCTTTGCTTTGTGAAAATTTGAGTTCGAATTCATGTTCTGAAAGCTCTCCTCTAAAAATCCTAGTATAAACCCTTGGTTCAAATTTGCATTTGGTGGGAATATTTCAAATTAGGACTTAAGCCTAATGTTATGGTAAATATTATTCATGTTTCAAAACATGACCAAACCTTAGCCTAAAATCATGCTTGGTCCCCTTTGTGATTTTTCCCATTTTATTTCATTTATTTTTTAACCAGGTCTAACTTTCATATTGGTAGGGTCCTTTTATTTTTTAGCATGGTCCACTTTATTACCTAGTTAGCCTAAAAATCATTAATGTTATGGCCCCATTAATGTTTATTAACATTAACAAGACCTTAGTCTTAACATTTTAACCTAAGTCTTATTTCATCTCGGGTCTTCACTTAAAAACCTTACTTCTTTGTAGATCCAATAGTTTACACATCAACACAACTTTTAATCTAACAAAGAGAAGCAAATTTAAAAATTCAAAGACTCATAAATATCTATGCAATTTTCTCATGTCACTCCCACATTCAAATTTCAATAGAAAAGGATATCAGATATTAAATAGAACCAATAGTGTGCAACTACTTAGATCATGATCAATGACTCTCGCTTCATTGTGGCTTTTGATCCAATAGAGTGACACAACATTAAAAATTCAAAAGGCCTAAGAAGCCCTATGGAGCTTCCAAATGAAAATCCCACATATAGCAACTTCATGAGCTTAAATTTTATGTTTATCTAACCATTATTTAACCTCTATGAGGCCATTATTGACGTTTGCATGATCATCATTTTTAAGCCCACCAAAACTAAGAACTTCACAAACTTAAATTTGACATTCTCATGAACATCATTTGACATCTACAAGACTATCTTTGATGTTAGTGAGACCATGAAATTCAAGCTCATCTAACATTTTTTACTTTGGCAAAGGGGATATATTTTATATAATTAGATGGGGTCATTTGATATTATTATTTAAAAACATAGCATAAAATGCTTTAACCTAACTCTTTTCATGTGTATTAATATGAGATAGACTTAGCTTAAAATATTTTAACCTAAGTGATTTTATTAATATACATTGATTACATAATGTACATATTATAGAATTTGATGGTTCATACTTCATTATGACTCTTGATCCAATGGCACAAAATCATTGATGACTATTCAATAATTCTATGAGAGCCTATAGGCTCTACACATGGTAGACATGCATTCAATATGCGACTGGTGCAAGATACATATCTAAAAATTCCCATAGAGATTCCAAGTGGTATAACTATAGGGCTCAATACCAAGGTGGATAATGACACATGAGGGCCCAGATCATGATCAATAGCCCATGGTGATCCTTGGATCTTGATCAAATGGTACAAAGCAAAAGGAATTTTTTAAAAATCTAGTAGATAGTGATTCAAAGGCATTTATGAAAAATGTCATGAATATTGATATATAGATGCCAAATAAGTGAAATTTAAGCAAAAAGTGATAAAAATTAAGATCTTGTGTGCTAAAAAATGCAAACATATAAATGAAAAAGTCCAAATCAAATTTGAGGCACATATGAGCTGAAGTCCAAGTAAGATACCACCATTAAAGATTTAATAGACCCCAAACTTACACCAAAACCCTAATTTTAGCTTGGATTGATTATAATTAAGCTAAGGAGAGTCTAATTACAATTTTACCACCAAAATAATTGACCTAGAGACCATTTGGAACATATCAATAGGGAATTTTTAAAGTTTATAAGCTATGATAGCTCAAAAGCAATAATACAAAGATGAGATAGAGTTGTATTTGTCCATAAATAATGAAGGGAGGGTCTTCAAAGACACAAACCTAGACATTATTGCATTGAACACAAGCAATAAAAATTGGTCTAAGATCTTTTGTACCATTGAAGAGATGTAAGACATCACTAAAGAAGAAGAAAATATTACCACTATAACTAGAATGGATTATGACCTAGTTGTAGTCCAAATAACTAGAATCCACCATACAGCCACCAAACCAAAGGTAATCCATTGTATTGACATCCTTTTTCCCATTTTTAAGGATTGTAGGCTTGATCAAGGTTGACTTATTCATGAAAGTACCTTTATAATTATTTCATTCATCTCCCCATTGTATTTTGAGAACTATTACAAGCTTCTAAAATCCCAAGTGGATTTTCCCACTATTAAGGAATGGAATAAAAAGAATTATCTAGATATCATCCTTAGGTCATGGTTGCTCGAAGGGAGCCATGTGATATGAGACCCTACTGGAAATATCCTAGTTGCCCAATTTAGAGAGGGGGTTAGGGTAATTATTACTTTATTGACTAGAATATATAGATCCCCTTCAAGATCTTATGTCAATAAAATTTGGGTGTCCTACATTTACTTTAGGATATAAAAAGAGCTCACTCTTCCAATCAAAGAGATGATCGACATATGTCAAGAAATATAGTTCATAAATAATAAGAATAATACTAGTACCTAGTTATTTATGATGACCTATTTGTTGGAGACCTTACAAGCCATCAACCAGATCCCTCATATCAAAATTTAGTCACTTGAGGGTAAATTTATAGTCTCCCACCACTACTCAAAGCTACACAGTCAAATCTACACATAACATCCAACTCATTTGTGACTTCATATATCCAGCCTTGGTAGAAGCCATCATAGGGAACCTTATGACCAATATAATCCCTCTAATTAATAAATATATGGAACTAATTAGATACACTTATTTGTATCCAAATTATATAGTGATAAGAAATGAAGGGATTTTTATCCACCCTTATAAGTTTCCTATCTATGTTCCCTTCATGCTGGAAGAGTAAGATATTACATACCAACTTCTTAATGGTATGGACAGAGTGGGAAAGGATAAGACAAAATGCTTCCTCTATCCCTTTCCTTTGATAATTGAAAAGATTATGTCATAGAGTTGAGATCAGGTGAATATTATGGCTAGGTCTATGGAATCATTCAAACTACAACTTGATGACCTGAAGATGTGGGAATCTAATGGCAAGGTTTCCACACACTTGAAATCCAATAAATTAACTAAGCCAATGTATGTGCACCAACTCACTATCCTGACACCATATATATCAAATAAAATATTTTTTAAGAAATATTGGCTAGGATAAAGGGACATAACATTAGAGTTGAGCATAGACTAACCAATGATCATAATCCCCGTAGATACATATGGAAACTAGGACCTATGAAATACCATTTTCTTCTTTGACCTTTAAGGTCCCCTCAAGATCAACCACAAATAGAGAGGTAGTAGCCTCAAGCACCATTTATACAAGATCCTAGTAAGGAAATGTTAAAAGAGAGACCTAGTGAGGTCCAATCCTCCTCAATCCCTCCCTAAAAACTAGAATCTCTAGTGGAATACTTGGACATGATTCTCTTGGAACAAAATGAAATAGTGGGGTATATCCTCAATATTCTTGTTGAGGCATATGGTTTTGGTGAAGAGGAGGAGAATGTTAAGGAAGCACAAGCCTGAATAGAGGAGGTTGAAAAAGAAAAAGGAAAAAAAATTTCTTTGGATATTGTCCCAATTGCACCATTAAAGAAGAGAAAAGTAGAACTGGTAATGGTCCTAATTAGATAAAAGAATCCAAATTTGACTATCACTCACCCTATAAGTGAGGTTAACTTATTTAGTGATGTCCCTGATTGGTTCATCTATGGAAAAATGTAGAATATCCCCTATTTATCCCACTCATGGCCCCTTACCCAGACTATCTACATTAATGTGCATGATGATATCAATCCATGAATAAGGTCTTTGATGAAGTAAGAAGAAGAAATAATAATAGTGGCTACTACAGGGTCAGATGGTAGACAAATGGATGTTACAAGAACATCAAGTAGTACCCAAATAGAGACTCATGAACCTCCAAAGTAAATTGAATAAACTACTATTGTGTAATTCAATCTAGAGATGGCTAGATTAGAGAAATTAATAACTATAAAAGCCATGGTGGGGACTGAAGAGTTCACATTCTAAAAGGTTGAGCCATTTGAAGTCTTAAATCACGTTATTTTCCAATAATATAGTGAACTTCTCATCCATGAGGAAGATATAAATCCTATTCAAGGCTCATTCAACTCAAATTAGAGTATGGATCAAAGGCATGAAGAAAATAATAACTAATTTAGAGAAGGAAAATGAGAGTTTGAAGACACAAGTTGTCTTATCAGTGCCTGAGGCAATGGTCAAAATGTTAGATAAATCCTTGTATGATATGATTGATGCCTTGAAATAAATGAATCTAAGGTAAATTGCATTGACATAATAGAATTTAGTGGCCAATAATATAATATCCCAATGGTAATATTCAAAGCATCAAACAATAGGGTTGGTCAACATTCAGGTTGGAAAGTAGATTCTTGGTTTTAAAACAATAAGTTTAAGACATTTGCATTCAATTTAAAGAATTATTATTGACAAGGTCTAAGGTTTAAGTGCATGGTAATAGGATCTATAGAAACTCCTCAAGGATGATGAGGAACTAATAAGAAGGATTTAAAATCTCATTGGGATAATGGTGAAAGACCCTACACAACCTAC
Organism: Torreya grandis; assembly: GCA_037957365.1. Classification (NCBI taxonomy): domain Eukaryota; kingdom Viridiplantae; phylum Streptophyta; class Pinopsida; order Cupressales; family Taxaceae; genus Torreya; species Torreya grandis. The sequence goes on from JARHVA010001083.1 coordinate 3,528,282, forward strand.
TATCCTAGGCATCATAAAGGATGATGAATTAAAACATAGGACAACCTTGGTGATATGGGAAATAAGAAATAAGAGTTAAGGAAATTCTAGGGAAGAAAATAGTAGGATCATTGAAATGATACTTAATATAAGAGAAAGGATAGCTGAGGCTAAAAACATCAAAGAAGCCATGCTAGTTTATTTTGTAAATGCATATGCTAGTTTGTTAGCATCTTGCCTCTAGGTTTGTTTAGTTTGGAAAATCAAATGTATTATAGAACTTTGTAGAAAAGGATAGTTGTCCTTACTTCTTGTATATTTGTATATTGTAGTTAGATGGTATACTACCTTGTCCTCCTATAAAAGGTAGTACTACCATCTTGTAAAGAGAGAATTTCAAGAAAAAATTGTATACTTTGAGTAGTTAATACAATCAAGGAATTCCAAAAGGATTGTCCAAATTTGTTTGTGTTAATTTTTACATGTCTTTTCTCTCAATCGCTAGTCTTAAATCTTAAATTTGAATGGTTTCTATGAATTATGAGTTGCATCTTTGATTATAGGGTTGATAATGTGTGCTTATGCTAGATTAGTTGAATGATCTTGAATTTAATTCATTTTATTCTCTACATTAGAATGTCAAAATGCTATTTGAGTGTGGTAGCAAATATTTAATGTAAATTTAGTTCTTACTTGTACTCCTTTTATCATCTTTTGAGGTTTGCCTAGTGTGGTGTGAAATATGAGCTTATGTTATTTTTCACTATATACTAGTTAGAGGTATACATAGTTTTAATTGAAACTTTGTCATAATGTTTCAGGTTAAGATCAACACCCATTTATTCTCTTTCTACCTTATCCTTCTCTTTTGATTTTTTTAACTAGATCACTTTAATTTAGATTTCATTGTAAATAACCATTTATATTAGTTTGTAGTTTAAGTTTTGATCATAACTCACCAGTATTAGCATAGATACTTACACTTTGTAAATATTTGGTCATAATGGCTCCAAACCATCAATTAATATAAATTTTCTTAAATAGTTAAAAATTGCTCTATTGAAATTTCACCATAGGTAAACATAAATTGTCAAAACCTACTACTCATGCTCTGAATTTCCAAAATTCTAAAATGAGAAGTGTTCTTTGAAAACTAAAGACACCTATGATACACTCAAAGGCATCAACAAAAACCATTGTATGTAGCCAATGCTCTCAATATAGTGGTTATTAGGACATTAAAAGTCTTAGATTAGGTATCAAGTGTGCAATCATTGATTCTCAAATTTTTAAATAATCAAAATAGAGTCTTATAATTTTTGGATGAGTTAAAGATATCCTAAGCCCTAGATCCCTCTGGTAAGTTAATAAATATGACCAATTTTGATCAAATAATCAAACAAACATATACTAATTTTTAAAAGAGTCTTTAGGTGTGAACATTAGAGGAAATTAAACAAGAATTACGATTTTCCAAGAAGAAAGTTATAGATGCAGAGTAATTATAGTTAGAAAATAGAGCCACCAATATCAAGTATGCATGTTTATTAGTATAAATCACTAGATTACATAGGCCTTCTATTTTGAACATGAATATAATAATATTACAACACATATTTAAATAAAATCACTACCAAGAACTAAAAGTGAAGAAACAAGATAATGATGGATCATCCAGTTCAACCACACCTTCTAGTAGTATCCCTCCAATGACTACAAGTTCAACCATGTAGGCTCTAACATCTAGTAAATCTTAGTTTAATATGGTTATTTTTACATTTATTTTATATATAAATTAGAAGTGAAACTAGTACATGCAATAGTTAACTAAATAATCTTATAAACATGCACATGTTGCATGGTTTTGTAAAAATGAGTCTTATTTTAAAGAATCAATTTTAACTAGTCTAAATATGCATGTTGAATTTGCATCTTGTTCTAATTATCGTTATCATGTAATTTTAGAGTTTTACAAGGATTTGGAGGATGAGGTGACCTCTCCCCAAATCTATTTATCCTATAATCCTCTCATTCTCAAAGGGAGAAGAGACTAATTAGAAATTTTATCTATATAAGAAGAAATATTTTGATTGTCATGTAACTATGTTGATGTCTTTCTATTTCAATTATATGTAATTATTTGTGATTATTTTCTTGATTGGTTAATGTGCAAAAGTTATATAAAATTCCTTATTGTTATTACTGGTATATGCTAAAATAAGATGTGAAATACATACTAAATGATTAGTAGATATCATTTATTTTATGTAATTGGGTCAACTATTTCATTTCTCTAAGTGTGTAAAAGTGTCTCCCATGATATAATTTTTTAGGAGTGATAAATAGCTACCTTAGATACCGATTTCATCCAATTTATAATATTTTAAATAAAGGTGGTGAAACAACTCTAATTAGGAGAAACATTTATATAAGATATTAGATTATGCTACATTATCTTTTCCTTTGACTCCTTAACTATGTTTTCATGTTTGTGTGCAACAACTAATAGCTATAAGCATTCATTTTAGGCACTTGTCCATAGAGAGACCAAACTATAAGTAATCCTTCTTAATATCAAAAAACATTCTTTCTTACTCTACCTTACCACATTTTGGAGGTTTATTTTAGATCTAACCACTTTAGGATAAAATTCATCCATCCAACTCAACTAAATTTTAAATTTATTCTAGGTTTCCCTCATCCATTCACACCCAGTTAACAACCTACATGCTTAACATACTATTCCACCACTTGATTATATAACCCATACCTAAAACACATGCCCTAGAATTGATTTTATCTCCATTTAGATCATATAAATTTATAGGTTACCTCATTTAAATATGTGGTGTGAATAAAAATTGCATTACTGAAAATAAAGTTGGCACTAGAAGAAGTTCTATAGAAAATGTGTGCCCTTCTTTAGAAAAGGTTTCCCCTTACATATTAGTTAAACTAGAGACACCCAATATAGATCCAAAACCAATTTTTAGTTTTCACCTTTTTGGGTCCATTGAAGGCATACATCTACTCTAATTTTCCGCATTATACCCCAAGTGAGGACACCTTCCCCAATAAGGAAACTCCATCCTACTAAGCATATTGTGTCTCAATCTTGGTTAGTCATATCCATTATTTTAGTCCTAGGATATATGAATAATGTACCAAGGAATCTAATGAAGTGCCCACCTTCTTTCTCTCTTTAATGAGGAAGGATTGTGGAGGAACATATTAGGTCTTTCAAAGATGTTTAAGGTTGATGAATATTTGAGATGAAGATGATGCACGTATGATTTTTTCATTAATATTGTAGGATGATAGTTATCATTTTTTCTTCAAATTTTAATAAAATTTAATTACTTTAATAACTCATGTCAATTCACTTTATTTAACTAATTTGGACATGTTACAAGTTAGAGTGTGGTGTATTTACACCTCACCAGTTTAAAATTGGATCTTGATGAGCTATTATGTGCTTTTAATGTGAGGTTTTAGAATATATACACTTGGATAATCACTTCATATAAATAAACCATTGCACTAGAACTAAAAATGTATAAGAAGACATTGGATCCAATTACTAAAGTGTTTCTATGAATGGATACTAATATTAACACTCTATCATTGAGTTATGAAGAACTAATAAACATTTATAGGAAGATAAATCCTTATATAGTAGGCAATCCTATCCATAATGATGGTTTCCCATCTTTAAATCTAGTGCCTCATGTGAATTAGAACATTATTACATTTAACCAAAATTGTTTGTATACATTTCCTCCTATGATAAAGCATACACCAAATTAGAACTAATGCTTCTTAAACAACCCAACACAAATTAATGGCCATAAAAAAGTCAATATTTACTCCCATACAATATCGTAGTTGACTAGGGTGTGGATTTTACCAAAGAAGAATTGGATTCTATATAGAATATGGTTCAAAAGCTACGTAATGACTTATTGGACATGTAGAAGAATATAGGTAATGCTACAGGTTTGGAAAATATCCATAATGTTGGATTTAAAACATATAATAGGCCTTTCAATAAGCCTAAAAATAATCCAAGACATAATCAACCCAATAAGCTACAAGAGATCAACATAGTGAAAACAACTCTACCTAATTGGTGTAGGGTTCATCACACATCCCAAAATTTGAAATATTTCAAAGAGAAATTATGAGGCAATATTTAATTAATAATCCACCATAGATTACCCATGATACTATTTAGTCAAGCACAACTATGGTCTTTGAATCTCTTGAGTTTCCTTTCCCAAGAGAAGATGAAAATGTACTAGATGAAAATTTATATGAGGTACATGTTTTATATCATTTCCATAAAAATAATTAAAATTTGATGAATAATTATCCCTTCACTATGTCTACTCCTCCAAACAGTATGACTATTCCCCTAAATCCAAAAACTAATAATAGTCTACCTCCCCAAAAGGAAATGAGCAATCCTTGAATAAGAAAAAGAATAAAAAATGAGGATAAAACATCATAGTAGACATGAATAATATAAAAAAAAAACATCACTATTCATGAATTGTCTTAGATTACTAAACAAAAGGAGCTCCTATGGATGTCCATCATAGGGAAACATACTACAAGGAAGATAAAAGTTTATCATACAAATTTTTGGAGGTTCTAGGTTGCACCATAGCTAAGGAGAGGAGTGTTCAAGTCCAAACCTCAAAATTAATCCAACATGGGAGTGACCTTACATTATTGGATGCCTAGTTTGTAGGTCACACCTCTAGATTTTATGGGGTTAGCTCCTATAATTTTATAATTTAGTGTTATCTAAGACCTAAAAATATCATAAGGAAAAGGGGAAGGGATATGAAAACTAGTGGAAAGATTGTAATCTAGGTGGTGATGCACCAAATGATGAAAGATCCATTATTAATCACTCCTTTTAACAACTACTATTGAACTTGATGGAGATAATGATCAAAAAAGGGATAGGTTTGTGTAAGACACTATGAACTCAAGATAATTCAAGAAAATTCCAACCTATGAACACTTCATACAACCTGTAATGAACTCAAACCTTTAATATAGGTACATGAAAGGACCTACAAATGACAATACAATGCATACATTCTCAAAATCATACTCTCCAAGAGTAAACTAACATTCAAAAAGAATCTAAAACTATGTTTTATTAATTCAAAAGAGTTTACATGGAAATTTTGGCATATATTTGCTACACCGAGCTAATGGATGGAAAAAGAATATCTCAATACTTAAATAGAGAATTTAGAAGAGAAGATAGAGAAATCTAGGTGTGGCAGAGGTCTTGAATGAGGCGAATGTGGCTTATGTTAGATACACAGGCTTCATCCTCTCCTCAAACATTAAAATATCATATACAAGTCTATTTTGGAATTGTGAAGGCTATAATTCCCTTAATTTACCTTGTTCATGCCTTGACCCTTCTAAAAATAACTCAAGATTCCCTCCTTTGGTAGTTATGCAATGTATATAGGGTGTAAATACATCTCTTTTGTGTACTAGGAAACCTCTCCTTCAATATACATGTTGAATGGCTCATAACATTACCTTTAAATTATCAAAATGGATTGAATTTTTATGTAGGCTCACCTAGATGATAGCTACCATGCTTGGAGATGGTCAGTTAATTCTCTCATAGTACCCTTTAATAAATAGATTATTCCATTTACAAGATAAGTAGGCATGCATTTCTTTTTCTCTAATTTTTTAATTCATATCCACCATTTCAATGATCTAATAGTTGATATTAGGCTCCAAATTAATCTAATGAGACTTAGATGTTCTTTGGATCACCTCTAGTGCATTGTTATTAAGATCCTTGAAGAGTTATTCACCTACAAATATACATTAGCCTTGAATAACTAGGTCAAAATGGAATGTCTCGTAGATTGGTAGTTTAAATGGAGATATTAAGAACATTGTCAATCAATTACATGAACCAGATTTACATTTAATGAGTATAACCAATCCTAGGCTTACTCTTTCCATGGTTTAGAAATTATCTTTAGGGTCTACAACACAATATATGTCTAGAAATCTATAAATTTGCCTCTTTAATAGATGTCTGTATAGTTTTTATACCATACAAAGCCATGAATTGGATCCCTCCTAAGTTTACAACATGATCCAAGTGTTAAACAAGTAATTTATGAGGAAAATAATGTTTCTTTACTTAAACCTCTCTAGATAGGTCATTATTAGGGTTTAAGGGAGGTTTTAGGGGGTTTGAGAGTCTTAGACCTATTCATGGAGATCAAATATTGGATCTATAAACTAGTTTCACCAATTTAAATAAAATAGGCCCTCTCACTTTACATGAATATTTAAACTCTCCATGCATAACACTCAAGCTTTGGCGAGTAGTTAAAGATGTTCCTTGTGAGAAGAACTTGTCATATCAATGACCCTATATGTCTGGAAGTGGAAAGGACATATTGTGATGACTTATCTAGTACTTGAATTAGAAAAAAGGGATTTAAATTAATGTAATATCCTTCTCCTTTTTATTTGGAAGCATTCACATTTACCAGCTTATCTTATATTTCACCTTTTAAAGGCACAATATTAATGAAGATTGAGGAATGAGCTATCTATGGACCTAAGCTATGACTTTTTACTTGCACAATAGATCTATGAGCCATCTTTTCCTCATGTGTAATTGTAAAAACAACTTATATACCCTATAGAGTATCGCCACTGACTTCATTATACCATTTATTCTTCTTAGGATGAATACAATCATGGGTTCCAACACCTACACTTATATATTTAATTAACTAGTGATGGAGGTCAGAATGGAGACTACCAAAAGACTTGATTAAATTCTTTGGGATTCATTCTCCATTTTCCAACTCATTTTTCACACAAATGCTATCTATATCCTTTTTTTGATCTCAAACTAGCATCTTTAGGCCCATTCTATACAAATTTACCCTACATGTGGTAACCAAATAGTCATGGTTATGCTCAAAGGACCTCATAAGACTTTAAAGGTCATTTCATCAATAATATTCCTTATTTAGATGGGTTTTGGAGTCAAATTCCACCATTGGTTCATTCCTAAGGTTTGTGTAGGGTTTGAGATGTCCATCATCGTAATAATGGTTCATAGAGTATAGGCATCCAAACTTGAAAACAATTCCATGGATGTTTAAGGAATTTAATCCCTCATCTATCATGAATAGGATAGGTTACCATGAAAAGGGTGCTCACTGATTTGAACATCATAAGGTTAGGTTTGGGTTATTTCTGCACAATTTTCAGCACTTATTTTCTTATAATTCATTCATAGAGCCTATTCCCCTATTTCCAATGAATCTACCATGTATATTTATTCCATAGGTATAGTTAAATCTCCCTAGGATATTTGGATATTAAGATGCATTTGGTGAAGTAGGTGAACATTTTAAGATGCCCCTTAAATTGCTTGTGTGTTGATGGACTAGCTCAAGCTAGGTTTTAGGACACTTGAATAATTTTTTTCACCTCTTGGCACTTGGAACCCCTTAGTTAGGTTTTAAACATCCTCAAAATTCTCACATTATTCATTTAAATGGTTACATTTTCTTGAAAATGTCTCAATATGTCAGTAAGGTTTGTGTGTAAGTCTATGTGTCTGACTATGTTATCTCATTTTCAAGCATCTTGAGTGAAACTTTGGGTGTTAAATCTCAGGATTTGGTTTTTGGGCCATTATAAATTATATTATATTTTAAATAATACCTTATATGGTTTTCATATTCCCTAAAAACTTGATATAACATGGATGGGCCTTTAACTCACTTAGTGCCTGTAATAGACAAACCTTGGTCTGAGAGAAAATAATGGGTATAGACACTATTTTTCCCAATCAAGTGAACATATTATACTCTTAAATAGGCCATGATAATTTTTTTTACAAATTTTGGGGTCTTTTCCATGCTTTAAAGGGTCTCAAAGAACCATTTTGGCCAAAACTAGCCCCAAAATGCCTCCTAATAATGCACTAAGGCATGTAAAATTTGAATATGGCTTATAACATTGCATCTGAAGTTATTTAGGACCATGGGGTTTCTTAACACTTTATTTTAATTATCATCATACTTAGGTGATAGTTTTCCAACACTACCTCCTTTCATACTATATCTTTCACTCAAACTCAAGTCTCATATTTGCATATGCCTATGTGGTTTGATGATTGTATTGGTGTCATTACATATCCTTTGGTAGTAGAGATGTTTATTTAATTATTAATAGTTTAAAATTTTATCTCCTTTGTAAATATTCTGACCCTTAGCTTAGATATGATGGAAACCTTGATGTAGGTTAGTGATATCACATGTGACCATCTACCAAGATGACTGTTTATAGGGTTCTATTACCAATCCTATACAAAATGAAGGTGGATTTTAGGGTGTTTTAAATTTTTGGAATAAGTGGTTCATAACACCATTAAAATTTATTATAATTCATATTCCATGATAATCTTACCAACCTTTCATGCTTTGATCAATCTACCTAGTATTTCTTAAAACCCTGCAACAGTAGCCCTAAAGGTTGGTTGTAGTGAAAATTTGCACTTTTATATTGTCGTATGACCATATAGGTCCAATACCTAGTGGTCTCAATGATCATGATAGTTTTGATGAAGAGTGGAGATCACCTTGGGCATTAATCTAGCCTTGAAAAGAAGGGTAATGAATGAAGGAGAGTGGAAGTGGATATGTATGGAGTGGGATGAACATGGAGAAAGGGGCTAAGATAGTGAAATGGTATTAAAAACATAGTGAGACCATATACTCATGTAAATGACATGAAATGGAGGCAAGAATATCATTAATATTAACCTAAATGAACCATGTAGACCTTTCAATGCATACCTATGTAAATATGAAATTTTAAGGGTAGATGTGAGGTGTATGCAATATTAAAATGAAACCTAATACACTTATAAATACCTTAAATTTCATTAAAAAAACTTAAACCATGTTAAAGATGATCGAGTGACTTAAAGATAAAGAATGTGGTTTTCTAAGACTATTAAGTCATTATGCAGGGTTTAGAAAGTTATTCTAAAGGGCATGAAGGTAATCCACCATAACTTCAACATCTCCTTCATGTCTTTTGGGTTACATTTTATCTTTGTAGGTGCTCTTGAACCATACACAGTCTTTTTATATAGTGACTTTTGCATATGTATAAACCTTATTTTCTTGAGGTTTCTTGAGGTAACAAGAGGAGCATTAAACTTTTAATTTGTGAAATAAGGCATTAATAGCCTTGAAAAACCCTTACCAACTCTTCAAACCTACTTATAGCCTTTGATGAAGGCATCAAAACATTATTTTTGACACAAACTAGTCTACAAATTGTACATAGGGGCTAGTCAAGAATATTTTCAAGCCATGAGAGCTCACGCTTGTGAGTCAAAAGGTAAGAGTGTAATGAAATTACTTAAAGAATTAAGTATAACTATAGAATTATATCCAAATATGATTGAAATATATCCAAATATATGATAATAGATAAGCCACTTTGAGGGGGCAACCTCCACAAGCTTCAATAAGAGAAGAATTCACAATATGATGATAAATGATTACCCACTACCTCCTATATATAGTCTATCTAGGCCATGGTTAATCCATAAGCTGACCTGCTAATCAAAAGAAAGCATAGATAAATGTAATATAATGTCAAAGAGGGATAAATAAGCCACAACTTGGCTAATACTATCCTCATACATGTGATAGGTTAGGGGCGTAGCATGCCCTTCCCCTTCAAACCAACATTGTCCTCAATGTTGAATAACTCTGGATGTTGTTGCAAAAGATCTTCACCTTCCCAAGTTGCATCTTCACTGCTTTAGTTTTTCCACTTGATCAAATATTCGTCTGGTTCTCAACCTCTTAGTACATGTTTAGAGGATCTTCTCTAGTTCCAAAATGACTCGTCCTTCTTCATCTAGTTCTGGGAGCTCTGTCTGGGCATAAACTTTCTGTCCAATGACCTTCTTCAAATAAGAAACATGAAATATTGGGTGTATGTGAGATGAATGAGGTAACTCGAGTGTGTAAGCCACACTTCCAATTTTTTGTAGAGCATGATAAGGGCCATAATACTTAGGAGCAAGTTTGTTTTCATTTTTCTGTTGCTTCAAGGACATCTACTTGTAAGGCTGCAAACAAACAAATACCCAGTCACCCACCCCAAAATTTCACTCACTATGGTGTTGATTTGCTTATTTCTTCATCCTATTTTGTGTTAAGGCCAAATTCTCTCTCAAACTAGCCAAAACCTCTTGTTGATGTTGAATGTGTTCTTCCACATCTCAAACCTTGGTGTGCACCTTTAATGAAGAAGTGATGGAAGGTGGATGGTAACCATATAGTGCTAAAAATGGAGACATTTTAGAAGAGGTATGGAAATATGTGTTATACCACCATTCTACAAGTGGTAGCCATTTAACCCAATGTTCTTGTTTATCTGATACAAAAAAATGGAGATACCCCTCTAAAAATTTGTTAACCACTTTAGTTTGTCCATCATATTGGGGGTGGTAAGATGAGCTATGAGCTAGCTGCATACAAAAACAAGAAAATAGTTCAATCTAGAAATTACTAGTGAAAATAGGATCACGATCACTTACAATTATTTTTGGGGTTCCGTGTAATTTGAGAATTGATTCCATAAAAATAGCTGCTAATGTACTTCTTGAAAATGGGTGTGAGAGAGCAAAAAAATGGGAATATTTTTTAAGCCTATCCACAATGACCAAAATAACATTCTTACCTTCAGAACAAGGCAACCTAGTGATGAAATCCATGGAAACCTCCTCCCACCTTTGACTAGGAATTGCTAATGGTTGTAACAAACTTGGGGTCTTAACTATTTCACCTTTATTCTGTTGGCATATCAAGCATTCTTACACAAGCTTTTGTATATCTCCCTTGAGTCCTTCCTAAAATAATTCTTTCTTAATTCTGTGATAAGTTTTCAAGAACCCTGAGTGTCCCCCAATCGGAGATGCATGCAACTCTACAAGAATCTTATGCTTAAGCTCTAAATTTTTGCACAAGTATAACCTACCCTTATACCATAGGACATTACCTTTCCATTAAAATTTTTCAAAGGATAAATTACCTTGCTGGAGATTCTAAATCAGAACCTGTGTATCCTTGTCTTGCTCCCATTCTAGCCTAGCTTCATCCACCCAATCTGCTTGCAATATGGACATTGCACAAAGTAATGTTTCTATGGATGCATCCCATCTGGATATTGCATCTACTACTACATTATCTTTACCCTTGTTGAAGATGATTTAAAAATCATAACCCAACATTTTGGTTACCCATTTTTGTTGTTCCTCAGATGATAATCTTTGCTCCAAAAAGTATTTGAGACTATCATGATCCATTTTCACCTTAAAGTGTCTACCCATCAGATAAGGCCTCCATTGTTTACCTTGCATGAAGAATAGCCATCATTTCTTTCTCATAGACATGTTTTTGTAGATTCTTACCTTTGAATTGATGACTTTCAAATGAAATGGGTCTTCCTTCCTTCATTAGTACTACCCCCAATCTAGACCCAAAAGCATCACATTCAATAGTGAATGTTTGTGAGAAGTCTGGAGTAGCCAAAACTAGAGTGGTGCACATAGTTACATTTATTTTCTCAAATGCTTTGGTGGCATCATCATTCCAATGGAAAGAATCATTCTTTAGCAATGCAGTGAGTAGAGATGCTATGCTACCATAACCTTTCACAAATCTTCTATATTAATCTATTAGTCCAAGGAACCCTCGAAGGTTTTTGAGAGTTTTTGGCATGGGCCATTCCATTATCACTTTGATCTTCTGGGGATCAACTTTGACCCCTTCATGAGAAACAATGTGACCAAGTTAATCTACCTCCTTTACTCCAAAATCACATTTAGATGGCTTCACATAAAGTTGGTGCTTCTCCAAAACTATCAACACCTGTTTCACATGTTGTAGATGTGCTTCCCATGTCTGACTATAAATCAGTATGCCATCAAAGAAAACTAGCACAAACTTCCTTAAAAAGGCCTAAAAATAGTGTTCATCAAGCTCTAAAAAGTATATGGTGCATTTTTAAGACCAAAGGGCATTACCAAAAACTCATAATGGCCCTCATGTGTTCTAAAAATAGTTCTATGAATATCTTCATCCTTGATTCTAATTTGATGGTACCCCAAGCGAAGATCCAAATTTGTGAAATAATTAGCACCATGCAACTCATCAAGTAAATCATCAATTAATAGAATATGAAACTTATCTTTGATGGTGTACTTGTTGAGTTCCCTATAATCTGGGCACATCCTCCATGTGTCATCTTCCTTCTGCACCATGACCACTAGTGATGAATATGCACTTTGGTTATGCTTGATGATCCCTGCCTCCACCATCTCATGGACCATCTTTTCAATTTCACTCTTTTGTGCATATGGATATCTATATGGTCTGATATTTGGTGGTTGACTACCTATAATTAGTTGAATGGCATGATCATGTTCTCTTTTTGGTGGTAGTCCTTTTGGCATGGCCCCAAAAATAAATGAGTGGTCTTCAAGAATTATTTATAAATCAGGATGTGGAGATACCTATGTGGGTTGAACAAACACATCAAGATCCACATGCACTTCATCCACGAATTGATACTTGATGGAGTCATCAAATTGTAGTAATGTGCCACTTCTAAATAGATTTCTAACATCTTCACGAAGACATTCACTAAGCAAAAGTTTCATTTTCGATGAGACCTTCTTGGTGTGAAGAACACTACAACACAATAGCTTCCATGTACAGTTAGTGTCTCTTGTGAGGGGGGTTTTGTTTCCACAGGGTTTTCCCTCTTTCCTCTTTTTTTCTCCTTAATTATCTTAAGGGGGGGTGTTAGCATCAATTTCTCTTTCAACAGGCACAGTCCAATGCCAAGCTAACTGCCTATTTATCTAAGCTAACTAATGCATAAAAAGTTCCTTTGTTTTCACCACCTTCATGCAAATAACGATGGTTAAACAATAGTTGAAATCTAATTTTTCTTGCTCTTTCACTACTTCTCTTTACTATAGTTGATTAGCTTTTGTAACCTTTATTAAGGCTAAGGCTTTTTTTCAATTATTATTAAGGAAATACCTTGAAATATGCATCTTCTTCTTGCTCTACTTTTTCTTTTTGTACTCTATTTTTCTTGCTTCTCTATTTTTTTTATTTCAGGTTGATGCAGCTATAGCTTCAAATTTTACAGGTGCAATAATTCCCTCTACCCCCTTTTTTATCATCTTGGTCATCTGATGTGAACTAATCAATTGTGGATATTTTTCATGTAATCCATGTAGTTCAATTTTCTTACATTCAAAATGAAAGCACATGAATATTTCTTGGAAGTTCATCTCAATGGTACCTAGGGTTATGAGCCATTGGACTCCCAAAACAATGTCTGTGTTACCCATGGGAATAGAAAACATAGGAGAGTCAAGATTGTACCCACCCATAGTAAGCTTAATACTATGGCATTTGTTTGAATAATTAATTATGCCACCATCTGCAATCATGACCTAAAATTTTGGTGCTAGGTAGATGAAATAGTTCAATCGAGTGACCAACTTATGGTTTATAAAGCTATGTGTGCTCCCTGAATCAATCAACACTGTCACCTTCTGTTTCTTGAGGAAGTCCACTACCTTAAGAGTTTGTGGAGTGCTAATACCTACAAGTGCATGACAAGAGATTATAGGTTGGGAATCTTCAAGTACCTCCTCTATATCTTCCTCATCATCATTGGAGGCATCATCTACTTCTTCATCTTCATTTGGTCCCTCAATGTAGAATAATTGATTCTTAGCACATCTATGTCCTTTACTCCACTTGCTATCACAACCAAAACATAATCCTTTTGCACACTTATCTTCAACTTGCTGAGGGGTCAATCTAGTAGGTGGAGGAAATGTTGGTGACGATATGATATGATCTTTGAAGTGAGTGAATGGATGCTTCTTGTTGGCTATGATTTTTTCCTCAGCTCTACATGCTAGGATAATAGAATTATATATATATTAAGTGGATTAAACATGCGTACCTCATGTCGAATGTGGTCCCTGAGTCCACCCAAAAATAGGTCATTCAAGTTTGCTTCAGAAATTGTCTCCACACATAAGGATAGATTATAAAAATGATGAATATAATCCTTGATGGAGCTAATTTGTTGCAATTTTTCTAGTTGGCTAAAGTAATTCTCTATCACACTATTTCCATAGTGTAATTGTAGCTCCTCTGTAAAAACTGACCAGGTGACATTGAGAGTCATCTTTTTCTTTTGAGCACACAACCATCGATACCAAATGAATTGATCAGGTTCAAGATATAAGGATGCCATGGTAACCTTTTGTCCACTTGGAATATGATGTAGGTCAAAAAAGGTTTCCATTTGGTTGAGCCAATTGAGTGGATTTTTTCCATCAAATTTGTGCATATCCACCTTTGGTAATAGATTCCTCTGTGGCCATGGAGTTAGATTTGAAGTAGACTGGTTAGGAGAACCACCCTAGTGGGTTTGTGAAATAGAGTTATCTTGATGATTTGACTGATTAATGTTCAAATCCATTCTGATATCTCCCAAACTATCTTGTATGGATTGTATATTAGATTATATGTCTTGCACCTCACTCTTAATGCCTCGCACACTATAGTCAAGCTGGCTCACTTTGTGATCTATGTCAAAAAAACCTTGGTATAAAGGTTATAGTACCTCCCCCTTCTAACTCCATATATTCCTTGTTAGGATTTATACTTGGAGTTTTAGCACCCTTCCCTTGGCCTCGAGTTTATGGACCTGCCATAAAAGTGTTTTACAATGTCGACCCTTATTGGCACTTTTGACCCAACTTTGGTCAAGCAATTTTGGAATTATTTCAGCCTCAAATCAAAATATACAAATAAAATACCGTGTCCAAATTTTTTGAAGCTTTCTAAAAAAGTAAATAACTCATAAAAAATCTTTGAATTGTGCACTATAGAGCAATTTTATGAAAAAACATAAAATAGTGATAAAGATTTTAAAATAGATCCAAATGATCTGAAATTTTAAGGGAAGATTAATTTGATTATTTCTCATCTCCAATAAAAAATTTTTAGAGAAATTCGCAAGCCTTTTTTATATATCACAAAATTTAAAAATTTAGTGTTTCACCCACAAGATTGCCCAAATCGTAGCTCTAATACCACTTGTAATGAAATTACTTGAAGAATTAATTATAATAGTAGAATTATATCCAAATATATGATACTAGATAATCAATCCACTTTTAGGGGGAAACCTCCACAAGCTTCAATAAGAGTAGAATTCACAATATGATGATAAATGATTACCCACTACCTCCTATATATAGTCTATCTAGGCCATGGTTCCTCCATAGACCGACATAATAATCAGAAGAAAGCATAGATAAATGTAATATAATGTCAAATAGGGATAATTAAGCCACAATTTGGCTAATACTATCCTCATACATGTGATAGGTTAGGGGCGTAGCAAAGAGTGCCATGAAAGGATTATTTAAGGCTTGAGAAATGTGATCCATTGTTAGTTTTAGTAGATAATAAAAAAACCTCTAAAAACCATTGATTTCAAATGTTCCTATTAAAATTAGAGGGGCATAGAGGTTCCTTAACTTCTTTAGGAATATTTATAAAATATAGGAAGATAATCCGTAGATAAATGCCCATGGATGTAATCTACTTGGGTTTACTTTTCATGTCTAGTACCTTGGTTCCCCACTGTCTTTCCTTTGTATGGTATGAATATGAGCCTAAGGTGTCCTTTGAAAATATTAGTGACCTCAAATAAGATATGACATAGTTTTGATCTATTAGGACACTGAAAAACACTACTACCTTCACCATTTGGACATATTTGACTTCCCTCTACAAAATCCTCTCAGATTGAGTTGGGTTGTATAATACAGATCTTTAATATTGAAGAAACACCTAGAAACTATCATATCATCCTAAAAATCATCTTGTTTCAGACCTAAAATGTTGTTAGTAGTTGTTGTGGAATGAAAATATGGGGGAAGAAACACTATTAACTTGGTAGTATGAACTGAGGGAGTTGAAGGGTCATAATTTATCTTCAGAGGAATTGGCATTAACTAAGGTGATAGTGGATCTAAATGAGGCATGAAACCATTAAATTATGGATTCATGAATCTAATAAGGTCCATTAGAGGCATATGGGTTGGTTTAGTGGTCTTTCAAGTCTAAAATTACATCTCATTCTAACCAAAACTATTGACTATGCTCAAATCTATGCCCTTAAAGGGAAGTTTATCAATTATATGACCATGTCAATTCAAATATAATACCTTAATTATTAGTTAAACCTTAATTTAACCCTATGAAACTTCTTATAATGTTTATTTAAGGCTTGATAATAGGCATACCTTTAAAGATCAAGGAATACCAATGTGTCTTTAGGTTTTTACCAAACTACCTTCTCCGTTTGTCTTCACCATTACACCTTGTAAATCTTGAGGATCCTTAAATGTGATAAGAGGTCATCTAGGTATTCTTGACCATAACAATCATACATAACTAAAGTTGTAAATGAGGCATTGAGGACACATAAGTACTAACAAGGCAAAGATGAAACATAACAAAATAATGGATTGACTAGACACCCATTTAAACTCATGAAATGGAAAAACCCATAGTAAAAATGATAGGTCATGACTCACGATATAAGTTTGAACCCTTTATAGTTTTATGAATAGGAATTGGAAAACATTTTTTTTGACTCAACTAGATTGACCGGCCTACTAATCGAAGAACTCAAAAAATTGGTTAAACTTGTTCTTGATGACTTAACATATGGGACATGACTACATATAAGCTCTATCTTATCCTTGTGTACTCTTGAAAAAATGAGACACAACTAAGGAATAGTAAATAAAAATTAATAAAACACATAACTAGATAACAACATTATTAAACAACAAACACAATAGATGTGTAAAAGAACTTAGAGAGAAAACAAAAATATATCTTCCTACGTATAGGAGAACATGAAAGAAACAAGTAGAAAAATTGAGGAACCTCCAATTCTTAGGTATGGGTAAGTTCTCACACTTAAATTTATAAAGATAAAATACATTAATCTCTTTTTATTAGGTGATGATGTAAGGTCCACTCAAAAGGCTATCAAAATTGGAGTGTTTTATGATCTTTACACAGTCCTCATCCCACTTAAGGACTACATCTCCCTATTGGAATGTCCTAAAAGAATCCATATTATCAAATGAATTATTTACTTAGTGTTTATTATACCACATGTTGTGCATGGAAATATATTTTGACTTTTCCAATTATCTTACTTATTTCATCTTTACTTTCATAACATCATCCTCTAGGAAATCAAGTTGGTGGGCAAGCTCTAAAGTAGGCAACTCAAGGGAGATAGGAAGTATGACCTCTCTACCATAGATAAGGAATCATGGAGAGTATAAATTATACTTATTAAGTGTCACTATATCTTCCTATAGGGTAGTCCTCAATCTTGTATGTCACTCCCTTTGACTATCTTATATAGTTCTTTTGATGATCCTTATAATGTTCTTGTTTGTAGACTCTGTTAGTTCATTACCCTGTGGGTAATAGTTAGAGGATGCCTTTTGGGAGAATACATTTAAGATTACCACTCACATAACTTGTTACTATTTAAGGCCAAGGAATTATCAAAGATGATTAATGAAGGCACACCAAAATTGGTCACAAGGTTGTCATAAAAATCTATTATAGAAATATCATTGGCCTCCTTGAGGGTAGCTATCCCCACCCACCCTATGAAGTAATATGTGGTTGTGATG
Organism: Torreya grandis; assembly: GCA_037957365.1. Classification (NCBI taxonomy): domain Eukaryota; kingdom Viridiplantae; phylum Streptophyta; class Pinopsida; order Cupressales; family Taxaceae; genus Torreya; species Torreya grandis. The sequence continues at coordinate 3,546,148 of JARHVA010001083.1, forward strand.
ACCCACTTGTTTCCAAAAATATAATATTTATGTATCATCCCTATTAAATCTAATCCCCACTTTATGAAGCATTGTTCTATGTTTTTTAGTTTTAAAGGAAGGGCAGCTAACTTCTGCTTACTAATAAACATGAAAAAATTTAAACACTTCCTTACCCAAGAGTGTGTATATTTAAAAAATGTTGGATAAAAGTACCCATATCTAATTATTTTAGATATTTTTTTCTTAGTATAAAAGTTCCCATTGATAGGGCCATCATGAAATTGTTTAATTAACTTGTCCACTTGGCATGATTCAACACACATCAAGAGTATGCCCCATATGCCTTTATTAAAGATCACTCTATATATCAAGATATATGGTATATTTTAGAACCTAAATTACCTCATTTTGGCCCTATAAAAGCCCATATAACATTGTCCTATTTGAAGCAATATGATCACATCATAGGTCTAACTAAGAGATGTGTTTATTGTAACTACTTGTTGACTGTCATGGATAGTAAACACTTGATGTTTATATTCCTTTACCTCTAATACAAGGTTACACATAAAACTATAATTATTATAATATTTTTCACATAACTTCAAGGTCATATTCCATACATTTTTATACCCACTGATCTCTCTTCTCACTAAGATATTTACAGAGTATAAACTCTTTGATGCTTGGGTATACCACCATTCGTATGACCTTATTATTTAACATCATGTGCCTATAATTATTAAAATATCTCACCATAACAAGCACATGTTTATCTAAAAATTAAAATATTTCCTCATATCCCATTACGTATTGACTAAATAAGGTAATGGGTTATTCTAGGCCTTTACCATTCTATTGCATAAACATACTAGAAATTACATCTGATGTAGAAAATACATGCAAGTAAAATTCCTTGATAAAATCAAGATTAAGAAGTTTAGGGGAATGAGAGATGGTCTCCTTGATGGCATAAAATATCCCCTTACCTTATTTATTCCATGTGAACTCCTTGTGTTTCCTTATCATTTGAGTAAGAGGTTTGACCAACTCTAAAAAATTTGGGATAAATATTCTTATCAAGTTAATCTTCCCTAGGAAGATCTGAAAAACTTTCTTGCATTAGGTATGAGTAAATCCAAGATGGATTAAACTCTCTTAGTTTCTATATAAATACCATATTTTGACACTACAAGACCCAAAAATGTTCCCTCATAAACAACAAATATGCATTTCTTTAGATTTAATGACACTCCAAACTACATACATATGTTAAATACCAATTTAAACTAATCCATGTGTTCTGCTAGATCCTTTGAGAATATAGTGATGTCATCAAGGTAGATGAGCATAATTTCATTGATTAACCCATCAAAGGTAACATCCATTTCCCTTTGGAAAATTTCCCCTTCTTTGGAAAATTGAAAGGGAATTTTCATGTATGTATAAGTGCCCCAATTTATAGTGAAGGAAGTCTTATGCCTATCCTCCTCCTTGATCAAGATTTAATTGTAATCAGAGTGGACAACAAGCAAGGATTACCTTTGAGATCCTAAAACATTTTGAAGTATCCAATCCATTAAGTTAAGTGGGTAGTGGTCCCTCAAATACACCTTATTAGCATCTCTAAATTAAATGCATAGATGCACATCTCCATTATTCCTCCTCAGAGGAATAAGGTTTACTACCCATGAGGAATATATTATGGGGAATATAATAATAAATTTAAACAATTCCATTCCCATTAGCTCTTCCACCTTTGGATTGATAGGCCTTTGTTTTTGTCTTATTAATTTTGCATTAATTTCTAATTACATAGTATGTTGGGCAAGTTTGGGGTTAAAGACCTTCAAATCATGGTAATCCCCTAAAAATAAATACACATACTCTTATCACAAGGCAATGAAGGTATCCCTCTCTTATACACTTTTTACTTTTCCCAACTTCAAAAGCCTATCCTTAACAATTTCTACCCTCTCAAAATGTTCTTCCTTAGTTGAGATATTTAACTTTTCTCTTCTCATCTCATCATCTTCATTGAAGATGCTCTCCAGTGTAACTAGTCCCTTAGGAAATTATTATACCTTAGTTTCACTATCTAATCATAAAATTGGTGTTTAAACATGCCTTGTTTCTTATGCCAAAATTCTACCTCTTACATGAGAAATCATATAATCTATTCATCATTATCAAATACCTACAACCTTACCTCATTATCAGGTATTAATTTCCTACATATAAAATTGATTTGGGAATTGCCTTGAGTGACTTTGTCTCCCTCTACAATATCATATTGAGCTCTAATGGTTGTAACCTATCTACATGGTGATTAAACTCCCTTGGTATGGACTATATGTTATATGTTGAGAAGTATTCTAGAAGGTCCCATACTTGATGCTTATAAGACTTCAACTGATGGTTCTTGACTACACTAATATCCATTAATTTTTTAAATACAAGCTCACTCTCACCTTTTACCTAGAAGATTTTGATGCCTCTCCTTCTTTCTTCTTATAACCCACATAGAAGGGTTTTATACTCAGATATGTTTGAAGTGCAACTAAATTGGAAATTTGAATCTAAGTAATAATTTCGATTTGAATAGGAACTAGCATCACTCCATCCCCACTAACATTTTTTAACCTTGAGCCATTAAATAATAAGGTCCACATAACATCATGATTTTGAGTTGAGCTTGTGAAACTAGGAATAACAGTCCCTTCCTAATGAATACAATAGACCCATAAGTATTCATCCTCAATGGTGTTGTAGGGTTAAAATTCATGGTTATCAATTTCCCATTCCTCAAGATAGAGGTTTGATATACCTTTAAGATGATACTTGGGTTCTTGCTCACTAACATTCTCATCCTCATCAAGTATAGTGCAGTTTGCATTTGAAGGATTAGGCATATAAGGTTCTAATTGGAACATACAAATAGTTTTAGACCTAATAGTGACCTTATTTCCTTATATGGTCCTAAAGACTATGTATGACTAGTCTAAGGAAAGATATCTCTTAATATTTATAGTAATATCCCTAGATAGGCATAGGGAAAAGTATGGGGTAAAGAAAAAACCATGACCTATTGAAAGATAATGAAATTTTTGAAGATTGATAACACAATCTTTAGGTCCTTTAAGACACCTACTATCTTGGTGGGATAACCATCTAGTTGTAAGACACCTTTCTCATTAGGCACACTCTTGAGTTCTAGTTTGTCTACTATAGCTTTGGGCATGACTGAGGTTGAGGCACCGTAATCTATCATACAATTATGGACAAGATAATCTTATATTATGATTGAAAAGTGAAATGGACGTGTATTGAAAACCTTAGGGTATTTAACTTGACTAAGTTAGACATTATTGACATAAACTACACTTACCTTGTTAGCTACTTTATTCATAAGAGAGAGAGCTTGGAAAGATCTTAATAGAGAATATCTTTCTACCTTGGAATGGATAAATCATCACACATTAGAATGATAACATTGGAACTCTTCATGTAGTCCATAATATTGAATGGATAATTATCACTCTTGGGATACAACTTGGAGGTAGAAGTACCAATTGACACTTAAGCAACTTGAGGAATAAATAGAGCCTTCTTTTTTTTCCTATGTGTTAGAGGTGTTTTCTAAGTTGGATAGGTCTTAGAGGATATAATTTGAGTGATATTTTTTTGAGTTACTTGAGGAAGAGTGGGACATAACTTAATATACCCCAATCTATCACTCATCATTCTCTTTTTATTCCTTGTGTAGGTTGAAACTATATCATCTACCCTTTACGTATTCTTCCCCATGTTTTTTGCCACATGTTTAAAGGTTTTATCTCCCTCTTAGAATTTCAAAAAATTAGTATCATCAGGTTCTTTGACCACACCTCATTTTTTTTAACCTGGGAAATTTATATGGCATCATGTATGCATGTTACCATGAGGTATTAGAAGACCTTATGATGGAGGACGCATAGTGTCATGAGTTTAAAATGAAGGAACCTACTATAGACTAGGGTTCTAATATGTTTCTCTACTTGTTGACATCACAATCTCATTAGATTTCCCCTATGTTTTATATCATTATACCTCTTTTGAAATTTTGTTTTATGTGGATACTAATGCCCTTGAGTTGATAGTAGATGTGGGATTATAGTTGTTGTAAGGTCTGGCTTATGTGATTTGACCTTGAGCTTGTTGGTTTGGTGGGTAAGGAGTCCTATTTTAAGGATAAGATTGGTATGGGTATTGATAAGTGGCTTGATATGGTCTATATTAGGTATGTTGTTTCCTCTCTAAGGCAGCCAACTTATTATTTTGTGCTTTTAACAAGCCTTCAATCTTCCTAGGCCTATCTACATGGATTTCATCAGATTTCCCTTGGTTATTTGGAATAGAAAATAGGGTAATGATTGGTGTAGTAGGTTATATTTTGGGAAGGAGGGGCATGAGGGGTCTTGGGTTAAATTTCCCTACTTGTATAAAGGAATTTTCTACCTTTATGGAGATTTCATAGGCCTTCGGTAATATTGTCCCAACCATGGATTGTATCATTACTAGTAACATATGAGTTAAAGTCTCTTAATTATTATATAAATGCATAATTGGGTTTGGGATTTATGATATCATGTATTCTATCCCAAGTATTTTGAAAAATATAGTTGAAATTAACCATATATTCTTGGGGTGCCCTATTGATTGAGGTGAGTTGCTCAACTAGTAACAAATCATCACTCCTATATTCAATTTTTTTGAAAAGGAACTCACAAAACTCATCCTAAGTATTAATTGAGGTATGATTCATACCCACATACCATTTAAGTTCTTTGAATCTCAAGGATATGGATAGGAGTTTCATCACTAAATTATCCTAGGTGATGTTATGCACTAAACATAGGTTTATGATGTCAGTTATGTGCTCTATAGGACTGGTGGAGTTATCCCTTGTTAAATATGGAAAAATATTATAGGAAGTATTTTTTATGTCATCATATTAGTCTAGGTTAATAGGGATTCCAACATTGAATAGTACAAAGGATTAGAATCTAGGGCATTCCATTTGAGATGGTGGACTTGTGGCAGGCTTTATATGGACATAATTATTAGAATTATGGGACTTGGGAGAATCATGGGGTGTGAGGTTTGGATTAGAAATATGAACCCTATTTATCTTTTCTATGTCTAATTGTAATTCAAAAAATTTATTTTTTTTACCTTTTGAATATGATATAGTAGAGATTTGGTGCATGAAGTTGCCCTCTAATTTATTGATGGCTAGCTTAAGCCTTTTATATGTCCTTAAACATTGTCAATATTACCAAATTAGGTATCTAATGTCCTCTATTTCTTGTGCCATCAAGCATGCCAAATTTTTTGAGGTTTTCGGTTGCACCCTTGCGAAAGAGAGGAGTGTTCAAGTATAAATGTCAAACCTAGTCCAACATGGGAATGACCTTAGACTATGGACTACCTAGTTTGTAAGTCTCATCTCTATGTTTTATGGGGTTGGTTCCCCTAATTTTAAAATTCAATGTTCTCTAATACCTAAATCCATCACAAGGAAAAAGGATATAAAAATGAGTGAAAGAATCTAATCTAGGTGGTGATGCACCAATTGATGAAGGATCCACTCTTAATCAGTCATTTTGATAACTAATAGTGAACATAATAGAGATAATGATCAATCAAACTCTTCAATGGTTTTCTAGCATGAATGTTTTTTATGAAGTTTGAATAGTAACATATAACTTAAAGGAAAAAAGGGGATAGGTCTGTGTAAGATAATATGAACTCATAACACATCATAAAAAACCAATTTATTATCACTTCATTCAACCTATAATTAACTCAAACCTTGAAAATAGGTACATGAAAGCACCTGTAGATGACCATACAATTCATACATCCTATAAATTAGACTTTCTAATAGCATACTAACATTCAACAAGAATATAAAACTATCTTTTATTCATTTAAAAGAGTTTACAAGAAGATTTGGGTGGAACTTTACTACACCCAACCAGGGAATGGAAAACAAGATCTCAATACCTACTTAAGTAGAGAAATTGGAAGAGAGGAGAGAGAAATATGTGTAGTAGAGGCCATGAATGAGGCTAATGTGGTGTATGGTAGTTACACAAGATTCTTCCTCTCCTCAAGTGTTGGCATCTCATAGATAAGTACATTTTGACATTTTAGAGGCTATGAATCCTTTAATTAACCTTATTTAGGCTTTGAAATTTATAAAAATATATCAATATTCCCTCCTTTAGTAATTATACAATGTACATGGTGTGTAAGTAGGTCTCCTTGAGGCATCGGGTAGCCTCTCCTTCAATATGCATGCTAAAAGGTTCAACAAATTGCCTTTGACCTATCATAATGGCTTCCATTTTGGTATAGGCTCACCTATATGGTATTTAAAATCATTGGAGATGGTCAATTATTGATCTCACGCTACACTTTTCTTACTGGATTCTTCCATTTACAAGATAGGTAGGCTTGTGTTTCTTATTCTCCAATTTTTTGTTCATATCTATTGTTTGAGTGATCTAAAAATGAACTTAAGATATAAATTCATCTTATGAGACCCAGATGATACTTGAATAACATCTATTGCATTTTTATTAAGATCCTTAAAGAGTTATTCACTTGCAAGAATACATTAGCCTTTCATGACTAGGCTGAAATGGACTATCTCACATATTGTTAGTTTAGATGGAGATATTAAGAGCACTTTGATTCAATTCCATGAACCACATTAGCATTCAATGAATATAACCATTCCTAGGTTTATTCTTCCCATGGTTTAGAACCTCTCTTTAGGGTCTTCAACATAATCTATGTCAAAAATGCTTCAAATTTGCCTCTTCAAGAGATGTTTGTATAGTTTATATACCATCAAAAGAAATGAATTGGAGCCCTCCTAAGTTTTAAATGTGATCCAAGTTCTATACATGTAAATTCCAAGAAAAATAATTCATATTTACTTAAACCTCTCTAGATGCGTCATTATTAGGGTTTGAGGGATGTTTTAAGGGGTTTGGGAGTCTTAGGCATAGTTCATAGAGATTAGATATTAGATCTCTAAAGTAGTTGCTCTAATTTCAAGATAATATTCCCTCTCACCTTCCATGAAAATTTAAACTATCCATACATAACACTCAAGTTATGGTGAATTCTTAAAAATGCTCCTTTTAAGAAGAACTTGTCCTCTAAATAACCTTGTATGTCTAAAAGTATAAAAATCCTAGTATGATGACTTCTCTAGGACTTGAATTATCCCAAAGTTCTTTAAAAATATGTAATAGCCTTCTCTTTTTTATTTGGAAGCATTCACATTTCCCAACTTGTCTTATGTTTCACCTTGAATGCATAGTCTTAATGGAGATTGAGGATTGGTCTACCTATAGACCTAAGCTATTACTTTTGAATTTCACACTAGATCTATGAGCTATCTTTAACTCATGTGTAACTATAAGAACACCTTAAATACACCAGATAGTATAACCATTGACTTCATTATACCAATTTTCCTTCTTATGATGCTTATAGTCATGTGTTCCAACACTTATACCTCTTTGTTTGATGAAATAGTCATGGAGGTCAGCATGAAGACTATTATGAGGCTTTATTAGATAATTTGGGAGTCATCCTCACTTTTCCAAATCATTTTTCATAAAAGTGATCTCTATATCCTTGTTATTGATCTCGAAATAACATATTGAAGCCCATTCCATATAATTTTAACCTTACACGTGCCAACCAAGGAGTCATATTGGTGAGAAAATGAATTTAAAATACCTTAAAGGTCATTTCATGGCTAAAAATCCTCATTTGGATGGGTTTTGGAGTCAAATTCCACCATTAGGTCATTCCTACGATTTGTGTAGAGTTTGAGATATCCACCATATTAATGGTGGTTCATAGAGTATAGAAAACCAAACCTACAAAAAATTCCATGTATATTAAGGGCATTAACCACCTCATCTATAATTAATAGGTTGGGTTGCCATGTAGAGGGTGTTTGGAGATATGAACTTTAGAAGGTGAGGTTAGGGTTGTTTGTAGGTAATTCTGAGAACTTATTTTCTTAGCATTCATTCATATATCCTATCCCACTAATGGAAATAAATATTCCTTGTATATTTATTACATAGGGATACTTAAACCTCCTTAGGATATTTTTCTTTGAGGATGAATGTGGTGGAGTAGGCAAGCATTTGAAGATTCCCCTCAAATTGCCTGTGTGATGATGGACTGGCTCGAGCTAGGTTTTATGACAATTGGATAAATTTTATCACCTCTTGGCACTTATAACCCATTTTTAGGTTTGAAACATCCTCAAACTTTTCACCTTCATCATTTAACTAGTTGCAATAGTTTACAGAGGTCTCAAGATGTCATTAAGGTTTCTGTGTAAGTCTATGTGCTTGACTATGTTATCCCATTTCCAAGTCTCTTGAGTGAAAATATAGGTGTTAGACCTTAGGATATGGTTTTGGGGCCCTTATAAATAATTTTTTATTTAATCAAGACCTTTTATGGGTTCCATATTTCTTGTAGATCTGATATATCATGGATGGGCCTTCAACTCACTTAGTGCCTGCAATAAATAAGCCTTGGTCCAACGCAAAAAAATGGGTATACCCACTATTTTTCCCAATTAAGTGAACATATTATCCTATTAAATATGTCATGATAAAAATTTTTACCAATTTTTGGGGATTTTTTATGTTTGGAAGGGTCTTAAAACACCATTTAGGCCAAAACTAGCCCCAAACTACCTACTAATAGTACATTCAGGGATGTAAACTTTGAATATGGCTTATAAAATTTCCTCTAAAGGTGTTTTAGACCATGGGGTTTATTAACACATTATTATAATGATCATCACATCTATGATATAGTTTCACAACACTCCCTCCTTACATACTTTATCTTTCATTCAAATTCAAGTCTCATATTTGCATATGCCTATGTGGTTTGATGACTATGTTGGTGTTATTCTATCTCCTTAGTGGTAGTGTCCCTATTGATTGAATTATTAACAATGTCAAATTTTCACCCCTTTTATGGATTCTACCCCTTTTCTCAAATAATATGGAAACACTAATGTAAATTAGTGATATCATATGTGATCATCTGCCAAGATGACTATTTGTAGGGTTCTATTACCATGCATGTATAGAATGAAGGTGGATTGTAGGCTGTTTTAAATTTGTGTAAAGTGGATCATATCAAAATTTAACCCTATTTAATTCTTATTCCATGATAATCTTACCAAAATTTCATGCTTTGAGCAATCTACCTAGTACTTCTTGAAACCCTATTACAGTAGCCGTAAAGGTTGGTTGTAGGTGCAAATTTACACTTGCATATTATTGTATGACTATATAGGTCTAATACCTAGTGGTATAAATTGTCATTATGGTTTTGATGAATATTTTAGGTCAACTTAGCATGAATCAAACCTTAGAAGGAAGGGTAATGAATGAAGGAGGGTGGTAGTGGAGACATATGGAGTGGGATGAACATAGATATAGGGGTTAATATAATGTAATGGTAGTGAAAACATAGTGTGACCATATAAGCATGGAAATGAGAAAAAATGGAGGAAATACTACCCTCAAGACTAATCCAAATAAACCCTATAAACCTTTCAATTCATACTTAATCAAACATGTAGGTTTTAGGGCAAGAGTGAGGTGTATGCAGTCTTAAAATCAAACCTAGTACACTAAAAAATACGTTAAATTTCATGAAAAATATTAAACCCTATTAAAGACGACTTAGTGATTTAAATATAAAGAAAGTGGCCTGATAGGACTATGAAATCATTATGGGGGGTTGGGGAAGTTATCCTAAATAAAATGAAGGTAATCCACCATCACTTCAACATCTCCATCATATCTTTTGGGGTACATTAGAGCTCTTTAAGTGCTCTTGAAGCATACATAATATTTTCATATAATGACTTTTGTATATGCACAAACCTTATTTTCTTGAGGTTTTCTAAGGGAAAAAGAGGATAATTAGACTTTAAATCAAGTAATAAGGCATTTAGATCCTTTAAACACCCTTACCAACTATCCAACCCTACCTATATGCTCTGATGAAGGCATCAAAACTCTATTTTCATAAAAAACTAGTTAGTAGACTATACATAGGGACTAGTCAAGAGCATTTTAAACCCATGAAAGTTCACAAATTTTAGTTAGAAGTTGAGAGTCTCATTAAAGTATTCTTCAAGGCTTAAGGAAATAATATTCATTTTTAGTTTTAGTATATAAGGCAAAATCCTATAAAAACTATTAAGTTTAAATCAGCATATGCATATGAGAAGGGCATAGAGTTTCTTTAAATTCTTAAGGAATTTTCATAAAGGATAGGAAGCTAATCCCTAGATAAATTCACATGGATGGAAGTTGCTTGGGCCTAATTTCTATGGCTAGGATCTTGGACCCCCATTTACTTCCTTTGTATGATATGAGTACAAACTTGAGGGGTCCTCTGAACTTGCAAATGAGATCAAAGGAGATATGAGATGTTTTTGAGCTCTTAAGACACTAAAAAAAACTTATGACTTCAACATTAGACATCTCTAACTTCCCTCTACAAAATCATATCTCTGACTGAGTTGGGACATATAGTATGGATCCATATTATTAAAGAAGCACTTATAAACTATCATTTTCTCTTCCAAATCCTCTTGTTTCAGACCTAAAATATTTCTAGCTATGTTGTAGAGGAAAAATAGGGGGAATCAACACTTTGAACTTGGTAGTATGAATTTAGGGAGTTGAATGGTCATAATTTAGCATGGGTGGGCCCTTTTTTGGGAGGAATTGGCATTGACTAAGGTGATAGTGGGTCTAAATGAGGCATGAAACCATTCAATGATGGCTTTATGAAGCTAATAAGGTCCACTAGAGGCATATGGGTTGGTTTAGTGGTCTTTCAAGCCTAAAATTGAATCTCATTATGACCAAAACTATTGAATATGCTCAAATTTATGGCCTTAAAGGGAGGTATATCAATTAGATCACCATGTTAATGCACATAGAATACCTTAATGATCAATGGAAACTTAATTTGACCTTATGAAAGCTCTTATAATGTTTCTTTAAGTATTGAGAATAATCATACCTCTTATAATCAAGAAAAACTAATGTGTTTTTAAGTTTCTACCAAAATGCCTTCTTAGTTTGTGTTCACCATTACACCTTTTTACATCTTAAGGATCCTTAAAAGTTATCAAAGGTCATCTAGGCATGCTTGACCATCCCAATAATACTTAAATAAGGCTGGAAAGGAGACATTAAAGACACATAAGGGATAACAAGGAAAATATGAAGCATGATAAAATAGTGGACTAACTAAACACCCCTTTCAACTCATGATATGAACAAAAATGATAGTGTGAATGATGGTTCATGACTCAAACTATAAGGTTGACCCATTTATCAGTATATGACTAGAAAGTGACCAACACATATGTCATATGCAAGAGTAATCTAGAAGTTTCTCCTTTTTTATTAATTATTAGGTTATTCAGTAAGAATATACATAATTGTTTAGTTGATTTTGTAGTTTTGGCTATTGTAATGCTAACTTCTATTTGTCAAAATCTAGGATTAACTCCAAGCTCATGTAAGAGGATGGTTTCATTAAAAAAAATAGTTCATATGGTTGGAGAGTTGAATGACATGTGCATTCAAGTTGCATACAAGCCATGTGTGTATATGATAATATACATCATTATGGTAGATATTATAGAGGCATATGGATTATTAGTAAGTAGAGATTAGTCAAAGATGTTAAACGTGTATGTAGAGATTGATTTATCTCACATTTGGTTACCCCACATAGGTATTATATATCAAATTTTAATTGATCAAGAGATGATAATGAAACATCCCATTATGGAATACAATGGCAAGAATTAATAAATAAGTTATAAATATCCTAATCTCAATATTTATACCTTTACTTTAAGTGTGAGCTGCAAATGCCATAAGTCCAAGGACCTTCCCAATTGTGGACTCTCCATTTTGATGGTGCAAGATCTAGGAAAGGATCAAGCATTGGTATCAAACTGGTTGAACCAATAGGTAATAAGTACCTATAAGCATACAAGTTATAATTTCTATGTACCAATAATAGATTAGAATATGAGGCATTAATTTTTTGGCTACAATTTTCTCTCAAGAAAAATATCAAGCAAGTGATAATTTATGGAGATTTATAGTTGGTGTTTAATTAGGGAATAGATAAATACTAATGAAAATTGTCATATCTTAAGAGATACACACATCAGTCTTAGGATTTCATTTAGTCATCTGAGACATTCAATATATTAGTTATTCATAGGGATCAAAACTAGTCTACTGACTCACTAGTTACTTCATTTAACAATTTGGTGACATTATAGGAGTCCAAATTACAAGGGTTCTCTATTGATATCATACATTACCCATCAATTATTGATAATGTGGAAAATTTCTAGGTGTTTGATGATGATTAGTAGATTGTCTAATTTTTGCCCAATTCAAGGTAATTTGAATCCCAAATCATTGATGATAAATAAATCAATTATTTATGTTAGGAGCAATTGAGAGAATAAGGAGTCATTTAGCTAAAATAAAACCATCTTAATTTAGGGATGGTTTCTTTAGAGAGAGCATTTGATATGGATCCCCAAGCCTAGTATTTGAGGTACCCCAAAGTCAATGAATATGAGTTCAACAAGGATAACATAGGGGATGAGATTGATCTACAATATGTAAAAACTAGTCTCAATTTTACCCTAGAATAAATATAAAGGGTGAAATATTTGATCATCCTACATAAAGATGTGATTGCATGGACCTATGAAGACTTGGAGGTTTTTAATACTAGGGTCTTCATCCATACAATCCCATAGGATCTAAACCTTAATCCATTTAGGTAATGACAAAGGTTGGTTAATCCTACCATGGAACCACTCATCCAAAAGGAATTAGACAATATTTAAAACTCCAAGATAGTGTTTCATATCAAATACTTAATTTGGGTTTTTAAATTTATTCCACTCATAAAAAAAGTGCGGATATGATTTTTTGTTGAATTTAGGAACCTAAGTAAGGATTTTGATAAATACAACCACCCTTTGCCTTCCCTAGATGAGATGATCTAGATAGTAAGTGGTTCTATAATGATTTACTTATTGGTCAATTTTTTAGGATATAATCAGGTGCTGGTAGAATTTGAAGATAAGATGAAGACAACACTTACCACAAATTGGGGTACTTATGCATACAAGAGGATGGAATTCAACTTAATTAATGAAGGATATACTTTTTAATAGGACATAGACCACACATTTCAATGGATAATAGGTAAATGCATAACCATTTACATGTGCCACCTCATTATTTTCTAAAATAACATAATTGATCTCATGGGACAATCAATCTTTGAAAGATGTAGAACGTTTGGCATCTCACTAAACCAATAAAAAGCATATTTGGTATTATTGAGGGAAAATTATTGGGACACATCATCACCAAATATGGGATCACCATTAGTTTGAGATGAATTCAAGGTATTTCCATGATTGCATTATAAAACAACAAGAAAGAGATTAGTTCCTTCTTAAAAAAAAAATTGCGAGGAAATTTATATCAAGTTTTATAAAAATTGATAGATCTTTGAATGCAATGATTATTTAATATTCCAAATTTAAATGGACACCAAAGGCTGAAATATCATTTTAATACATCAAGGATGACATATTTCAGTCTCTAGTGTTATTAATCATGTAATTTAATAAGGACTTTTCCTTATATTCATTTACTTCAGAGCACACAATTACTATTGTGCTTACCCATAAAAAGGATGAAAATGAGCATCCTATTGAATTCATTATCAAGAATTTAGAGGAAGAAAAGATTAATTACTCGATATTAGACAAGAATATATTTAATCTCATCAAAGTAGTAAATAAATTTATGCATTACATCTTGAGAAATAAGACTATTTCTATTGTGGCATACCTTGCTATGAAGTTTAATTTAGGACAAAATGAATTTGGAGAGTGTAGAGGAAACTAGATGGAAATTTTTTAGTATTTTGACATATATATAAAGCCTACCAAAATTACTATAGGATGAGTCATCATTCATATTATTATTGAGTCCAAACCATGCATCATCATTGAGAATGTCTTTCAGACCTAGGTATCTAGAGGAGATTGATATGATGATATCATTTAATATTTACTCACATGCACTTTTCCCCAAAAAATTAGTATAGAATAAAAGAGAGCTTTGAAGCTCAAAATCACTCACTAAATTATTAGAAAAGGGATTTTCTATATAAAATTATGAAGGCATCTAGCTAAGATGTGTAATGAGAAAAATCTCAAGAGATATTAGATAACCTACACCAAAAGATACATAGTGGTCATCTATCTGGAAACACCACATAAGATTCTTAGAAGGGGATAATATTATCCAGTTTTCTTTAAATATGCACATGCCCATGAATGTTAGGTCTTAGCAAAGATAGAAGTACACATAACAATGCCACTATAACCTGTTATTTAGGGAAGACCATTTTTTGAGTGGGGCTTAGATTTCATCATTATCATCAGCCCAAATTATTTAATTAGACACAAATTTATTCTCATAAACACATATTGTTACACTAGATAGACTACAATAATGGCTACAAAACATTCCATAACACAAGATATAATCAAGTTTCTATAGGAAAACATCACAACTAGGTTTGGTACCCCCATTTCCTTAGTTCGTGATAATGGGTTAGTATTCCAGTAATTTTAATTCACTAAATGGGACCATGACAATTGAATCACCATTAGTTCATCTTCCAATCATTACTCACAAAAAAATAGTTTGGCTAAATCAACAAATAATAACATGATTTATTCCATCAAAAAATTAACTATAGATAAACCTAGAGAGTGGCATCATCTACTAGAATATGCACTATAGGTATATTAAATAAGATATAAGAAGGCTCTCAAATATTCACCTTACATTAGGTGTATGAATGATATCCTATATTTGTAATCATGCTCAAATTATCAACATATTAATTCATCTAGGAGCACATGTAACCAAGTGTGAAAGTGGAATCCTAATTATTGGATATAATAGAGATCAAGGATTCAATGAATGAATCCTTGATTAATTTAAGTAAGCGTTATAACATTTTCAAGAGGTGGTTTGATAGAATAGAAAAACTTAAATCATTTAAGATAATTTATCTGTTACTTTTATGGAATAAAATCCCATGGAAAGAAAGGATATCATGAAAAGTTTACCACCTTATGGATCAAACCTTATAGATATCAGAGATCTTGGGTATCAAGGCTTTCCATTTAAGGGATATCCAAGATAATTAATTGACACATCTAATTAGTGGGTATTTTTTAAAGCACTACTTCATGGTTATACCATCTAGAGAGGTCCCTAAGTAATAACAAGTGTTGTGGTAGAGGGAGGAGTAAGTTAAATTTATTGCTTTTAGATTTAGGTTTCTAATTTTATATAATTTAATTTTTTTAGAGTAGTTTTATTCTTTCTAGATTAGCCTTTCTTATTTTTCAGCATTTTACTTTCCTTTAGTTTAGTTCCCTATATTCTAGAGTAGATATATTTATTTTGTGACAATAGGTTTGACTTCTCCTAGAATGACCAAGATAATATCTAATTCACTAGAATATAATGAATTATTGAATTAATATGCCAAATCTATTAAGAAGGTCCCTAAATAAATAAAAAGTGTCGGAAAAACCTATAATGGAACACACAAATTGGTTTATTTCTCAGTTTTACACATTTGTATCTGATATTTTAGAATTTATGCATGTAATAAAAAATTAACCATAGCTATATAATAATTGAATATTTATATCAGGTATGTAAAAATTTCTCTCATTATTACATAAAAAGATATAAACTTCTCTCATTTACTTTGATCAAATACATTTCTCATGTCAATACTTGTTTAAGCTAATAACCATTGATGTGGATATAGATTGTAGGGGCATTCTGATAGATTAAGTTTTCACAAATACTAGCTCATAATAATTCCTACCTTCTTTCTTCTATTCATATTGTAAAATAAGAAAAGAGGCCATTATATCTTAAAGAGTGATCAATAAAACTAAAATACAATCTAAAAGTGATCAAATACTGACAAGATGAAATAAGATCAATGTATCATGTATCATGAAAGTATATGAGGGAAGAAATGGAGAAGAGACTAAAGGTATCTATATCATGGCTATGGATTCCTAGATTGTATTAGAGTAATGATTGATCTTCAATAGTTATAATATTCTTCAAATAAACTAGTATAAAACCTATAATTTATTCCAAGTCCTTGCTAAACCCTCAAGACAAGGGTACAATATAATAACTTCATCATACACAAGTCCAATGTGTGAGAAAATTAGTATGTTTTATGAAGTATTAGGAGTCTCTTTCATGTTTATGTTCCAATTATTATTTTATGGTATGATTCATGTTCATTTATAATTACTAACCAAAAATTTTAGGTTCTTGTATACTCATGAGTATTCCCTCTATGAGTCACCATTAATTATAATCAACACATCTCATTATTGAATTTTTTCTAATAAGGACCCAATGTATTCTAAAAAATCCTAGATCTATTTTGAAAATTTATTTTCATTAAGATTTTTACACACACTTGACTAAGATCAAAAATTTAAAAAAAGCCTTATTTTTTACATGGATGCCATTCATTGTATGTTGATCATGTATAAATGTAATTGGCATTCCATAATTATCTATGTTTTCACTATATGATTTATTTGGACTAATGTAGTAATGATCTTTAGGAGATTTTACATATATAAAAGTTTTTAGAATATGTACATGAATTATAGAATAAAAATACTAAGTTTCAAAATTTACATATTTTTCACTTCATGAGTTATGCATTTCACATATTTTGGTACCTCAGATACTTTGTTTGAAAACTTTATCTTCATAATTTTTGTTTGAAAAATTCACAAATCCTAAATTTTTCTTGGAAACTTTGTCTTTGTAGGATGTGTTCAAATCTCTTAGTTTTCACAAGTTACGTACTTCAACATATTTTAGTTCTTTGCATTTGTTTATCTTCATGATAGGTGTTTGTCAAAACCTATGTTCATCAAAATTCTTTGAGTGGGACAAAAAAAATTATCATAACTTTTACCTGCTAGAACTTGTGTTCATTGGTTTTTTATCTTTCTAGAATTTTTACACTTTTCATATTTTGGAATTTTTTTTTGTAGAATGCAACATTACAGTCTTTATAATTTTTGTTCATAGTATTTAGTCTTCAAAACTTTTTTTCATGAATTATGTTTGGGATTATTTTTACCATTTTTTCTCTTTGTATCATTTTCCTTTACATTTCACATATTCAAGGAGTCATGATAATTATTTATCATAATCTCAACAAAAAATTTGACACCTAACTTGTAAATGAATTCCACATGGCACACCTAGGTTTGTGTAGAATTAGTGATAGGTTGACACATGTCCAAGGTTACCACCTAGATTTTTTCTGAACATAATGAAAGTCTACATGGCATACCTACCAAGTTAAGTGTAAAGTTTGAATTGAATGAGTAAAAAAAGTTTGGATACATTAGATATTAATAATGCATGAACTAGAATTAAAATATTATACTCAAAAGATGTATCAATGAATTCAAAAGAGACATCATGCCTATTGATTGCTAATGATATTAATACATTTGCATTCCAAAGATAATTTAAAGCCTTAGATATATATGTTCAAGTGAAAACTACATATAGTAAGAGATAAAATAGTCAAATTTTATAAACAAATATAGGTTAACAATGGGATCATCATCTCAAGTGTTTAGAGGAGTATTTCTATTGTGAAAATTATCCATAAAGGACTCAACATAATACACAAACACTATATTTGGTTCAACATTGTTCAATGATGAATTTGAAAACTATAAATCCCTATGGGACATAATGGAAAATGCACATGCCCAATCTCATGAATAAAATATAATAGATGAGCAGAAGCAGTTGGTAGTTACCATTAAATCACTAAAAAATATAGTTTGCATCCACCAAGCTTGAAGTGATTCCCTTCATTAACATTATTTAGGACTTTTTCTGCATATGAAAGGTTATTTATGTCTTTATACACCACCTAATCCATACTATAGTTATTTATTACATTTCTAGGGATGCTTTCCAAAAATACATATGACTATCCATCATAAATGCCACATTTGACAAACACATAGTGAAATTGTAGAAGAAAACAAACACAATAGAGAATATATTAAGGGAATAGATTGCTCCTATATGGGTTATCACCCTCAAGTCTAAGAAACCTATGCCAATAACTAGTTTTAGAATGGGAATCTACATTGGGATGGCCCTTCTAAAAGTATTATATAGTTACAATAGCATTAACTTACTCCACCTATAATGGGTTCCACTACTAGACCTATTGATGACCTCAAAGCTCACTTTCAATTTGGTATAAATAATCAACACAAAACTCTAGGAGTAGATGCTTAATAAGCATAAAAGACTCATGGGGGGGCACTTTTACATTGTGTGTGTGTGTGTGTGCGTGCGTGCGTGCGTGCGTGCGTGCGTGTGTGTGTGTGTGTGTGTGTGTGTGTGTGTGTGTGTGTGTGTGTGTGTGTGTGTGTGTGTGTGTGTGTGTGTGTGTGTGTGTGTGTGTGTGTGTGTGTGTGTGTGTGTGTGTGTGTGTGTGTGTGTGTGCACACGTACATGCGCGCGCGCGCGCGCGTGTGTGTGTGTGTGTGTGTGCATGCGCGCACGCGTGTGTGTAGCCATAACCACCATCTACATTCATAATAGAACACTTTGGAGACTTGATTCAAAATATGTTAAGAATCATGTATGATATTTATGTTCATTATTCCACATTTATTCTTGGATTAGGGACATTTATGAACAGATGAGAATGTATGCCCCCATTTTAATCCATCACATAATCTCCCAACTAGGGAATTCCCCTCCCTTAATGGATGGGTATATAATGATGGTGTAGGAATCCAAAGTAACAACTAGAATGTGTGTGATGTAAGATAACTAATACATGATGTATATCATAATAAACATGTTATAACACGATATCATATAAAGCATGTAAAATAAATCAAATAAATGAAATTAAAATGTTTAACTATAGACACTACTTTGGGAAAAAAATTCATATAGTTATTGATCTCATGGATCAATCAAATTTATATTCACCACTCAATTGGATCACACTATTTCTATGTATTAGTGACACTATCTAAGTGTAATCTATCTCACTAGGTTATATAGGACATTAATATCATATTATTTCTAAATATTTAATAATATTAAAACTAACAAATTCATAAAGAATATTCCCTATAAGTAGATAATTATGTGCTAAATAAAGAAATATTAAATAAATTCATTTATTCCATTGAATGCAATGTAATGAATCTCAAATCATATAATTTATTACAATATAATAATCATATTGTTATATAGTTAGTAATAGAATTAAACCATCCAAGTAATACATATATCAAGACATCAAGTTATTAAATATTAATATGTAACTCAAATTCTAATGTTATTTATCCATATAACATAAATTTCTAACTTAATACTTTACTTCTATTTATCAAATGTACATTTTTATGATAATAATATACTAACAAAACTTAATAGGTTTTGAATTAAACTCAAATTCTACTCAAGTAAAATTTCCTTCAAACTAATACACACATGCAACCTTAGCTTGTATATTGAAATCCTTCAATTTCCTTTGTTATAATATATATATATTTTAATCATTAAATAAAATATGTAAATATATGTATGGAATACATGAATTAAAATTGTATTAAATTCATCAATCCAAATGTATCTTATATATTTATTTACCTATGACATTACTTAGCTAATTCATTTAATGTAATTTATCAACAACCAGTATAAATATACTTTTATACAATATAATCCAATTAGAAAAATCTCTGTCCATTAACTAAAAGTATCACGTATAAATATAATATCAAAATAATAATTATAACAAAGTATTAATAATATATAAAAACTCAAAACTATAGTACTTCAGCCATTTTATTTATCATTATACTCAGTATTTCATGATTTGTATAACAAAATTTGTATGTCATATATTCAAATTCAATAACCATTATTATAACATAAATCATACTATAATCCATCTAAATCATGCACTAATCAAAATCATATTTTATATTTTTGGTGTGTGTGAGTCCTTAGGTTTATTTTATCATCCCTCAATGTCTCCATCTATGCCACCCTCTCTGATGATGCCCTCCCTCTATCACAATATGAGGGATATATCTATCCTACATCTACCTCACATCAATAAATTTAGTTATCTCAAAATAATATAAAATCTATAATATAATTCTTAAATAAATTAAAAAACATGAACATCATGCACATAATATATAAGTATAAGTAAATTCACAATTAACAATCATGTAAATAAGCTAAATATAACTATCCATAAATCATTATATATAATTTATCTTAACCAAAATAGTAACTAACCAAACAATAACCATAAAATCCACTAATCAATAGGTTATTAGGTCTAGAGAGGAACCAAGATGTGATAGTCTATTAATAATCACCAATTCCCCCATCACTCTTAAATACCAACATAATAATTCATTCAAGATTATATGATGTAAAATGAAAATTCTACTCCAAACTACTTGATATAGTACAAATGGAAGATATACAAACTAAAGGAATTCATGGCTTTAGCAAACACCAAGACATTATCAAAATAAGGTTTGACAAAAGATCTAAAATTAAGGATTTTAGTATTTCAAATCTAGTGTTTTGATGGGATATAGGACATAATAAAAAAATAAAACATGATAATTTAACTCATTTATGTATTGGCACATATCAAATATCTAAAATTATAGGTAATAATGCCTTCCACTTGAAGGACATCCAAGATAAAGACCATGCCTTTCCAGTTAGTGGATAATTTTTATAACATATTTTCATGGACGTTCCAATTTTAGATTATTATGATTGACTATATGTTAATATTTTTAAATATGTGTACGCTAGACTTCCTACTTTCTAAAATATATTTCCTACTTTCTAGGTTAATCTTCCCTATTTTATATATTAATGTTTCCTTCTTTTTACATTTTACATTGGGTAGATTAGCTATCATGATTTATATTTTAGTTTTATTTAAATTTTATAACACAAGAATTATCTATGATATTAATTACAAAACATTTTCCAAAATCAATGGGATGATATAAAAAGAATCACAATTGGTAATCATTAGGACTTGTTCTGATAACACTTGGATTTCTCGGCTTGAGTTGTGTGTTATAACTGAATTAAGTTCTAATTGGAATGATTGATTTTTTAGACCTTTGGCATTTAATATGATATACTAATGCAAATTTTAGAAATATTTTCATTTCCAAAGGTCAATTAAACTATGGCATGCTAATAACCTGGGTGATAGATAATAATCATTGATATGGATGCACACTAGCAAGGCCATATTGATTAAAATAAGTTTTCCTAAACATACACCCAATTAATGGTGATTCCCATCCCTCCTTATATTTTTTTTCAAAAAAATCATTAAAATTTATATAAGGTGGGTGATTCAAGTAATATCTATTTCGGCTATGGATGCCTGGATGGAATTAGAGTAAGGCTTAAAGTGGAATCATAGGTATCTCTAATGGGAATATGGTTATCTTTTTGGAAGTATATCAATTTTTAGGCTTTCTTTAATATTTGGTTAAAAAATTTGAAGTCAAAATGAAACCTATAGTGTTTATCTATGACACTTCCGAAAACTCTCATTAAAAAGGGAAAATAAATCTCACAAAATCATACAA
The DNA here is from genome assembly GCA_037957365.1 of Torreya grandis. NCBI lineage: Eukaryota > Viridiplantae > Streptophyta > Pinopsida > Cupressales > Taxaceae > Torreya > Torreya grandis. Next base: position 3,568,100 of record JARHVA010001083.1, read on the forward strand.
ATAGATCCTAGGAATGAAAAGTGTTAGTAGGTTGCATGTGGAAGGAAGAGTATTTTTTTATGGAATGGTTTGATTATTATTTCCTTTTTAGAGTTGAAATTATGTTATGATTAATTATTGAAATTTAGGGTTCTCAAATACTCAGGAGTTTTTCCCCACTAAGTCACCATTTATTATTCCCTAACACATGTAAATCCCATTTTCTAAACTCAAATAGGTACACACTAATTCTTGAATACCCTTATTCAAGGTCATAAAATACTTATATATACATGTTATTTATATTGGTATGCATAATTCTAAGGATTTACTCAATGTCTAAATTTAAATAATTTCAAATTATGAAAATCAAAGGTTGGGCATCAATTAAGATTCATTTTGAACCGTAGACTTTCATAATGTTTCTTGGAAATTGAATTTATGATTTTTATGGACCAACATAGATATTGTGTCATATATTATTATTTATTTCATTTTAATATGTTTAAAATATTATTTGAAAATACTTACAAATTATGTATCTCTAGGTCCCACCTTTATTATGTTCCATGAATTTCCTAGAGCTCTAAGATTGTGACAAGAGATAGGATCATGTTACCAAGATTCCTTCATTCCCCAACCAAAAATAAAATTTATTTAAAATTTCCAACATAGATGGCACTATCATGTTATTTAAAACATGACATAGTTTAACAAAAAAGAATTACCTTACAAATAGTTAAGTTATTATAAGCTATCTACATGGAAAGACCACATTAAATAGGACAAATGTCTCTTTATAGAAAACTTTTAGTCACCAGGTTCTTTGGGATTTTAGATTACACCATGTTGAAAAATCCCATCAACCTAAAACCAAAAATTTCAAATAAAATCCTAATTCCCTCATGGGACTATATTCTAAGTACCCCTAAGGTATTGAGATCTAAGGTCTTGATAATTAGCATAATTTTGTTAACCTAGGACTTCAAGATAGAAATAACAAGTTAATGGCCCCATGGCCCTATGGTTATGAGTCTTTAAGTATTTTCATCTCTAATATCATGCCAAACATCAACCTCTCAATACTCATAGCTCTCTCAGATGACATATGTAATTCAAATTTCAAACTTACATGTCCATGAGTCTCTAAAATCCCACAACCTCAAGATCACTCCATGTGTCTCAATTATATTAGCTTGCTACCTTGGAGGATATAAATCAAGATCATAAGTTTGGATATCCTTAGTGAAAGAGAAATATATAAGTGTCATGATTAAATATATGCATGTATATAGTAAACATAAATTTGTTCAATAGATAAGTAAAAGGTTGGTAAATGAAAGACTGACAGCTGTATTAAAGGGGATGACTAGACACACATGAATGGATCAAAAGTTTCCATTTGTCAAATGAAAAGCCTCCAAATATGATTGGTGAATTTAAATCTAAATAGCAAGAAAATCAAAATCCATTATTCACATTGATGTCACATCAATTATCCATTCAAGGTGTAGGGTTTATAAATATTTACAAAATCTAAGGAAATATGATTAAATTCACCATTAATCAAACATTATAATTTTGAGCTCTCAAGTGACCAAAATCCCTAGTTTTTTAAAAAATATGTAGAATCATTCAAATAGTTTTCAAAAGAAATACACGATCCCAGATGATTGAAATGGCATCTCTAATACCATCATGCATCTAGTATCCTTATGCATATTATATTTCTATAAATATATAATATAAATACATTATATTTGACAAAAGTGACTTAGATTTCAAGACTCCATACTATTAGGCCATCTAGAGTGAAACAGATTTAGTAGTGTCATACTCTTAAAAATATCATCTATTTAATGAGGATAAACGGTGCATTGATAACTTAACTCTAATCAAAATCATGGGGTTCAATAAATTATTTATGAAACTAAATTTAATTCCCTATGTCCATCTACTCCATGATTTGTTTTATAATGGTACTTACTTTAGGGACTATCTACATCTTAGAAAAGGAAAAAATGCAATTGCATATGTTTATAGATGAGGATTTCAGAGTTAACTTAGGCTTTAAGGGCCTCATTTTTCCTATAATCAAGTCTCAAATAATTTATGTCTTTATCACAACACTATATAGGGGAAATTGAAATCATGGTTAGTGAAGAGCTACAGGTTTAACCCTAGGGGAGGAATTTCCTCTAATAATTTAATCAAATTTAAGCATAGTATTAGAATAAATATGGACCTTATAAAAATATTTTATGTATTTGATATCATTAATTATGTGTAGGTGTAATGGATCCCATTGTTAACCATTTTCCTAAATTTTGACAAAAAGTTTACCCTAGGTGGGATGATCAGTGTTAGATTGAAGGTGCAAATGGTCAAACATGAACAAAAGCTAACTGATAGAAATTTTTATATGATTTCATATCTATTGGATGTAGTCATTGGGATATTCCATATATCCCATGGGGAACTATGTCATTTGTCTATCAAATATGTGGATAATAGAATCTATGAGGACTATTCTTTCATGTTTGTCTATAGATTCAAGAATGAGATGATAATAATTTATGGGGAAATTTATCCTCAAGTCTACCAAGCCATTCATCACACTCATTTTCCCATAATTTATAATAATTTGAGAAGAATCACAACCAAAATTATGTACTATTTGTACTATCTATATTTTACCATAATTAGAATTTTAAGAATAAGAACACCTCTTTATTTTTACCACACCATGTTCTAGACAAGGTGGTTGAAGAAGAGATTTCCCACTAGTTATATGAAATTGTAGATGAGTTTATTAGAATAAAACATAAATATTATTACTGCAATACCCCATTAAGCATTACATAACTCCAATTTATATTGAGGGTGCAGTTTAATTAGGTGGGAAAAGTCTGATCCCATTATAGTTTAAAGGTGGCTCAATTTAGAGAATGAAATCCCAAAGTAAAAATTAGAAACTATCTATAAATCCTCAATGAGAATAAGGGTGTGACCATTAGATATGGACACCAAAATTATGAACATGATTCTATTGTTTTGAACACATCAAATGACTTTGATGTTTAGACTTGCATCATGATAAATATATGTCAGTGATTAGTTCTTAGGCCATTCAATATGACCGAAAGATTATGAAAGAGTGGTAAAATGAAATGGTAAGGTATGTATAACAAGCCAAGAATCATTATTATCCTCCAACACATCCATAATACCCAAAATAATAAGACCATCCCTACTCTCCTAGATAAGGAGAGACCAATATAATAGATGGAAAGTCTAGTCATCAAAGGGAAGAAAACCTATAGATCAAGAAATAAATTTTAGAGGGTATTTATAGTCCTCATATTCCCTCCACATATTTAGATTATATTATCATGGGAATAACCACTACAATTGGGATGATTTCACCTCCTCAAGATAGACAAATGGGCACATTCTCTATGGCACGCTCCTCTCTACTTACAATAATTACATAGGTAAGTCTCATATATTTTATGAAAGTTGCCTTCTCATCTCTTCAATCTACTCCTACATATCCATATATCACCACTAGTGAGGACACATACCCTCAAATTATCCATACCATATCAATCCCCTCTTCATATATTCTTTCATCACCACTATTATTCCATTTACCATTCCTTTTCCACTACCTATAAGGGTAGTCCATAATATTTTGGTTCCTTCACTAGTTTCATATTATCCCTCACCTCCTATTCCCCTAGAGGCACCTACCAAAATAAATCTAGCTTCCTCTCTACCTCCTTGAATGTCCATTAACTAGAAGAAAGATCACCATTAGGTCTCAAAACACTAGGGGGATCCGTTAATGAGGAAGTAAAGGAAGAAGAACATGTAAATATAATATCACTATTTGATTATCCTAAACACAAAGAGGAAGGAAATTATTAATAAATCATAGGACATGATCAAAGGTTAACTAATAAAAAGGGCCCAAGATGAAAATTAATAGCAGGAAGAGTTATAACATGCCACAACAATGAGCCTAGGAAGCTTTCCATAAGAAGAATATATAGCTAGGACACTAGACCAAATAATCCTTAATGAGGAAGAGAGACAAGATATCAATAAGTTAGTATCTTTTCTTGCTTATTATATTACTATTAAAGATACTCAAGCTACAAAGTTTTCACTTTCCCTTCCAAGCACACCATTTTCTATTTCAATAAATTATTATATTCTTTCAACATAAATTGAAATAATGGATCCAAAAAAAAGAGTCTTTTTTTAAATTTTGATTTTAATTTCTATTTTTGATCCACAAAGGATACCTATCCACCTGAAATCATCACTTTAATTTGAGATACAATTACCACAATCAGCACCTATTTAGTTAATTACCATTACAATTATGAAAACTCCAAGCCTAACTATGTGGAAAAAGTCACCCCTCATAGGGAAACCTCAGGATGGTAAAGGTTTATTTATCAACCATTAAAATTCTATATTAAAACAAGTTATTCATTAAAACCTCCAATAATAAATCCCCCTCCAATGATCACTCCACCCTCTACCTCTAAAAATGAGAGTCAATCTGAAGAAGGGGAACTTATTTTTATCTAATAGGCAAAAGAGATAAAAGGCTGAAAATATGATAGACAACACTTTATCCTCACTAATATGCCCATAATATATAGCTAATTTTATTAAAAGTGGTAAAATTTGAAGGTTGAGAAAGAAGAAATCAATGCACATAGGTGCAATAGAGGAGATAGAGTTTGAACAAACAGAAAACTTGTTTCCCTTGGGAAAAAAGGCCAAAAATAATCTAAAAGACCCTATTCTATACACAGAGGTTTTTTTAGATACATCTAGGGAGGAGATAAATATGTATAGAAACAAGGAGGAATAATGACAACTGCTATATAGACAAATCATCCATTCCCCTTGATAAATTGTAGACAATGGCCAAAGTAAAGCCACACAGTTTTATAACATTTTAAATAATATTCAAGCCTCTAGGTGTGAAAGCTAGGTTAAGAAGATGAAGGTGAAAAAAATATAGAAACAACTAAAAGAATTTGAAAGAGGCTTACCTTATTAGTTTAATGTTCAATAAGTAGTGCATTCAACCACCAGAACTTAATGTCTACCCAATGGATGTTAATTTATGTAATTACAAAAAGGGATGGTGCCCTTAACTAGAACACATAGATGAAGGTTTTGATAGGTCATTTTAAAATCCATAACAATGAGGCCTTAATTTTTTTTAAAGATATTAGGGTCACACATATGATCATTTTTATTGTGTAATTATTAAACAAGATCAATATTAAAACACTCCTTAAAGTAGATAAAAATAGCTTTAAGGAAAATGTTCAGGGTATTATCTATAAAAATAATGATGATATTCTGTATCTAATAATTTTTTTCAAATATATAGTAGATAAGGTTAAATACATTGGAGTATAATTTATGATCTAGGAAGCATATCATCCAAGTTTTATGGATGAGGATATTAAAGTAAGCATGCCTTACTCAATTTTGGTATTTTTTGTAAAGAGTTTGACATAGCATACACATTATTTGAAAAATTCATATCCATAAAAGGAAAATCAGGGCCAATACTAAGCACACCATCACGTACAAATGATTCCAAATCATCACAACATCCCAAATTTTCTATATATGTATCAATTAATACTCCAATAGGGTCAATTATGATCCCTCAAGGGGCTAAAATGGATACTTTTATTTCAACAATTGTTAATCAACAATTTTCCTATTTTAGTGGTGCCATATTATCACCACCTCAATTATGTATGTATATGTACACACACACACACACATGCATGTTTAAATTAAGTGGTTATTGATGGTTCCAAATTTATTTGGCATTTATATTTTATATTGATCAAGGAATCCTTTTTATGTATACACTTTTGTACATTCATGCTCTACATGATTTTTGACACCGTGTTCTATTTTTAGAGATGTAAATTTAGAATTCACTTTAAGGATGAGTCATCCCCTCCACAATAATGTATATATTTTTATCCTTCACATCCTAAAGGGAGGATAATTTTGACTATTAATAGTAATAATAAATTCTAGATATTGTTCTATAATTGGTCTTGATGTGCAAATATTGTTCTTCTCCAAATTTGTGAATCTTGTAAGAAGTTACACCAAACTAGTATCTTAGTATTTTGGTTGTGAATGAGTCTTCAAGTAATACAATTACTTATATTGTGTTATTGCTAATTTGATTATATATACTAAATTTCATTGTATTATTGTTCCCTTTTAATATTAATTATGTTTGATTGTTTGTATGATTAAAATATATTTTATCAAACATTAGTTTCTCATTTCTTATTGAACCCCTAATTAAATATCCAAATTACAAAATTTTAATCTTGTTTGATCCACAAAATTTCTTTCCTACCCAAATTTTCTTTATTTTTTGAGTTTATTTTGATCCTACCTACCTTAGGTTAGATTCATCATCTATCTTTCCATCTAAATTAGATATGTATTTGTATCATATTTGAATAATCCATGATTAAAAAAACTACTCCACTCACTATTATTCCACTAACAAATTGTTTACAAAACCCAATATCCCATAAATCATGCCCTGGAGTGAATCTTTATTCAATAATCCTAAAACATTATATGATTAATCTTAAGGTTGCCAAATGTGCATAAAACCCACATCAACACAATCTATATTTCTATTTCTATTATTTTTGGGCTATTTTGGTTTTTATAGATAAATCTATACATTTTTTTTAAACTTGTCTATAAAACAAGGATTATTATTTTTTTATGGTATGCAATTTAGAAAAAAAAATTAATGGTTTTAATATGTATGTGTTGTTAATAACCTATTGAAATTTCATCCCAATATAGATTGTCATTTGGGATAAAAATAAAAAGCAAAATAAAATAGGGGTTTGTGTATATTCATACATAAAAAATACAGCATAGGAAAAAATAGTTTTCAAAGCACAATCATTGTGTCTATCAGATTCAACTCCACATAAAAATATTTGATCATCTATTGAAACCAATTAAAAAATGGATTTTATAGTTTTTGAATGTATTTAGTTTGAAGAATTACTTTGTACAATTAGATATGTGACAAAGGATTTGGTTTCATTTCATTTAAAAATTTTAATTTATGAAGTAAATTGATCTTGGTGATTATGATTAGTTTGTTCATGATTGTAATTTAACCATACCTTTCCACCATCACCATATTATGTTTTACTTCTCATGGCTTTCTTAAACAAATTCTATATAATCCACATTTTATATCTTATTAGATTCAACCGCATTGCATACAAGCCTAAGCTTTGGCTCATGCACTCCATAACTCCTCAGTTCAACACCTACATGAGCTCCAAAATCCTCCTATGATAGGATCCTCTTGCCTTTATTAGGCTCATATTGCTTCAAAAATTTATAAAAACTTTATGTAACCCAAATAAATATTCCATATGCAATTTTTTTAAAGAGAAAATACATGTTTAATAAGGTGATGTTTTCTTAAAGTGTGGTAGAAGGAATATATTGTCTATTTTTAAAAAAGGAAGTATAATTATTATTTTTGAGAAATTTTTTAAGGAGGTAACAATGTAAGAAAAAACCTTAAAGTATATATAAGAACTATTTTTGACAAATTTTAAACGGGTCACATCATTTTTACTTGGATGCAATATTTTTGAAATTGACATGTAACAAATTTTTCAAATTTAGGTGGGGGAATATTAAAAAAATATAACATTGGATGTTAGTGACAACCTAAAAGGCATCGAAAACATGAAATAAGGACAAATATCACTACAACTTTAGAAATATGTTTTTATGATGTTTCTCTCCTACATGACAACTAAGGAGGGGTGATGTTAGGAATTATTCCTCACATGAGTATATTAATTAGTTTTTTAAAATACTCCACATCATTAAATATTTAATAATGTGTGTATTTTATACGTGGATAATTTTATTCAATAATGTGAGTTGATAAACATTGTTAAAATTGAATTTTAAATACATTTAGTTTTTATAAATGTAACATTTTGTAATACCTTCAAAGTTATACTCTACCCTCTAGTGAATTCATCAAGTGATTTCACATGCACAACCAAGATCAATATTTGATGAAAAAAAATCAAGTTTAAAAATCCCTATCTCAACATAAAAGATAGGAATAATGTTAGACTAAATTCTATTCCACCTTCAATGGTTTTGTTAACAAGATGTATCTAACCATAAGAATTATTTAGGAAGAAAATATATACTACAAAAGAATCTACAAACCCATTAAGATAGACCCAAAACTAATACAATCAAGGACACTACATTACCTTTCCTTATGACTCTACACATCCTATTGGAACACCTTTACTAATATACACTCAATAATAATAAAATAGATTACATACTTAAACAAGTTATTATCAGCAAGAAATACAACATAGCATAACATCTTCATTGTTAACACAACTAAATTCAATTATAATTCAAAATTCAAAATTCAAAAGATAAAACAAAAAATTATTTCACAAAGTAACCATATGCTAAACATGATTATTAAATAGAGAAAGAGTAAAGGAAACAAACATCATTTAATAACAATATAATATAATATTATAACATGTTATTTAACAGTACATTTTTGATATGTGAGATAGGGTTAAGAATATATAAAAAGTTAAATAAGAATGGTGATAAAATAATATATATTAGGAAATTTAATTAAAAATTAAAATAAATGAATATTATGATCTATAATATTGAGTTATGCTAAATATAGAAAGGAATAAATTTTAAATATGTAAAATTGATTGTGATATCAAAGAGAAATTATACTTAGATAGGTTTTATTATGCTCAAGTAGATATGGGCTAGAAACATTTGAGAATTATGAAAGATCAATGTTATGGATCAATCATTAGTTAACGTAAATTGTAATTATTTAGCTATGGACACTATTGTCATATCTGGACACTGTCTACAAACCTAGTGTCTTTCTATGATGCATGTGTCTAATATAAAGTAATGACTATATCTCAATGTGACCAACTTTGTTATTATAGGTTTGTTTTCACCTTTATAATGATATATTCATATTTTTAATAAATTTTTTAACTCTTTTTCAATTATCAAACCCTATCTCTTCACCCTTAAAATTAGTTTTCTAAAAATGGGTTAATGGTTTCACCATGTTAAGCTAGCCTCAAAGACCCATCTATTAATGAACACTACCTAGATAACCAATACTCAAAGGAGGGCATTATAATTAGGTATATATCCCTTATGTGTGGGAATGTGTGTGAAAAAGGATGAAATATACTATATGGATAAACATGTAGTGATCTATCTTATACTTTGACAAATATCACTCATAGGCTTATCTTTGAATGTTTTAGACCTATAATATGACTACTCATATTATTGATATGTAAATAAGGATGAATAGGATGGAATGCATGGTTATTATATTTATTTATTAAGATTTGATAGGTGTTTTACTGGTATTTTTTATGTGAACAATGAGAAGGATCATACTTGTATTTATACCACACCTTTTGAAAATATCTCATAGTAGCATCTAATAATATAAATAGGATGACCGATAGGTTTCAATAGTTTTCAATTTTCAATTAGTTTTTAAAATTGAACACTAGATAATGGTATCAATACTACCATCGATAATAGTATCTATCTATGGTTGATATTTCCCAAAGGATATAAAATAAGTGTGGATCTAAAACTAGTAGTTAAGTATGTTTATCAGGTTCTATGATTTATGTGCAATACATGAGACTTAGGTCATCATAATGATATGATTCATATTAATATATAATAATTTAGGTATACTGAGATGGAAAATATGAACCTTTCAACAATAAGGAGGTCTAAAACTGAAGCATTGAGCCCTGCTTGATATTTTTCAAATGTACAAGATGGAGATGCTATAATATGCAATTTTAGTATCTATGTTATCCCACATTTTAATATAACAATGCATAAGGATGAAATTACCAGTTTAAAGGAAAGAAATGCATACATGGGTTCATATAACATACCTTTCATTTAATAAACCCACTTTTAGTGATTTTTTGGAGAATGACATGTAACCAATAACATGTTACAGTATAAATCAATGCATATAATATGTAATTTTGAAATAATTGAAATACTTGAAAATAAATAGAGAAATGAACAAGTACACTTATGGGTTGATACAACCATCTTTCCTCATGATGTTATAAATTGGTAATATGATTCCTTATTAAGAATTAGATACATAAGTGATTTAGACTTTAACCTTGGATATTTTAAGAGAGATACTATAAGGTATTATGTCACCAATCTAGTGCAAGTATGAGTTGTGACATGACAATTGAGATAATTACAAGTTTGAATATATATAATCCAGTAAGGGTGATTTATTTAATAAAATCATCCTATAAATATGGTGATATTAGACTATTTAGTCACTCAAACCTATAAATATGGTTAGGTTGAATTATTTAATCAATTAAACCTATAAAAAGAACCAACTACTATAATAATATAAGGCCAATAAGAATACATAATAGTGTAATCGATGCATCATGTTGAATAGCATAATTGGTAAATTTTAATATTTTTGGTGCATTATAATGGAATATGCACCTAAAATATGTCTCAGATGGATTATATGTGTCATTAATATTAAAAATTATGTTTTAAATCTAATTAAAATCAATGCAATTTATAGGATTCAAACCCAAGTGTATATCTAAATCATGAAAATCAACTAAGGATTATGAAAGTGTGAGGATAATGTATTTATGAAATGCCAAAAATAATATATGAATATTATGAGTAAATGTATAATTATGTCTGTCATGCATTTTTAACATGTCCCCACTAAAATTTGTAAATTGAGATAATGTGTAAGATTGGAGATAATGTCTTTATGACATGCCCCCACTAAAATCTATAAATTGTGAAGAATTTGTAGTTCATGCTTTTATGACATAAAACTAGTAATATGCCCACCCCATGAGATGAGGGTGATAATATTTTTTGGGTGAATTACATCAAAAGGATAAGATAGTGGTATATTATTTGTATAGATCATGTAACATATAGGGATGATAGGTCAAAGTAGATATCTCAATGAAGTTCATAGAATGTGATTACATCAAGTCATAAGATGTATGATATAGATTATGGGAATGTCCAAATTTTAATAGTATAAGCTCAAAAAATAATCAATCGCACACAAAAGAGAACTCAATGTAATGAAAAATAATTGTCCAAGGATACCTCATATAATGTGCTTTTTCAAATGTTGCATAATCTTAAAGGATGACATATTAAAATTCCCAATAAACATATATTGTCATATTAAAATGTCCAAAAAAAATGTAATGGCATAGGTACCAATAAGCAAGAAACATATTAAACTATTATATAAGATAATATAAAGCACTAAAACAAGTGATAAATACATGTAGCATAAGAGACCAACATAGGCATATCATACTAGTCCTTGCATATATTAGTTAGCAAAAAACATTATGTAACATAACATATCAAGTACAATATGAAAAATATTAGCATGGATATAGAAATATTTAAGAGTTACTATAAAATCTCAAACATGATAATGTATAAATTATAATAAGGGATATGTAACAAGTATCAATCATGATAAAATAAATACATTCCCCCAACATACTATATGATGTGGTAGAGGAGAGTTACAACATTTATAATTACATATGTCATGTATTTGGGTATGACTCCATCACATTCAAAGATGTGTGAAACATATATGTATATAGAAAGAAAATTCTATGATATCTAATAACATAAATCAAACAACACAAATGCCAAGGAGCTAATAACACATGGGATGTTGAATATTTTGATTTTTATTTTATTTTTTTAATATATATTTGGGGTATTTGAAATATGTTGGTTAGTATGCATCAAATGGATAATGTTTTTCATGATTATAAAATTTTGAGTTAAAAAGGTTCATATCATGATCTTCTTCTCTCTTTACTTTCTTAGTAGTTATCAACACCATCATGGGTATGCAAACTAACCTTCAGTAGTATTTTTTTAATTAGATAAGGTAAACGAAGTTATTTTTATAGGGATCCAAAAACCACCAAGTTTAAATAAAAATAGTAGGACTTGAAGTCAAGTAAAAAATCAATTTATAGGATAATGAAATACATTATTGATTTTGATTATTTTAGCTTCCAATTTTTATAGCCAAAATGAACCCAGTGTAAAATTATGTTGATTTTTATGGGACATGACCCATAATTTCATTTCAAATACACAAGAACCAAAATCACTTGGTAATATTATGTATCCTAATGAGTTTTTCCAACTTCCTTTATGATGTAAACATTTTATCGTATAACCATGTTTTACCAAACATCTTTAATTAATTTTTTTTATTTATCTCTTGGATCAATATGGTTATAGTGAAAATAAGATCCACCCATGAATAATGTAATTTTTAAATCCTTTGGAATTGTTTGTGGAGTATGTCCATTTAGTATTGGTTATGTGTTAACTAATATTTACAAGGGTGTCATATAAAGATTTGGAATGCCACATGTTTGTTGATTATATTCACTTGGTAACTTTTTCTCCATTGAATGTATCATGAACAAAATGTTTTTACTTTGTAGGAGATATATTTAATTATTTATTGTATTTGAGTAGGAAGTAATCATGTATATTCAAATTCCTATATAGGTGGGTAAATGAGGTACAAAATTTATGTAATGTTGATTTACTTAGTAGAGGAGTAAGACCTATAAAAAATAGGAATTGTAGCTCCAAATTTAAAGATCAATATAATAAGGCATATGATGTGTTTTTAAATAGAATGACATAATCCTGAAGATATCCATCATCATGTTATTTAAAGTTTTACAAATGTTCAAATGTAAATTTTGGCACATTGTGTATATTAAATGCCAAAAAAAATTATCTCGTAATTGTCTGAATTTATTTAAGGAACCCTTTGGTAAACTATAGAACAAACATAAATCTTCATCTGTAAGGCTCATATGAAATTATTTATACAATATTATCTCATATTTATCCTAATTTTAAAAATAATGTACATATGAAATTTTTTATTTTGAAGGATTTAAATGACCAAAAAATGAAGGTAATATTTTAATGATAAAATATTTTGGATAAGGATATTCAAATACATATTTTAAAATAGATTGATTTTAGATAATGTTATCAGTAGTAATAACATTATAAGATGACATTTGTAATTTGAAAAATGAAACTTGTCTATGGATATCTCCTATATTACTCAAGATAGGCATAATATAAGTGGTAAGATTTTTTGAAGTTTGAAAATATGTAATCATTGGGTTTAATTCATAATTTATTTGTGACATAATAAAAATGTATGTTTCATCATTATGAACATTTTATTTGAGATTTGTATTACTTGAAGCATTTGAAATTTCTAGTAATTTAAAGTCCCTTGAAAATTTTAGTATTTTTAGAGATGGTCTATCTTCTATAAATGTAGGATCCTTTGGTAAACTTTTTTCATGTAATTTTTTTGACATATTTGGAAATGGTACATCATTTGAAAATTCTAGTTATGGTATTGTTATCACTTAGAAGTGCACCTTATTAAGAACATGTGCCTATTATCACTTTTATTGATACAAAAGACACTATCTAAGGTGTGGGACCTTGTGTTAGAGTTAATTTATAGATGAAAGGTTTTTAACTTTGTTACACTAATATAATTATCTCTAAACTTTCTAATTCCATTTTTTATTTAATAGGAAAAGGGTAGAAGGAGCAGTGCTAAAGCTGGAAATGGAAATGAAAACTAAAAATTTGGGCAATGTACCAATGTTATAGTTAATTATGTCTATACTTGACACACATTAAAATCTTAATAAATTTCACACATTCAATTCATCTTCATGTAATTACTCTTGCATTAGTATTTCATACACAGGTCTCGACAGACACTCACACTAACTTAGAAGGAATGAACAAGGGTTGAATTCACTTTTAGATTAGGTAGAAATCAAACTTAGACACTTTATATGATCTAAAATAATTCTAGTTTATTTCATAAATGTGAGATATTCATGAATTAACATAGAAAAATAATCATCACTATGTTACATCAATGAAGATTAAGAACACACTTCATGACCAGCTTGAAGATGGATGAAAATTAAGCTCTTTATTTCTTCAAAAGTGAGGAAGTAAAAAATTAGGTATATTTTTAGTAATACAAAGACATAATCTCCCGTAATCATTAAAAAATTAATGTACATATATAAAGGAATGAGAGAGAGAGAGAGAGAGAGAGAGAGAGAGAGAGAGAGAGAGAGAGAGAGAGAGAGAGAGAGAGGAAAAT